>CM060981.1:113520151-114120151 GCA_030765065.1 Deroplatys truncata
ATGCCCTATTGTATTGTGTAAATTTCTTGGTATGACTTTAAACATATCAAATACATAAATAGGTGAATAGGCAATCGGGCGGAAATTCCCCTTTCTTTGACTCCATTGTTACGACGTCGTAAGGCTTTTAATTGGAAGTTTTCTGTAATATTACCTCCTTCTAGAACTGCAATTCACTATCCTGTGAATGAACTTATATGAAGCTCTCGTAATTATGTGCAGGTTTAATATAAGGAGAAATAAACGAAATTGGCACCCAACTTGAAGATTCGCCTAAAAAATCAGCACGAATTGTGATTTTAGTATCATCTGCATATACGACAACTGTTGACACATCAAGTGCCTACGACAAAGTGGTCCCATTGCATGTGTACGCTATTGTGAGTGGTTTTTATCTTATTCTGAAGCGTCAAACTTCCCACAGCTTGCATTCTTTTCAGACGAAGCTTGGTTCTTGCAAAATGGAGAGATATCAAATTTAATTCTAATCCTCTTTATAATCAGCAGAATGAAGAGAAGCCATATGGGTGCTTTCAACAAGATTCCGCCAAGCTCATAAAGCAGAGAAGCCCATATTAAAATTAAGGAAGCGTATGTGGATAGAATAAAGGACCTCTTGCTCCCAGATATAACAATCTGTGATATTGTAGCGTCCCAGGGCTGGAAATGACCATAGGTATAGTAATGAGGCAACACTCGCGAAAAAGCTGAAATCAGTTTATGAGGTGAATCTGGACTAACAGAACGCTGACGCCTCACAGCGTAAGATATTTAAACTGACCCAATTGAATCGAATTCGTGGTGAGTCTTTGTATAATTGTTGCATAAGAAACATCTTTACCAACTGTCAGATATGCAACAAGCTGCGTACTTGCCGTGTCGGACGTAGATTCTTAGGCTGAAATAAAACGGCCCATGGCGTGGGAAGGAGCATTGCTCAGAGTTTTCTTTATCGCCACAACCCACACTCCCTTCCTGAGAGCTGCACAGCCCCTAGGCGAGTGTTCTGCCCCGAGTTATGTCACGGTGTTTCCCGGGTTGTTATAATATTTATTTAGAAACTGTACAAAGCAACTGTTCGCGATTCGGAAGAAATGAAATCAGAAACGTTATACTGCCGGAATAATAATATACTGCAATTGGAATGTGTTTATCCGATGCCTGTTTAGCAGAAGAAAGACGACACTTCAAGGTTTTGCTATAAGTTACGAGTATAGGCACGACCAGTCGCATACTGGTCTCCTTTACAGATTTCAATAACATAAATTAGTTTACAAAGAAATAAATGGAGTTCTTTACAAAATTCATAACAAAATACACAAACAAAGTATTTTCATGGAATATTACGACATCTTATGCTTTATTGTAGAGTGTGATTGAAATACAAATAACGCTGCTGCTGTTTTTAGTATTCAGTTATCAAAAGGAGCAACTGGATATACATTTTAAATAAAATATCTATAGAATAAAACGTCACTGCTATAGCGAGAATTACCGTTTTATGTGAACAGTTATATTACGTTTTATTTAAAGCCTGATACCACCAGTTATTTTAATTAAAACTTGCTTTTAACTTCAGAAATCTAGTCTAAATTCACAAAAAATCGATGTTAGGGTTTTTGGTTATTTTAAATACTTAAAATGTGTATAGCAACCGTGTGCAGTCAAAATGCTAAGTTTTAGCATATAAGATATTTAATTTGCATAACAATGCCTGAGTCGTCCTCCATTGTCTAGTGGTACCATGCTATCCTCTAGTTCCCGAGGTCGCGGTTCAAACCCAATGGAGGGCGATGGATTTTTTTGCGCGTAAAAATGCTTAGCATGGCTTCCTTCGGAAGGGAAGTAAAGCCGGTGGTCCCATGTCGTAGATTTACGGCACGTAAAACAGCTTCAAGTCTTATAAAGAAGCCTCTGAGCAAAATTTCCAGTCTTTCACACCCAATCTACAGTAACTGCTAAGAGTCATAGCAGTTAAAGAGCGTCCATAAATCAAACTCAACTTAATTTTATATTAATACCTGTTCATGTTTATGGAAGACGTGCTCCATTCTTCCCATTTTTAAATACCTATTTTTCATTAACCAATTCCGAACACATCCGAAGAGGAATTACAAAATAGTCGAGTAAGACAGCAAGAATCTGATTATAGTGTTGGAATCTTTTAAGTAATTAGATGGGAACATTTTTTAGTAAAATTTGTAAATCTGTCTTTCTCAGTTTAATAACCTTTAACATTCAGGTACACATTGTTGGTGTAATAATGAAGCTATATGCCTGAAATATTCTGTGTTTACTGATATTACCCCAATAAATGAAAATATGAATTAAATTTAATAAATTCTAAATAGTTTATGTTTAAAAAGAGATTAATTTTGAATACTTTTTGAAAAAAGTATTTCTTTAAAAAGTAATATCTAAGCAGTAATGGATTGTTTTAAACAACTCATTCATGTTATTATATATGAAAGCTTGAAAAACAACCTATATAGGTTTCAGGAATTTAACTCTTAACACTCATTTTGTAAAGTGTATCAGAAATCTGTAAGAATAACATGGGCGACATACGGAAGGCTGCCTTACCTTCAAAGAAAACGTATAGCATAGCATAAAAATGAACATGGCCAATTCCTACTTTGCCATCATTATCATCAAACCTAAGTTCTCATTTCCATTGCGTTATAGTTCAAAGATGTTAAAATTGCTTCTGCCTGCTTAATGTAAAATATATTTCAATTCAAAAACATCCGAATGAATTGATCATTATAATGATTGTTATAATTACTATAAGCATTGTTTTATTATTATTGTTATTCGTAGCACGGCAACCCATCACGATTCAAACTGACACGAATAGTCGAGGTGGTAACGTACGGACTCGTGAGCGCGGAGGTTGCGCTTCAAATCCCTTCAGGGCTATCCTCCTTGACTGAGCTTTTTTTCAGTTTTTCCTCGAACTTCGTAACTGACAAACGTCGAGGAGCTATCCTAAACTTAAGCCTGGAACGTTTCCTTCGAACTTTCCTTTCCCGATTAGCATTTCATTTCGTGTATCACTAGTGTCACCGCCTATGGTACCTATGAAGCAAAAGCTGACGCTAAACACCTTTACATATCCAGTCCAAGTCATACCAACCCTCAGGTCCATGGCAGAGATGGGCGATCATCCGGTCCGTACAAGGAGGTGTGCGATCCCCAGCCGGAATATTGGTTTTCATGACCCACAGGTCGCTATCAATCGTAGCTCTTCGTATTCCTCGTAATATCGAGTGGTCAGCGACCGTACACAAGGACAGAAAAATCCGTAACCACCTGGATGGACTCGAAACCAGGTGCATTCTTTTGACAAGAATAGGAGCACCGCGGTTCAACAAACTTCCCAATGGCATATGATTTGAATTAATTGATATTTAATAAATAAATAGTATTCGTTTACTAAAAACTATTTATTTCTATATTGCATCCCTTGTTATGATATTGCTGTATTTTATGAAAACTGTTTTATGTGCTTTAATTTCTCATTATGCATTGTATGTATTTCAGGTTTATATACTTTTTCCGTAACAAGGGTTGCGGGTTACCAACCAAAGGTACTTGAGCCTGATGTTTCCACCTACTTTTCGGACGTCCATATCTCATCTTCCATCTGGGTTATAAAAGAATGCTAGCTCTGGTAGACAGTCAAGAAGCCATTCTATTAACATTATTTTGCCAGTTCTTTGATGCTATATAATTTCCTCAACCATACCAATTTTTATGCCCAGTGCTGTTCTGATGTCTGTACTACTCACTTTATCCCTAGGGTTAATCCTAGAAATCTTCTCGTAAATCTCATTTCTGACGTTTCTATCCAGGTTTCACTGCCGTACAATGGCTTCGGATTCTATTAATGCAGCACGTTTGTATTTAGAGTTTTATAATAAAATAGAAATGTTACAGATAAGAGTGATTATGTTTAATTTTGAACTTGATGTTAAATCGGCTTCATTCCAAATCAAACACACAAGCATGCATTTTGCATTACATGATTGGAAATTAAACATTCAGGTTTACTCAATTTCTGGCAAAGCTTACGGCAGATAATTTAGTAAAAGGTGAAAGTATATTGTTAATTTTTATTTGCTATTCATGTTCTCAGTAAAATCTATTTTAAAACTACATCCATTAGCTACCTTGACCTCATTAGTCCATATGCAACTCGAATTCGTCTATCGTGAAAAAGGGTAATCGTACAGTATAAAACCAGATTAGGGCTGGATTAGTAGAGGGTTTAAAACTGAGTTACCAACATAAATCACTGTTCCTTATATCCTCATGTTTCCTGTAGTCGAGTGTATCTCAGTTCATCATCTCTCCAAGAGGGTTTATTTCACATACCGTTTCCAGCAGCGGGAGGATAAGTAAGGCTGCAGCAGGTTAGCAATATTGCACACTAAAATGTTGGAGCAAATTGAAAATTCTATTCATATTTAAGATATTTCACTACTGCATATACTGCAGTGATTATCCGTCGTTGCTTTATGGAACATACTATAACTTTTGATAATTAAAATAACTGCACATTCCCACATGCATAGTTTTCAATTATGAAATACAACCCAAACATCGGGATAAATTAGAAAACGTTTCATCAAATATTAATTACGCAAATTAGTATCTGTGAAAGGTTTCGGCTAGTGAAAATAGTGAAAATGACCCCTATATTTTACCTATAGCATTTGTTAGTTCATTCCGTGGATAGGTAGTTTCACCCACATATCGCTATATTATTATTATTAATTTATTATCTACTGCAGTTTATAAAAATGCAAGAGTGCAAGTATTTGGTTAATATAGTAATTGAGTATTGATCAGTTTTGAGCTACAGGAGGATATGTTTAGATCTCATTTCATATCGGAAGATTAAAGGAAAATTCAGCACTTTCTGGTGAGAAAGCATAAAATAATTTTTTCTGTTTTAAAAATTTTACCATGAAAACATAAATAATCAGAATCTGTAATAATAAGGAGCACTTAACACGTACCGAATTTCACAAGTAGTTGGATAAGGGAGTGCTTCTCAGAACTTAATATTTTCGTTCCAAAGCGATATTTAGGGCCTTTTGAACGTCCACTGTCCCTTTTGCTCTTCCTGATCACTTTCGGCATTGATTCTTCATCGTCCACTTGTTTGTAAGACAGATTTCTGCCTTTTTTCTACTTAATACTCTCCAGTTTTCTACACAACCCACAATTCAAAGTTTACAATTGTGTTTCTTCACTGACTCACCACGACCAAGTTTTCGCACTTACATTATGTAGCATTCTATATGAAGTGCTTAAATTAATCTCTTCCTTAGTTCTTTAATTCTAAGACTTCCTCGTTCCAAAATATTTGTGTGGAAGCAAGTTCAACGTAATAAGGAGCATAAACTTAAGTTTCCTCTCTCATGCCCAATATAGGTTGGTTCACATAGTGTTACATGCCAATATTTCTTAAACGGACAAATAAAATCAAATTTTGTTACTACACTACTTATGGCGCATCTCAATCATTTAACCTGCTTCTTTAGCTAGCTGGAATTTGCATGTGTATTTCATTTGCTTTTATTTCTTCTTCTTCTTTCATCCCGTATTCCTCAACATTATCGTTTTATCATTATCGTGTTCTTTGCTGTCACTTTGTCTTCTGTCAAACTGTAATATTATCAAAAAAATGTTACACATTTATCTTACACTTCTTGTTACCACCCTCTCATATTCTAGAAACTATTCTTCACCGTATTCAAGTACATGCTTAACTGGAATCCATGTAAAAATTGGTACGTTCTGTGTGAAATTTGGATTTTTGTTTCAATGTATGCGTAGTAAATATTTATAAATTCTGCTAGAAAATGGTAGCAGATATCTGTACAAAATTTCTTGAAATTGACTTCGATCGAGAGTATCCTCTTACAGTAAGTCGTTTTTTCACTGAGTGTGGAGTTTTTGTTTACTTAAATGAGCTTTCGGTGACTGACAGAAACAGATTTACTGCTAGACCGCAGGTTAGTAGGTTGCATAATTATAAAAACACTAAGCCCGGCTAATTTACCTGATATAACCTCCTTAGAAATTACATATATTCCCTCCGAGTAGGACCTAAGGAGCCAGTAGATGTATATCTTCCTCCAAAGGCGTTCTAACATTTGCCCATGCGTAAGTAAGTCCATGAATAACTAATTGGCTGCCTGGAGAACTGTTTGAAGTGTCACCTCGGAGGGAGCCTTCTGTTAATTAAACATTTCATTCTAATTGCTAACGAAATTGGTCATCAAGTTAGAGGTCATCTGCGAAGATGTAGCACAGTCAGGTAAAGTCCATATAGAGAAGTAATGAATTGCTCTGAAGCTACTTCACACGCCCAATTAAGATGCTGCGGTTTCATGGAGACAGGCTTGAATAACTCCACGCACCTAGGGACAAAATGGTGCTACGCGCATTCTGATTTCAGGAGGGATATTTGTGGAATTCACTCTCCATAAAAAAGCATGTTTTCTAGTTTCTTGACTAATGAATTGAAATATCTTCGGCAGTTTTATATATATATTCATAGTTATTGTGTATTTTTAAGCATTTTACTTTTAGTTTATAGAATAAGTATTTCTTATAAACACAAAATTTACATGATATGAAGACATTCTAATTTTCTCCGCCGTTTATCTATTTTGGGTAGAGGAAGAACATCACATAATTAAAACTGAGATTTTACTGAACCCAAAAATAAATCACTTTCGGCAATAGAGAGAGAAAACATGCAAGTTTTTCAAGCAACTCCCGCCACCCCAATCCAACAACACTTTACGTGGATAAAAGTCGTTACTGTCCATTTTCTCAAAAACAGCGCTAACGATTTTGATTAAAATATCTTATAAATGAGACATTGGCTGACAAAATATATAACATTTCCATTGCCATCTAGTGGTTAGATCTCTGGCTTTTTAACGTAGACGTCTCAGGTTCGAATTCCGGCTGAGGCGGGAAACCTTCTTTAAACAG
The DNA here is from genome assembly GCA_030765065.1 of Deroplatys truncata. NCBI lineage: Eukaryota > Metazoa > Arthropoda > Insecta > Mantodea > Mantidae > Deroplatys > Deroplatys truncata. The sequence goes on from CM060981.1 coordinate 113,527,169, forward strand.
AATCATCTCTTATTCCCCACAGATTCTGAAAGTATGAATGTGGGAGCGATTTTAAGTGCATTAAATGGTTAAAATTATAAGACCAACACTAAGAAACCACATAGTTCAGCGGCAGGCCAAAAGCATCTTCAGTTGCTTCTTAAGTCAAAGCCCCCGACATGACCAAAGAAGTTAAAGGGGCTACAAAAATGAAACAAAAAAAATTTATACCTCGAATTTTCTGTGAACAGTTTGTAAATATCCATTCAGTCTACCGGATTTTATACAACTGCAAAACTATAAGAGGTAAAGAAAATTTTACAACAGGAAAATACATAGTTTATGCATATATACAATAATTTATATACAATTATTTTTATATTGGTTTCCGAAATATTCACTGTTTTAACATTCATAGCTTTCATTTTATGTTTAATCCCGTAGTTGTGTGGGATGCATTGATGGAGCTTCCTGGCATCCTCAGTCCTCATGATATTAAAGTGAAGCTTTCTTGATAAGCACAATTTTTCTTTTTGCTTTTTTGGAAATTATATAATCAGCGGGGAGACATTCATTCTCAATTCTTCAAAGGACAGCACCATTCAATCATAATTTCTATGTAATGTGTATTCCCAATGTTCCTAAACCTACTTCGTCTTAACTCACCAGAAATCTGGTGTGTTATATTCACATGGCTTTCTCTCCATTTTGCAACAAACCATTCTTAAAAAATATTATTTTCCTATCAACTTTGTGTTAATCGAGATAAGCTTTGTATAGATGGATACCGTAGCTCCTGATTCATCTCTAGGAAATACAAGAACTTAATAGATTTCCACTGCGCTCCGCTTCTGTAATTTCGATTGGCGAGCACTACTGATGGCCTCCCGTAGTGCTCAGTTCAGTTGAAAACAGTTTATTTGCAGGAGTTTCTCATTTAGTCCAAATGAACGTATTAATGTGGCCCTTTGCAAAAGTGTTTTAAGAGTACTCGATTCTAAATATTTTACAAAATATCACTATTTTTAAACGTTCACAGAAGTATTCGTCAAACATTATAGCACGGTTCTCGTTAACCTGTTCTTCTGTTATCACATTAAGCTGCTTCCTATGGCCAAGCTTTGCTCATTTTTTTTCAGATTTTGAGTATACTTTAAGGGGATGAAGAGATACAATGACTATTGTTTTGATATATTTACGGTTTTAATAATTTATGCATTACTGATTTCCAGAAAATTAAAAGTGCTAAACTGCGTTTCATAAGGAAAATTTTAATGTTACACAGAATTTAATATTTGATGTTAAAGAATCATATTGACGAATAATATGCAATGTTTTAAACTTTAAAACTTGCATCACATGGGGAATTTATCCTGAGAATCGATATTTGCTTTTTGAAAACTATTTTCTTAGAAAGTTAGGTACTGAGGACCATAAACAGTAAAAGGTAAAGGTATCCATCAATGGAGGGGAGCCCTGAAACGCAGGCAAATCGGCCCCTTTTGCTTCTCTCAGTAAATCCCGGGAGGGAGGGATGCAGGTATACCCAAGGGTGACCATATTCAGATGACGACGGGCGCAAGCACAGACGGGGTCCCCAACGTTTCCAGATATAAAGCATCCGTCGCCACCTGGGCCCGTCCCCTCGGCAGGGACCTGACTCGTAGGAGAGATCTAACTAAGCTGACCCCGCACTAGCGCCAGGGAAAATCTCTACATTGCGCAAGCCACCATCCCGCCGCAACCCGTCGAATACCCGGAAAAGGATGACAGGGAATACCATCGGCACAGGATATGTGAGCGAGAAGAGTCGTGGAGAAGATGAACCACTCCAGCATTCGCCTGACAACCGGAGAAAACTACGAAAAACCCGTGGGCCAGAGTGGGCGGTCATCGTGACCTCCTGAATGTGGGCTACAGACGTTGCCGCCAGAACCATTCCGCTCGGAACCATAAACAGTAATATCTGCTATAATTTTTCGAAGAAATGTGTGATACAAATGTTTAGTTAAACTTGTATTTTTTGAAATTACCAATTTCTGTACGCAGTGGAAATTAATGGAAGAAAACACGATATAATACATGGAACTTATACATTAATATTAGAGTTCCGAAAGCATTAAAAAGTGAAATTGTGAAACAACCGGAGATGACCTCTTTTCAGAATGACCGATTCATTTAAAATCCTATTGATTTAGGAGTACACTGATAACGCTTTGACAGACAGCTTAAATTATCAGATTCGACTCTCGTAACAACATTATTTGTTTATATGCAGATGAATCCGAAGAGCGTAGTAGCAGGATATTTCCAGTAGCGGTATAGAATGATTTTAATCCTTGGCTTACGATCACGAGGTCGGATTCGGGCTTAAATCTATTTGTTTTCGTCTTTAATTTCAAACCCGAGCCCAACCCGATCCGGAAAATAGCATTTTGGAAATTATCAAATTCAAAAAGTATTTTATTTGTCGTGTAAATATCGTAAACGTATGGAATTTTAATTAAAATCTTTGACGCCATTATTTAGAAAATAAGAAATAACGAAAACGTTACCATATAAAGGAAAAATGAAGAAGAAAAAATTAATCACATTTTTTGCACCTCATATTTATATACCCGAAATAGTACAAGTATTGCAGCATGCACACATCCATGATAGTATTAATGGTAGTAATAATCGCTTCGGTCAATTGTGAATAACGTTACAAGCAGCTGTAAACTTCGCCTCTCCGTCGAGCCACCACCTGGGCAAGAGCGGGAAAACATCCCATGCTAATACCAGAAATCAAACCCGAGTCCCTTCGCACCGCAGACAGCTGCGTTTTGTGTAATAATAATAATAATAATAATAATAATAATAATAATAATAATAATTAGACATCACGCCAGGGCGGGTGGTACAGTATAACCTATACTCGGTCTCGGGCTCGGGCTCGGTTCGGACCAGGCCGGGCTTAAAAAGTTCGGTTTTTGCAGTCTTCTATTGGAGGGATAAAGTTTTATTCCGTGTTTTCCTTTATCCTCACAAGATATAACTTCATCTCTTTGGAGCATTCATTAATCGCCTTTGCTCCATTCTCACTATCTAGGTTTGGAACGTTATAAGGTATGTTGACCTCCCTTGCACATCCCACCCGTTTGAATTGCCTTTTCCTTCTCATCTGAGAATGTACATCAGCAGCTCGTTATTAGCGTACTGTAGATTCGGTGCCAAAAAATCTCTCAAATCTCGAACTATCCTCTTACAGTGCGACTGTGAACATCGATTAACTGCCTTCTTGAGTTATGCAGCCTACGCTAGAGGCGTTTTTTCTTAGCGTTTTTTTCTTAACTGCTCGTGTGCCTTAATGCGTAACGCCATAAACTGATGTCCTGAAGGTCATGGGTTTGTTTCCTGTCATTAAGTTAGTTTTTCTTAATTCCATGCGAAGAAGTGCTGCGATAAGTATACTCAGGACGCAATTCAGATTAGTCGGTGCAATAACACTATTATGATTCCCTTGACTCGACTCACTGAGGTTACAGACACTGTGGTCATATTATTAGACTACACATTCTTATCCGGTTAATTCTTCAAAATAAATTTACGTAACATAAATCGTTTAATTATTATAGTTAAAACATTATTAAATGTGAACATTTCTTATTAATTCTTAAGAATTTAGCACAAGTTTTTTTTCAGCCTGAAAAAAATGTTTTATCTTTTGAAATATTTTGGATAAATAGTTTGCAAAATTACTAAGCAGCACTGTACCTTTGCTGAACGTTTTCTACTGTTTCTATGACCGCATTGTTTGCAGAAATATCTCATTTTTAAGATTTCCTTGATATAATATCCTAGTTTCATTAGTTTAGTAATTTTTTTCTGTCGATTAAAGTTTTAGTAAAAGAATCACACAAAACGTTTGTAAAATCATCCCTATATAATATGACCTTTAATACAAAAATATTTTGCTGTTGCTATTGCATTCATGCTATCCAAAGGGATCAAGCACTAAACGTCTGAATACCTAAATGCGGCAACAATGAATATGATTCATACTGAACGGTATTAACTGATGGAATATGCAATAATACCAGGTTTAGTCTAATAATCTGATTACCTCTGTAGTAGGCTGAGGATTGTCTGTGAGACAACACGGAGAATATGCACATCTTCACTGAACTTTCAGATATGCATCTTATCAAGAATCAGGTGAATCAAGGACTAGTGGTTTAACTGGTGCAGCACTGTGCAAGGAACGGTATCCCGATAGGCGCCGACCACTACACTCCAATTTCTAGTCCATCGATAGGCGTTTCGAGAGTGTGGAACCTTCAAGGTAAACGGGCGATACGGTTGTTGCATGAACTCGACGCACAGTGCAATTTGAGAGAATTTCTGCAAAGAATTACAGAAGAGCCATGTTCAGCGTATGGCAAGCCATACACGAAGAACATCTTCACCCAAAATGTACAAGCTGTAAGCCCTGGAGACTTTAACCCTTGGGTACAATTTTGTAGCTGGGCTGTGCTCTAGCAGCCTGAATTATTTTCGTCGGTATAGTTTACTGGTGAGACCTTGTTCATCAGGGATCATCTACTTTCAACTCAAGAAACAGGGACTATGTCAATCCACATGCTGTTGAAGAGAAGTGTCACCAGCAGATGTTTTCAGTGAACACATGGGTCAGAATTATTTCAGACCATGTTATTGGCCCATAACTACTTCTCCCTTGGTAAAATGGGCATGTTTATATTTATTTGTTGCACAATATTTTACCTGTAATATTAGTAGATGGACTACAACATGATGAAGCCCCACCCCATTTCTCCATGGCTGTACGAGAATTTTTGAACCAAGTTTTTCCTGCCTGATGGATCGGAATGGAGAGTCCAACAGTAGTTCGACTACCACGCTCTCCGAATCTCGACCCAATTGATTTCTCTTTCTGGGGGTCACCACAAGTCAATGGTGCATGAAACACCTAACACCTCAGAAGAGGACTGAACTGCCCGAGTAATAACAGCATGTGACGTTATTCGACACACACCAGAAATCTTGGATAGAGTAGACAATCGTTCTTTCGCCGCTGTCAGCTTTGCCTTGGAAATGTAGGTCGCCATTTCGAGCAGTTCCTATAAAACTGACCTAAATAGTTTGATGGTTTAATGTTTTTATTCCTTATTTCACCTTTTAGACCACTTCTCATTTTGAAGTACAGCATTTGAATGTATTCACCACGATTCAATCCTTTGTTAGCAACGATTGCAATTAATTGTACTGATATGTTGAAATTAAAATGCATAAATTGAAACATAAATTTAAAACTTAGGCTAAAAGTGCATTAATATGCTTTTCTAAGAAATAACAAACAGATACGGTGAACGGGACTAGAACTGGAAAACAATGACTATCTTTTACTGAAAGCTAATGTCATAAATATTGCCAGAAGGGTACACTCTGAAACGTCCCAATGCTTTCGTGCGTTGTTCTCTCGAATCTATCATCATTAGCCAGTGGCGTACAGGCACTTTAGAAACTTAAAGTAGTAACTTCGAAATTTGAGCAGACAGGCCATACGTCTCCTATCTCAGAGTACACTTTCTGTACCACGTATAGTAATTGTATTCCTCACAAAACTTCGATGTGGAAATTTCACAGGAAATATGTGTTTTGAGGCCCCCTGATTCCATAAAAAGTTCTTTTAGAAAAAGATCCGTGTGAGTATGTGAACAGCATACCTCAAAAATGAAAAGTCGGATAAGTACCAAACTTAATATTTAAGTTCAGTAACTTCCAAAAATGCGACACGACATACTCAAGAAACTCCCCCAACCTACCATTTAGTGGAACATTTTTCGAAAATTTTGATTTTCTAAAAAAGTGCCTCTAATGAACTTGATTGAAATGCCAAATATTAAATATATTTGCATAACAAATAAAACGTATACCTTGTATTTTATGGGAATAGCCTTCGGAAGGAATTTTGTATAATCTTGTATAACTGGTAAACGTTAAGCGATAGATAAAAACGTGCTACACAAAAAATGTAGACCTATTTGAAACACGAAATTTATTGCAAATAAGCTTTTTGTGTCATAAGCCATTTCTGAGATATCGTTGTTAATGGTTCGATTATTTTAAGTTCCAATTATACCCCGCCTTTGACTAGATTGGTCTTTCCTTTGGAATTTATTGCCTATTGGCATTAGTTTTTTGTATACTCTTGTCGTTGGGTTTCCTGTACTGTTTGGGTTTTAATCATTAGATCACACACCCTTTCACACTCTAATTCATACTTCCAGACTCTGAGGAGGATAGGGAATAATCTTGGGTAGAGAAAAATTCCCACCCCTCAGATCGAACTCGGGATCACTCGCACAGCAGGCAGGTGCTCTACCTACGGGGTCAGCCCGATTCAAATTGATCATTCCTTAAAGTCCATTCAACATTCAGCTAATTCTCGCGAATGTATGCACACAGTATGGAATTTTAAAGCCAGCATATAGAGTCCAGTTCTTAAACATTTGACTATTCTGTTCTCTTTGTATCTATAATGAAATGTAGATATTTATGCAAAGGCTTATTTGGATTAAAACGTAGTAGATATCAAAATAGCTTTAGCAAAAATACTTTGTATACTCACTAACAAACGAAGAGGGTAGAGAAAATCAGGTGAATGTATCACTTCAGAGTATTTTTTTAAGGCACTTCCACATTCGGTGTAGTTAATTAACGCCCTGTATTCATAAAGTAGTACTACGCAGGAAAAATGGTTAACCAGTTGCTTAAGAATATAATATATTTCCTTTGGAGCTATAAGTAGTATACGACCCAGCAATAAGTGAGGTTGCAATTTCGATATGAGAAAAGGGATGACGCAGTCTTGGCAGTTGCGTAATATACTTTGTTTCAAGCAAGTAAAAATTGCATTACTTTGACTCCAATCTGAAATCCGCATTAAGGCTGTAAGATAACACAAGCACCTGCATTTTCTCTTTCTTTCCTGGGAAATTGGCTTCACAAAGGTATGGGAGTAAGGTTACCGAAGATTTCTATCAAAAGTATCTTCCTTGCACAGTGATATAAAAATGTAAACTATACAATGTGATGTGTGAAACAAATACTTCTTATAGAAGTCCTAGTTTTATATTAATATATTGTATTATAATTATGTTGCAATTATGTTGCTGATTTGGTGTTGCAATGTTATATTTTTAAAGTCATATACGAAAAGCATCTATTAAAGAGTATAAAACCTTTGTTTTCAGTTTGTATTTAAATCATGTAGCTATAGTATAGAACAAAGATTACTCTTCTGTAAACATCTATAGAAATAAGTAAAGAAAAGCAATCATCTCATTTTATACAACTTTTGAGAGTGTTTTGAATTTCACCATTAACGTGTAAATTTATCTAAGCTTTAGATTTGCAGTAGATGACAAGATTTCAAAGCAGTGTCATCTGACTGTTCTGTTCGTTCGTATACCTCTTTCATGACTTCCAAGATATGTTCTTCGTTGATATTGCGACTGATACCTTAATAAATCAACTGCTTATCATCTGTGTACCATGTGTATGTGTGTATCATGTATCTTAAAGAAACTTTCGACATCGACGACAATTTGAACTTCTCACACGTAGACTGATGAATAATGCAAGGCCCATTTGATGGCTTCACAATGGACCTATACACCTAGCAAAGGTAACGTTTTCCTCATTCACCATATAACCCATGCTTGGCTCCTTAGGAGGGTCTGATTTTCCACTTACGGCGAATTGAAACATGAAATGGTTCAATGAACAGAATGCTACTCCTGCGTTCAGAGTGAAAGGGGATATACCCCCTACACACACACACACATATACGTATATATATACGTATAAATCAATATCTAATAAGAATTGCACATAACAATATAACTCAGCAAGAAATATGTTAGAATATTTAGCAGCCAAGACATGTTCAAAGCGGATTGTATCTTAGATAAGTAAGGGACGGGCGAGCCAGCTAATTCTAGGTAGAGTCCACCACCTTTCACCAAGCTAATGAGCAAGGAACTGGAAGGAATAACGAGAAATAGAAAGAGACAGATATAGAAAGGAAAGAGGCAGAGATATTGAGTTTGCTTCCGGACGCATCACTGGGGCGCGTGTGCGAAAAGTTTTGGAGCATAATATTTTCATAAACAATAAGGTAACGCAGTCTGAGGACCAAGTATAAATGTCGTTACATTTTAATACGCGAATGTGAGCGTCATTAGTTTGGGTATAAAAGGAGAAAGCAGGCCCCAGATTTTCACTCTCTTATACGAGGAATCTCTTTCTACAATCATTCATAATCTCTGATCGACGGATGCACGTGTGTGCATATGCGTGGGGAAGCGTGTGCAGTTAGATTAGGCTCCTAGTTTACTATTATAGTGGGAACTATTAAATATTGAAAAAGCTAGCCGCCCATAAGTATCTAATTGATAGTAAATCACATTTTAAGGGAAATGTAGTGTATTTTAATTTGCCTCACCTACGAAAACCTTGAGATCAGTGAAATTAGTTAGTTAGGTAATTTATTAGGAATGGAGAAATCATCAGCCGAGCAGATATAACCGGAGACCATAACATTACAGAAGAGGGCATCAACCCAGAGGAGCAACGTTTTTCCGCTACAAATGACGCCTAACGTTTTCCAGCTACATCAAACGCCATGGAAAAGTTTAGGTCAATAATTAAAAGAGTTGGCCACGAATAAATAAATGCTTTTTATTTTGATATAGCTTTCCACGTTAACCTATTAGAAACCGGGGGAAGCTTACTTTTGACTTGCCCTAATCATTTATTTAACTCGCAATTGGAAACACAGGGACTCATCACGGGCAGAAATTGCAGTGATAATGTGGTAATATACACGCATTCAATAAAACACGTATTACAATGTTATTCTACTGTACAGCTCAGTGATGTTGCATTTAAAGAATTTGTACTGCAGTTAACAATGGGCTACAACTAGAAAGAGTTATTTCCTCTCGGAAAGAATTCACCAAATTTATGAGTAACCATACTATTTTATCTGTTTAGACTTATTCTAGGCCTGTTAACACAATAGGAGTTAATATCAGGTTTTAATTATAAAATCTGGCCACTCGTTAGATATTCTATTTCCCGGCTCAGTTACGTTCGTGCTGCAGTCGTAGTATACCTGTATACTCTCATCTACCGAGATGGCTATGCAACTGAACTCTATTGAAAGTGATTTTGCGTGAAGTGGAATTTACTAATCAATTGTCCCGTTTCAGAGAAGTAATTCCCGTTATTGTCACAAATTTAACCTACGAATCCCATGGCAATGCTTTGAAAGCGGGGTAGAGGGGGAGCAGCAGTGAATTGTACAGTTCTAATAAAAGAAAAATTAAACGAAAATGGTGAACATTTTTAACGTTTCTCAACAGTAAAATTCTCCTAGAGTTAAAAGAATTAGAAGAGGTATTGTGTGCTTTGCAAATAAAAGCGGACTGATTATTACATTACAAGTGCGTTTTGTTTACTACTCGGAAGCACAGGTGCGTTAGTTTTGTATTCATGATGAAAGGCTCAAATACCGAATGCTGTTTTCAACTCTAGTCAGGTACTTGCATGTGAGAAAGGAATAACTAATGCTTATGCAATATCTACTAGGTTCCCAGATCTAACAACTTGTAACTCATGCCTTGGGGTAGTCTAAAGGCAAATGTAGAACCATGCATAATAGCAAATATTAAGTTTATTTCAAATTAAGACTACCAGGTTCAAATAGCGTTGCCGGATTTTCTTCCGCTATAGGCTATTAAATCGTACACCACCAGGATTATATCATCCTGGTAGGAATTAAAGTTGCACTTTAGGCCAGAAAACCAGCATGAGGCTGAGGAACATTGCAAGTCCATAATAAAATTATTAGAGCAATGTTACAACAAACCATCCACCTATCCATCCGTATTATATACAGGGTGGACCAATTAAGTTAAGACTGTACAATATCTTCAAAACTAAGCGTCGTAGAAAGAAATGTCTTGAATAAAGTTGCTTGATATTACGGGGGAAAGTAAATGACTTGTGTTTTGTTTGTAGGACGTTATGATAGTAATTTTAGGGTCCATTTATTGTTTTAAATGGCAACCTACAATTAGGGTCAAATTAAGTTGACCCTAAAATGACCACCCACAGCGACTAATGGCATTTACTTTCCCCCGTAATATCAAGCAACTTTTATTCAAGACATTTCTTTCTACAATGCTTAGTTTTGCAGATATTGTACAGTCTCAACTTAAATGTTCCACATGCACAGAGTGTATCATAATTATATGCACAGATTAACTAGGGAATATGTAACTAATGCCAACAGTATGTTTATAACAATGTTATTGAAAGTTCACACTCAACAATTGACATAACGACGGATGTATAGCTATATTAATTAAACCACAAGTAGTCTCTACAGAAATGCCAATTTAACAGTTAGGGACACCAAATGAATGCTTAAATACTCATCGCGCGAGAATTGCATTGGCGCATCAAACTGTGAGAAGATATTTGTTGTATTGTTATTTGCAACACGCTTTGGGCGTCAATTTGAAGTAGTTTGTATTGAGGGAGTTGTATTATAGTTCAACTATTGGGGAGCCGAACTTGTAGTAGTTGCAACCGCACGTATAGTAAACAGTTTCCGGTAGCCTTCCCCCCAAATGTACTTTCAGGTGGCGTTTGCACAAGTTTAAAAAATATTAACTTTGTAATTCAAACTGTTTCTTTAAATATTATATATTTATGTTTTCCTCGGTTGCGTCAGTATTTTTGTTAGAGACACGTTTCTCTTAGCAGGGTTGTGGTGTGACTAAGAATGTAGGTTTACACAGATTACAATTTTACTTCACTCCTTTTATTACTGCTTGACTTGACTTAAATAACACTTCACTGATATAGAGAGAGCTGTGAGATTTTTTAATTAATTACTTGCACTTTTTAACACGTAAACTATTTTTATCTCACACGAATACGTATTAAATCTTTTGAGAACACTTTTTGCGTCTGGTTAGTAACACTGTCTGCAGGTAACTGAACTCTGAATTTGTAAAATTTTCTCCTTTTCAGTTTCTGATTCGTTAATCCTACTCCAATAGAATACCTTCATTTAACTAAAGCTTTTTCTGGTTGTTGATTAGCTATTTTAGAAACTGTCACTAAATTTACATTGTTGTTGCTCCAATAATGACTGGTAGCATTTAAACTTTCAAATTAATTATTGCCTCAAGGTTGCCTCATTGTTATCTCATTGTTAGCAACTTTTAACCTATTATTCCCACAGCTCCTACATGATTAAATTACGTAATATATTCACATAACATTATTACACATGGATACAATAATATACACATATACAATGACCGTTACATACATTTTACAAATTATTACATACACATATTGCTTCAAGGCGGGCTGTTATTGAATTTACATATTATATAATTAGACTGAAATCATTTAAGTGTTAAAAATACTGCCTCAACTGGCATTTGATTGTGATCGCAGATCCTCCATCTGTAAAGCAGATAGTGCCTCGTGAGCCTCACTATACTGTACTTACTCATCGGAGGAATGGAGATGGCAAGGGTGAAACCCTTTAGCGGTTTTATTAAAAGAAACAAAAATCATTTTGCTGTACTGAACTTAATATTTCAGCCAAAATATGTTTTCCGATATACTGACTCCACAATAAAAAGAGGATAATCCCAGAAAATGTTATAAAGTAAGTGACAGGGAAGCTGAAGCACAGGCGCCACCGGCTGCGCTATGCTTAATTCGTGAGTTGTAAATCACCGCGTGAGTGGCCAACTTTTAAAGCTCTGACATTGCAAGCTACCAATGTCATGAAAATTAGCTTCTCATTAACTGAAATGGAGTATTTACTTACTATTTTTACTAACTTAATATGCAAAACTTAAGCATCTAAATGTGAATAAATAAACAGTTTATAGATCCTCTGTACTATTTAACCTACACTTGGACTAGCATGGTTTATGGATGGATTCGTATGATTAATTATATATATATATATATATATATATATATATATACCAAATTTAATTATAATACGAAATCTACATCTAGTACATCTCTCTGTTCTTGTAGTCCTTCTGTTAAGTTCAATAGTCCTGTGCTGTGTGTTATCATGTATCACAGCAGTCTGCACAAAGGCGCTGTTGTTTCTGATAATGTTTAGTTTAAACATCACATCCCTCATGGCTACATTGGCAGCTTTTGGTGCCACTTCCCTTAAATCCTGTGCGGCCAACTCCCAATGCTAAACTGTTGTCGATGCATGTTATTAAACTATGTAGCTGAGTGTAACGTGGTTACAGTTGTTGCCTGAGGGAGAAACTGTTCTGTGGTGTCAGTGTTTCTTCTGTGCTTCCGGTACATTTTCGTTAATTACTATTGCACATACAGCTACTGTTCATTCACCGGCTTCCGCGCGGTTGAAAATGTCTGCGGGCAACAGCACTGATATTTGTTATGTGTAGTGCGCTTTGTACATTTGATAATGAGCCACTGCATCTGTCATACGTGTAACCCTTTTACTTTCACATATAACGACGTTTAGCTAATCTTTCTTTGTATATGGAAAAGTAAAATCAGACGATTCCGGGGTTTGAACAACGGATCTCCCGGTATCCGTCCTGTTACTTTAACCACTGAGCCACCATAGCAACATGCCGGCACATTATATTCTCCAATTGATTCGCATTTATGGTTAAAGCAACCGGACGGAGACCGGGAGATCCATGGTTCAAATCCCGGCTATGGCATTGAATTTTTCAGTCGTCTGCTTCCAACTTTCCAACGTTGTCCAACACACGGCTTGTGTGGAAGAACAATTAATCCGTTAATTGACCTAATAGTGGTTGAAACTATGAAGCCCGGGTCTTAAAGTACTTACAACATTGTAGGTCGCCATTGGGGTATGTCATCTCAATTATTTGAGATCTCGTTGTGGTTTACCGGAAAAAATGCGAATCAGTTGGGGAATATAATGCCATGCTGGCATATTGCCATGGTATCTCAGTGGCTAGAGCAACCGGACGGAGACCGGGAGATGCGTGGTTCAAATCCTGCTTGTGGCATTGAATTTTTCTGTCGTCTGATTCTATCTTTCCAGTCTTGTCCAACACACGACTTGTGTGGAAGAACAATTAATTCTTTATATATCTTTATAACGTATAACTAATTCTCTTTTGTCTCTTTTATTTTGTCCCTAGATCATTCCAGTCAACAGTTCTACCTAAAGGAGCTTTCCTTTCCTCTTTTTATAAATTTTACTACATCTTGCCGCATTATTGTCTTACTTACTGGTCTTTTATATTGTCTAATTTAATTTTACTAATTATGATTCTCAGTTTAATCACCTCTTCTGTCATCATAACTCGTTTAGCTTGTCTCTAAACGCGCGTCTGATCATGTACCATGGTAGATATTATCAGTTTTATGTACCTTTATCTTACTTTTCTAAGGAGGGTTGTTATTTTACTTCATTGTGCCTTCCAGATAGTCTAATGCTCTAGATGTTCTGAAAACTTCGTCTGTTACCTCTTTTTTTGTATATTCATAACCGGATATATTTCACCCTAAATATTTGAAATTCTTAACTTGCTCACCTGTTTTCCCATTAATTTCATGACTTCTGCGCTGAAACAGTCCTTTTATTGCTGTGGTAGGATATACCTAACTTTTCATTTATCTTGCATGCTGTATCTAATTTTACCTAATTATCCAAATTTAACTTAATTTAAAAAAAATCAATTTAGATATCATGCGGAAGTTTAAAGAAGTTCGTTTCCTATAATCTCTATAATCTGGAAGTATGAAAGAGTCTGAATATGTGTTTGCGCGCGCGCGCGCGTGTGTGTGTGTGTGTGTGTGTGTGTGTGTAAAAGTAAAGACAACCTAAATTAATTGTGAATACAATGATTAATTCAACAGTAAACGAGTGAACATCATTTCCATCGGGCAGCTGTTCCAAAGCCAATGAAGTGACCTAGGATGTTATAGGTTGCATATAAATGGAACAAGTGCCACTTCCTTTGTTTAGTTTCCACCTCATCATCCATAAGCACGTTCACTTTGAAATTTAAAATGACACCATTATATCATTAGCTATCAAAATCATTTCCACTGTCCTTATGATTAATGTTTTACTTGTTTCTTGTTTTTAATTTCAGCTCATACCTGTAGCAGTTCACCTAGAAATCGAAAAAGGAATTTGTAGCTTCTCATAAAAATGGCCCCTCATTTTGTACAGTTTGAATCAAATTTTAAATGTATCTAAATCCAAGAATGATATATTGGCTGAAACAATTCTCGTATTTATGCAAAGTACTACCACCTATTTCAAAAGCTACATAAGATGATAATCTTAGTTTTGAAGGCATTCAGGAGGTGTAAGAAGATAATATTTTAAATAGGTTAATTTAAGTGTGTGGCTGAGCTAAAAACTTAAAAGTATTCTCAGCATCTTCCAAAATAGTCTACTCAAATGAATGCAGCATGCAAATTTGCATTTAACCTCTGATCCCAGAGGTTTTATGTACAAATTAAGTAATTAATTAGCTCTTTATTACCTCGAAACTATATGTGTTTTCCACGGTTTATGTTCCTTTAAATGTAAGTGATTGTGAAACAATCTAGTGAGGCGCACCTGAATCTAGCGGAGCATAGCGTCACAGCATACTGAATAGCTGAGAAACTACCTCTGTTGCACAATGAGCGACTATACTTAACCTGTTAAGTTTTGCGACCAGTGACATATTAACACATGCTAGATGTTTTTGGTAGATAATGATAGTGGCTTATGGTGTAAGAGTTGCTCTATTGCGCGATATTCCCTAACTACTTAGGATGCTCTTTTTTCCATTCCTTCTTTTGCACGCCCTATCTTCCAAGAGAGTGGAAGACTTTGCTGGCAGCAAGTAAAATTCTCATATATACAAACAGTACTTGTTTAACTTCCTATATTATATCCATAGATTTGATCCTCCGCATTGACTTGCATAATCTGGGATTTGTGGTCACTAAAAGGTACAAAAGAAATAGCCTTTACAGTGGTTTTGTCTGGCTCGCTAGCATTTATATATCAAAAACGTGAAATGCTCTTTGACTCCAGCATATGTGGCTTCGCTGTGTGTGTCTCTCTTTATATAATCATAAGCATTAAATACAGGATGCTCTCATAGTCCTTCTATTCTATCTCCGTATAAACATAATGTTTGCTAAACCTTAAAATCACAAAACGTTAGTTATTTATGAATAGAAAACGCTTGTTTAAAAGAGATAGGATACATTTAAACGTCTGTTGAAAACTATTTTAAGGAAGAAAGCTAAATTAAGGCCAGACTTATAAAAATCATCACACCTGGATTTTAATTTTACTAACACAAATTTGCCATTTTGTACTTTGGGCAGCTCATATTAGGTGCTATTGTTTCATATTGTTTATAATTACCAAGTTTTACATAACTTTCCTTATTAATTATGATATATAAAGTCACAGAACTGTGCTGTATAGAAAGTCTCAGCTCTAATGCAAACTTTAAATTTTAGCTCATTGATTCCATTTCTTAGTGCTTCACTTAGCCCTACAGTGTTTAACTTATTTATTGACGTTATCTTGGAAGAGTTTAATAAGGATAACTTATATTTACCCACAGTAAATAACAAAGAAATTACAGGACTGCTTTTGCAGATAATTTAGTGGTAGGTTCTATTTCAGTAGGAGGTCTAACAAAAGTGTTACAAATAATATATTCATTTTGTAAGAAATGGTTTTTAAGAATATATTTTAAAAAAATAAAGATAATGGTATTTAAAAAGAGCTATAAATTCAAGAAGGAGGAAAAGTGATATGTGAGGGGGAAGAGTTGCAAATATTAAACAATTTGATTATTTGGGAGTGAGAATAAGCTATAATGGGAGATGGAATGATCACAAGATAAATGCCTTAGCTAGGGGAAGATTAGCAATGACTGCTATAAGAATATGCTTAAAGAAAATACGAGATATGCAAATTAAATGGTTGTAAATGGTTTACAAAGCTGTAGTTGAAGAAAAATGGTCTATGGATCAGAGACTTGGGGAAGTGACACAGGATGGGAGATTATTGATAAAGTACATACCTCGTTCTGTAAATGTATGTTAGATTGATTTATTTCATCACCTCATGGAGCAGCAATGTTGGAGTTGGGAAGAGTAGGTAGCAAGGGTATGATAGTAGAAAGGATACTTAAATATCATTGGACGAGTATAATATTTTGAGGCAATGTTTAATAATACAACAAAAATCCAATGATGGGATGAACTGGGCTCAAGAAATAAAGAGAATTTTACAGGGAATAGGAATGTGAAACTTATGGGAGTAGAGAGAGGGGTTATTTAAGGGTTTCTGGAAAGAAGTGGGAACAGAGTAGAAGATATAGAGAAACAAGAATTATTTCAAAGTCTGGAAGGAAAGAAAGGTTTGGAACTATATAGACAATTAAAGGTGGACTGGGGAAGGGAGAAGTATGTGGATGTAAGTAATAGGTTATTGAGAGAAAAGGATGGGTCTAGTCCAGATTAAGTGCATATAGGCTTAGGGGAGATAGGAAGGGAGTGAATTTGAATAGGTGTCCTCTTTGTGGAGAAACAGATAATGATTTGCATTATATAATTTACCTAAAGAATGGGGAATGTTAACAAAGAAGTATTACAAGTTAGGATAATGAAAAGACAAAAGGATAGGGATATAAAAATAATAGGAGAATATATGGGGAGAGTAAGAGAAAAGTGGTTTAGAAAAATAAAGCAATATGAATTTGTTATGACCCACCATGCATAAATAACCACGGTTTTAAAACACATGATGGACTAAAGAAAGAAAAACGAGCAACTCAAAGTAATGTATTAAAAATTGTAAAAATGTTTTTCATAATGGAAATAAATAAATAAATACAAATATAGTGCTTCAACTTTTAGGGCTTATCTATTTTCAGCTTCATTCGTGTCATTCTGATCACTCGTTATATATTGACTTTTGTGAGTAGCAAGATATTCTGTACGTGTTTATTAAGTTTTTATCCGCTTTTATCCTTGTAATCTGCCTCTAGAGATGTACTTAGGTTCTAACTTAGAAAAATAAACAATAAGTATGTGTAAGGCATCACTAATAAGTTGCTTCGGTTGTAGTTCATTTATTGTTTAGTCTGATTTGGCAGCAACTTCATGGAGTATGAATTCGCTATTAGGATCAAAATTCCTATTGGAAAATGCCATCCTCCGTAGTCATGCTAGCCTCTAGTTCCCGATGTCGCGGGTTCAAACCCGGGGGAGAGTGATGGATTTTTTTTTAGGTAAAAATCTTTAGCATGGCTTCCTTCAGAAAGAAAGCAAAGCCGGCGGTCCCGTTCGGCACGTAAAGGAACCTCAAGCCTCATAAAGAGGCCTGTGAGCAAACTTTCCGGTGTTTCGCGCCCAATATAGAATGGGACACTAAGAAACATAGTAGTTAACGAGCGTCCATAAACAAAACTCAACTTAATTTCCCGATGGAAATTTATTTTTAATTCCTGCGACCATTTCGCGTATTTTCGATTTTGTGAATAATGTTTTACATTTCATAAAAATCAGAAAAATCGGTGACATGAGGTGTATTGGTTACTCCGAAATGCTTACACATGGCCCGCTATATCCTGAAGTCATAGTTTGATCCAGGATGATCAAAACTTAGAAGAACTGAAAATGGAATGAGTTCAATGAATTTATTGTATTAAAATCCATAGAAAATGCAAATCTTGAAGTTTCATCCCTAATCTGTATCAAAATAAAAAAGGCATGTTTTCATTTGCTGAGGTGTAAATGTTACAATTCTTCTACAACGAAGCAATGTTCATTTCTCCCAAAAGAAGTACCTGGCTTTCTTTTTTGTTGAACCACCAATCATAGCCATTGCATTAATTATTTTGAACCTTTATGCCAACCACTTAAGTGTAACATGATCCCTATTTGTTCTTCCACACAAGCTATGTGTAGGTTACAGTTGTAAAGGTAGAATCAGACTGAAAAACTACTAAACTATGAAACCCGGGACTTAGAAAATTTACAATGGATTTGAGAACGCCTTGTTGTTTACCGGGGAAAATGCGAGTCAAATGGGGAATTTAATGTCGTGCTAGTATGTTTCCATGGTAGCTTAGTTGATTAGAGCAACGGCACGGAAAGCCGAAGATCCGTGATTCAAATCCCTGCTATGGGATTGAATTTTTCAGTCCAATTCTACCTTTCTAAGATGATTGGTTGGTCACAGGAAGGGATGTTGTAGACTTTTATAGCCTTCTAAAAATAACAACAGGTTAAAGCACAACTGATGTCCTTAACTAGACTCGATGATTATTTGTGTACCGAAAGTCTTGAATTGCAGCAGTATTTCTTAATATGAGCAGGTCACGCGCAGGAAAAGGTAGTGTAGTGTAGTAGTACTGTAGTGTAGTGAGCCATAATTCAACAATCCAGACAGTAGTGATGAAGTTTCTGGGTGACCGCAGAATACAGCGGTCTTCACCGCATGAGAAATGTTGACACCCGACCAAAGCTACACATCGAACTTCCTCAGCAGTCCATTTCGTGTTAAGAGCAAATGCAAGTATACTCAGGAGGGATTTTAGCCTTCTACACGTTTCGTACATGTGGAGCTCAAGACCGCTACTACCTGGCATGCGGACAATAATGGTGACATTTATATATGAAATGCAGCAACAAGAAATGGATGCTGCGATTATTGTTCACTTCCCGATGTGTTGCATTCACACGAATTTCTCTACTCACTTTTCCACAAACTATTCTTAGAAAAGCTTATTATTATAGCTACGTCTTGTTAATCCAGATAAACATCCAATTCACATTTACACACTTCAATGTACGATGCAGTAGGTAAAGATCTAGTCAGAGTTTTAAAAAGCGTGTCGCTATGTGATGGCTATGAAATTCCATGCACTTTTCATTGTCACGAGAAAGAAGGAACAACCGAATAGCGACTTACCATTTGAGAAAAGTATAAATATTTGAAAGTTCAAACCAATAACAGGAAATATCTCGGAAATTGTTAACTCTACAAGAAAGTATAAGTATTTTACATAAACTGTGTGTTAACGAGTTCAGATTTTTGGTGTTGTAAGATTTTGGGCTTCTCTCACATATCTTGTGTATGTCTTATGCTTCTCAGAATTAAGAGTAATTCACACACTATTTGAAAAATAATTAAAGGTTTACATTTCATATATTATCAAAAAGTGTTAAAATATGATATTTTGATCAAAATAGAGATATTTTCTTGAAAATCTTCGAGTCGCATTCTTGGAAGATGCTGAACTAGTTTGGTGTTTAATCGACATTTTGTTTTTGTGTTATGTTGTTCAAAGACACACGCACAGAACATCTTCTGAAAATGCATCTTTTTTGGATTCAGGGAGTCTTAAAACGTGTATTTTCCGGTAAAATTCTGCTATCCAATTTTGTGTGGAATGCAATACTTTCACTACTTACTGTAGCTAAGTAGTAGAGAAAGTAAGAAACACAGGATGATCCATATGGGAGGATACAATATATTGTCGTTATGACATTTATATTTGCTAGTGTTCTACTATGTTAAACAAAGTAAATAACAATTACATTGCGTCTCACGCTTAAAAGACAGTACAGGTTAAACAGGGCGCACTGTTGCCCAGGTACTAACCTAGGCTCGCAAATTTGTAGCCCAACTGGGATCTACCAATTTAATGTCATCTTGTGAATGATGCGTAACCAAATACTGAAATATCTGCACTGCTATTTAAGGCAATTGTAAGACATTTAATTTTCACCTGCACCGTATGTCTCCTCTTTGTATTTTTAGTGCTTCAAAATACGATTTTACAGGTATAAAAATATACATTATCAAAGAAATAGATACATAAAGTGATAAAAACTATAATTTGGTAGAGTACCATCACTGTTTATCCTTGACAAAATTACATTAAACGTGCGTGGAATGTTTTCAAGCAGCAAACAATGTGCGATGCGCCACATTCCGCTTTGCGCTAATCTATTATATTGTGTTAACCTAGCGTGTTTTTATTTCCCCTATCCTTTTAATTCTTTCTTCTTTCATTTGCTCCTTTTCTTATCCTATTAATCATTGTTTCTGAACACCCTAGTAGGCTTAGCTGTTTATTTTACTGCCTTACTAACACTCATTTTACATGAATAATAATCTAACACATTCATTACTATTTATTACTCTTCTTATTTTAAAACATTTCATCTCTTCCTAGCTTCTCCTGCCATAATTATAAATATTTACGTAAAATGTTAAATAATAACCTACATAACACTTCACACTATAAACGCCTTCTTCGTTAAACTTATGTTAACCTTTACTGATTTCTACGTCTGACGTTAGCTGAATACATGGATGACTTTTGTATGCCATACACAAAGAATGCAAGAAGTTACAGAATTTTGGTTTCTTTTAAAAATATCTCCAACCCTCCTAGTATTTTCTCTCGCTTGGTCTCCGTTTTAAACCCAATAACAAAAAAGTTTCCTGCAGACTGGTTTTTCTACTATATAGGTATAGAATCATCCTAAAGTATTTAATTTAAGCAATTATCTCATCTTATTCAAACCGGGCAGTTGCCAGCACACTAGTTTAGTTTAACTAAGAAAAAAATGTTATCGCAATCTACCTTTAAGTTAATTACTTACTGCGTGATAGGCATAGAAACAGCAAATATCTGAGTTTTGCTGAAAACTTCGTTTTCTTTAGAACTTCATGCCCACAAAAATTTCATAAAGGCTATAAATACCATATAATTTGATAGAGAAAATGTTCTATGTAGGATATGTTAAAATATTTGAAATACAAATGAATACTTACATGTTATTAGTTACTAGTAACTTGGCGACAGCACGAGAGTAGAACAGGACGAAGCTAATTGCAACATATAAGCGTTAGATAGAGGCAGAGATATCCCATTTACCTCCATACTGTCTTTTAAGTTTGACACCAACTACGGAATAATCATAATTTGTTATTGTAGTTCAGAATAGATATTGTAAACGTGCGTGACTATGTTACCATCTTGAACGACAAATTGTGAAGTCAGAGACTGCACTAGGAAACTCCTAAGCGCAAATTGTTGTAAAAGAAGGTGAAAACATTTTAAAAACTATACAGTTTCCTTCAAGGAAACATAAAGGACACCATGTTGTAGTTTCGTATAGTACAATAATTCGGATTTATTAATTCCTTTAATTCAAAATAAATATTTACAATGGTTACACTGAAGGAAATGTCTAACTTCTAAGCCGCAATAATCAACTCCCTGTCTTTGTGCTGGAAATAGGCTAATCCAAAAGGGCTAACAGGTTAATTTAATGTTAGACCAAGCTTGGGTTGCGGCATTGCTAGTGAATTTATTATAGTTAAAATATAGCTCTCTACAAGGTTACAACTTTGAAAATGGACGAATTCTCACATAAATCTTAGACCCGCACAGAACCTTGGAGTAACGAATATGCCTTTGCTACAAACATCTATTTTAGATAATATACTAGGATAATATATACGAGTAGTGGAGGAAAGTGAAACTTGGCGTAGGGATGAGTAAGAAGAAACGAATCATCGCGGTAAATCTTGCCACAAACGCCATTCTATAGGCACGTAGTATGAAATGTACGAGCTGATATTCGTACTTAAGCATCATTCTTTGGCTTAATCCTTTCTGCTAAAAGCAGGATGCGGGCGAATAATGAGTATGATTTAACACTCGTCAAAGTAAAGTGCGATAATACGTAGTAACATCGGGGATAGAAAGCCTTCCAAATCATTCTCATTCATCGTTAAATTGCGGGCTTGTTTAATAATTTGGGGGGGGGCGTCATACTCGAGTGATTAGACCGCTCGCCTCTCACAAAGGCGACCGGAGTTCAACCCCAAGGACTATGGCGGACGAAGCGGTATTTCGGGGATTTTCTCGGGATTCTCCGATTTTCCCCGCTATTAATTCTACCAACTGCTCCATCATTTCACCGTCATTTCATATCATCTCCTTCCTCGCTGTCATCGGGCTGATCACCTATCCTCGTTTTTGTATCCGACCCAAAAGTCTGTCTGCTCCCCGACAGGCGTCTTACCCCAGGCATTAGCTTGTAAGTCCTGGAGGATATAAATCCTCCAAACGGGAAGAGTAAACCGAGAAAGAAGAATAGGAATAAAAAGTTCAGGAGTTTTATCCACAATTTTCAAAACTATTGTAACAGATGAAATTCTTATTATCTAATAAGGTGTTCAAAGTGCTACCCATTTACAATCTTGCACTTGCTGAGTCGAAGCGTGAATTGTTGTTGAACATTTTCAATCACTGCTGGTGGTATATCTCTGCGTTCTTTTTTGATTCTCATTTTAACTTCTCCATATTAGCAGGCATCGCAAATATCCCATATAAATAATCAAGTGGGGGGGGAGAGAGAGAGAGAGAGAGAGAGAGAGAGAGAAAGATGTGTTCCCATAGCAACCAAGCATTTTTTATATGAGACAAATGAAATTTTTCAGAAAAAAATGACAAAAGGGCATGTTGCCGTTTAAAATGTTTGTCCATGACGTCTTACCCTGTACGATAACACTAGTCTGCATGATATCGGATGACTGAAAACTAATAAGCGATTCTAACTCACCTTTTTATGCTGATTTCAGAACTGCTTTTAGTTAGTTTCTATCCCGTACAGTTTTTTCACAATTTCACTTCAAATATATAGAGTTGAGCCAGTAGCTAATGAGTATTCTTGAAGGGAAATTTATCACTTCTTGGGGGAAAACTTCTCAACACAGACTTGTAAATCTTTAGGCTGTTACACTTGTAGATGCTGGTTGATATTTGTAATTTAGGCACTGTTGTTAATATCAGAGGCTTGCATTATCAGTGCTATACCGTGATTGAAGTTATAAATACATTATGTCTACACGCAAGTGTGTGAAAAATCCAAATGTTTTCTGCTACATTCGTGGAAATTATACAGTGCTTCAGCAGAGAACTGAAATAACAGACATTGTGAAAAAGTGTAACATGCTTATTTTAAAATGAAACTTAGTGACCAAGGTAAGGCCTGGGCTCCAAAGACAGTTTGCCGCTATTGTGTTGAGAGGTTAAGATTGTGGATAAAAGGAAAGAGATCATGCATGCCATTTGCAATTCCTATGGTGTGAAGGGAGCCTAAAGACCGCCTTAAAGACTGTTATTTCTGTTTAGTTAATTTTCAGGGGTGTAATTTGAAAAAAGGAACACATTATGTATCCAAGCATTCCTTCAGCCATCAGGCCAGTTCCACACGGAGAATATCTGCATTCTCCTCTTCCTCCAGCTGTTTTAGAGAACTTGGAAGAAGATGGTGTTGAAAGTGAACCTCATGCAATCACCGAAGACGATTCTGATGATGGCTGCCGCCCTGAATACGACGTGACTCCACAACTGTTCTCTCAGAGTGAACCAAATGATCTAGTACGTGGTTTGAATTTGTCTAAGGAATCTGCAGAGTTACTAGGCTTCCGTCTTAAAACTAAGAATCTTCTGGAACCAGGAACGCATTACTCATGATACAGATGCAGGAAACAAGAGCTAGTTCCTTTTCCTCACAGATGGAGTCCTTAATTTACTGCAATAACATAAACGAATTAATGCATTTTTATGACATTGAACATGATTCTATTCAGCGGAGACTTTTTATAGATTCATCAAAGCGGAGCCTGAAAGGCGTGTTACTGTATAATGGGAATGTGTATGGCCCCGTTCCTGTCGCACATTCAGTTCAAATGAAAGAGACAGTTGAAAACATGAAGATACTTTTAACAAGCATCCAATACGAGGAACGCAAATGGCGTATCTGCGGTGATTTCAAAGTTATTGGAATACTATTAGGACAAGCTGGGTTCACGAAAATGCCTTGTTTTCTGTGCAAAGCAAAGACATTGGAGTGTGAAAGTATGGCCACAGCGGAGAAACTTGTTCCCTGGAACTAAAAAAATCCTGTACGAACCGCTTGTAGAGAGACAAAAGATATTGCTTCCGCCACTACACATAAAATTGGGCTTGCTGAAGCAATTTGTAAGAGTTCTACTGCAGAATGAACCCTGCTTCAAGTACCTTTCTAAGCAATTTCCCTTCATTACACAAGACAAATTGTTGGTCCTCAAATAAAGAAATTGATGAAGGATGAATATTTTGAGAAGACAGTGAATGAGACAGAAATAGAAGCATGGACCGCTTCCGATCAGTTACTGAAAACTTCTTAAGTAATAACAAAGATGCTAATTACAAGGCCATTATCGAAACAATGTTCGAAAATTTCAAGAAGATGGACTGTAGCATGAGTGTAAAGGTGCATTTTCTGCATTCACATATCGACTACCTTCCAGAAAATCTGGGACATTATAGTGAAGAGCAGGGTGGACGTTTTCACCTAGATATTAAGGAAATGGAGAGGAGGTACCATGGGAGATGGAATGAAACTATGATGGCCGACTACTGTTGGATCTTGAGGTGGGACAGTTATCTTCAAGGATCTGCAAGGAAGTCAAAGAAGAGAAAGTTTGAAAAAAATTAAATGAACACTTTGGCTTCTTGTTTTGCTAAAATGTAGTCACGAAATAAATTAGAAGAATTCTTGAGAGTATTCTTAAAATGTTTCTTGAATAAAAACTTACCTTGTGTGAAATGGTATTTGAATACTTTTCTACGCTCATTGGTAAAATTGTCAAAACATTACTTCTTATTTTGTGTAAAAACCTGACGTGATAGAAAAAAACGGAAGTTATTTCTGGATTTAGCATAAAACCTTGATTCAAGAACACCTAACTTTTAAGAAATCTTCTGCCAAAAATGTTTAAAATGCAGACTAATGTAATAGCTAAAAATGTTGTTTCTTTTTGTAATATTTTTCTTTCCAAATATTTAATGCTATATAACGGGGTGAGGCTAAAAGGTTTGCAGCTATATATTAAATTTTAGTTACCCCATCATATACATTTGGAGACATAGCTGCAAAAGTACCAAGAGAACCAGAATCTTAAACTACACATTCCATAGCAGGCGTGGGATAGTTATAACAAAATACACAGAATTTCGCATTAATCACATTACCTGTGATTTATTAGTATATTTATTCAGTATATGCCCCTACGTCACACACGAAAGATAAAAAGAAAGAAACTGAAGGGAGATGCTACACACACGAGGATACATTCACACGATTTCACATACGGCCTTTTAGACCCAACACTCAACTTAAAATGACACTTAACGCACAACACACAAGCAAGTAACTCTCACTTCCCCCACTCTCTCCCGCTAGCTAGGATCACCAGCTAGAAGGTGGCGAGTCGCCACGCCAGATGAGACTTCAAAACCCCAACCGAAAGAATTACCCCAATAATACTGTCGCCAGCGACGTAATAATGTGTCTGGCGTGACAATGCACGCACATACACGCCACAATATTTAATTTTACGCGCCCCTGCATATTGTTTTAAAAAATAGTTAATTTTAGTTACATTTGCACTCTTCCCTACTGATGAAAGACCCTGTATAGTTTTAGTAATATATGTGCTTCTTACCATTCATCACCTAAAATTACAACCGTCAAAGTAGGAATGAATTTAAAGTCCAGAGAGCAATGGTGCTTAGCCTCATTTCGCTAATATCTGAGTACTGTAATAGATTGATATACAATTTTTTTCTGTGTGGTATAGCAATAACATAAATAAACTTGCTTAGCAAAATCACGTGTAACAATTGGTTACTAGCACCTTGTAATGTGTTTTGATCTCCCTCAGACTTTTCCTGCAGACTACCACTGCCTGGGAGAAAAGCTATTCAGTACATTTAAGTCGTGCATCCGAGTCATACTAAAAAGTAATTTAAACAGTAACTAGGGTTATGAGAAGAGTGCTTTTTATTTGTTAATATCGAAATTTTGGATACGTTTCATACTTAGTTTATTAACTGAAATATTGCACTGTTTAATTCAGAATAATTAACTCCATGCAGTTTTATTCACTCATGTGTATAAACTTTTTTTTTAGGTTTTCTCACATAAGCCATCTCACACTAAACATCTTTGGAAACTGCAGCGTATTTTCCCATATCTGGATGAGCCATTATGTGGTAAGGTGAGACAAATAAGGCATTTTCTTTACCAACCTTGTGAAAACGCATAGAATTGCATTAGCTTTATTACACAGATATGTTCTGATGAGTCTCTCAGAGTGTTATCTGTAACATCGCTGGGATAGCAGTCATTGAATCTACTAGGTAGAACTCCGTTTAAGAGATTTGGATTAGATTCTATGAGTGTCAACGTTCTGCTCTATTTTCACAAAGGAAACACGTTGGCTTTCCATTCGTTTTCAACCGAAAATGTGTGTTACGTCGCAAAAAAACAAACAAATATTTTGCTAAGAAGTAAGTTGAATATTTTGTTCACTATTATGCTTGGCATCCTAATTCAGATATTTATTTTAAAAATAAGTACCAAATGACCACGTCTTGCCATCGCGCGAGTGCGTTTCCAACCTTTACAAAAATTGGTTTATAGGTTTCTCACAGCTGAGAATACTTGGCCTATTTGCATCCGTTTTGAAACAATATCCTCTTCATGTAGTTGCAAAACGAATTCCACTTTTCAGAAGAATGATAATTGCGTAATACGTTAGTGAACATTTTGAATGAATCTCAGTAACCTAAAGGTTGCAGTATGTCGCCAGAAAAAAACTGCAACGAAGTTTTCCCATTCAAATTTTCCTTCTTTCTTAGCAAATGAGAGCAATCAATGTAAAAACACTTCTTTTCCCTAAAGAGCATTGTCCACGTAAAAACGTCCTTAAAATTACAATCACTATTTTCTATTTATTAAAACTGAGAGGAATACTGAATTCGTACTTTGGTGGCTATTGGGAGATACAGTTCAACCACATTTCAAAAGTTTGGTTGTACCAACAAAATGTTTTGATACCTTTCAGCATGAAGATAGAAATAAAAACAAACGTATTTCCATGTATGGTTTTGTTTCGGAGCTGCCAAAGAAGAGAACTGATATTATGAATTTTCATATACAGGATGCATAAAGAATATGCGCATAAATTGTGGTCGCAAGTTGCACCTATCAAAAATGCTTTTAAATGTGTGTTATAAAAGAGTATTCTGTAATATGGGCCCTTTGTTTCCTACCAGTTCATATCTGCAAGGGTTTAAACAAAAAAAGTTATGAAGTGCTATTCTTAGTCTCTGCAGTATAAAATAACTACTTCAAAAATCGGATGTGTTACACTCACATGACTTTCTCTACCCTTGTACAAACTATTTTTACAAACGCTTATTCTCCATATGCTTCATGTTAATCGAGATGATAATCTTATTGCTAATTTTCTTGTAAATGCAAGGGGAATTGGAAGGCTTTAAGCGATAGTCAAATATTTTAAGAGCTGGTTGCTATGTGGCGCATTCTATTCCTTCTCTTTGCATGTCCAGGACTTAAAAAAATTAATAACAAATTCCCACTTGAGAAAAACTATAAGTATTGGAAAATTTAAGGGAATAACAAGCAATATCTCGAAAATGGTTCACCCAACAACAAAAATGTATAAGACATAAATTGTGTATTTTAACGCGATATACATTTTTTGTGCAGTAAAATTTTGTCTATCTTTTATGGTTTACCAGTTATGCAAAAGTCGTTCACAATGAAGAATACTTTTGAAGATATTTCCATAAAATTCGAGATATACATTTCATTTGCATGAAAATATCTTAAACATATGATATTTTAATGAAAATCGTTAGAGCCATTTTTGAGAAAATTAAAATTTTCGAAAAACGTTCCATATAAAGGGTATTCTGGGGTGGGGGTATTTTCTATAAAACCTTCATGTCGCATCTCTGGAAGATACTGAACCTAAATACCAAGTTTGGTGTTTATCCGACTGTTCGTTTCTAAGTTATACTGTTCACAGACACACAGACACACACACGTACATGATTCCAAAAATGCTTTTTTTAGATTCAGGGGGTCTCAAAACATATATTTCCGGTGAAATCTCGGTATCTAATTTTTTGGTGGAATACAATACTTCCCCTACTTACTATACGTAGTAGAGAAAGTAAAAAAGTTATGAAGTGCTATTGTTAGTCTCTGCAGTATAAAATAACTATTTCAAAAATTCAAAAGTTTACATTATAGTATGTACGTTGTTTATTACACCATTTCAAAACTGATTTTTTTAGAAGACCCAAATGGTAACATCCAGGTTTGACTTTTTTCCACATTCTGGTATGAGTTATTTGTACACACATGATTTTATTTAACCTTATGTAACATAGTAAAACGAAAACAAACATTAATAAGATTAAACAATAAAAACTCTGATAAGGTACATGCACGCGATTTACCCCTTATAGATTATACTGGCGATATAAAAAGTGATTTCTGTACCGATATTATCTGAATAACGATAAAAATATTTCTTCAAGTATATTTAAACTAGTCACTACATGCAAAATTTGTATGTATTGTTTATGCACGAGCTTATATGGAATAGAGGAGTATTGCTCATTTTTTAAAATTCATAGATGACGACTACTCAGCCGGAAAATTGAAACTTAATACTCGAAGCTGATTTCTGATGATAACTTTTAATCCTGAATACGGAAGCGACATAACCGCGAAACGTCGGTATTTTGCTACGTGTTCACGTGTAAAATTGCAGGTCATACGACTTTAACATACTAATTAAATTTACTACCTGCAGAATCATGCTAAGAAAATTAATAAAATATCCCTATAAACTAGATGTCACTTCAAGGAATGTAATAAAATAATATATAAAAACCTCAGGCTCTTTTGGCAACTCTTTATTACTGGTGTTAGGAAGTTTCTCCATCCAATTTCTGAATTAAATTAGGCATTAGCTCTCTAACTTCAGCTGCTATTCACGATGAAAAAAGTTCCCATTCCAGAGTTTTTTTTGTTGCTGTAACAGCCCGAGGGCTACTGTTATTGGCAACACAGACATAGAGCAGCCTAGAGCAGAAATATGCTACATGTATGTGTTTATGGTGCGTGAAACACAACCAACATAGAACAACGCACGCGAGATGATTCAATCAGTCTTCAGCATACTAGACATGGACACCAAAGCATTCTATTGTTCCTTCATTTAACTAACGCTTCCGAGTAGATTCTAACATGTCATATGCAGACATGGCAGCGTGTCACACACTACAACAGAGAAACCATCATGATGGATGTTTGCTCTCATGAGTAACGTTTATTTTTAATACGCCAGTTAAATTATGTGTAGCAACCACACAGCTTTTTCTAACAACTGGGTTTATCTTCAAGGGTGTGTATAAATTATTCATGCTGAGATGATTGTTGTTTCACGTATGGAAAGCCAATTTGAATTTGTTTAATTTTTTTATATTCACTCCCTTTTATTAATTCTTGACAGGATTTAAATAACACTTCACTGATATAGAGAGCTGTAAGATTCTTTTATTAAATACTTGCACTTTTTAAACACGTAAACTATTTTCACACAAAATACGTATTAAATTTCTCGAAGAACACATCTCGCCTCCGGTTAGGAACACTATCTGCAAGCAACTGACTTGATTTCTACTGCCTAAATTTATAAATTTCTGTATTTCAAGTCTCTGATTGGCTAATCCTAGTCCAATAGAATACCTTCATTTAACTAAAGCTTTTTTCTGGTTGTTGATTGGCTATTTTATAAACTGTCCCAAAAATTATATTATTGCTTCCAAGAATTACAAGTAGTATTTCTAAACTTTCAAATTCATTATTGCCTCAAGGTCACCTCATTGTTACCTCATTGTTAGCAACTTTTAACCTATTATTCTTACTGCTACATTATTAAATTACGTAATACATTCACATTACATTATTACACGTGTATACAATAATATAAACATAATCAATGACTGTAATATACACTTTTTATATATTGTTACATATACATATTGCATTAAGGCGGGCTGTTATTGAATTTATGTATTATATAATTAGACTGAAATCATTTAAATGTTAAAAATACTGCCTAAATGCAAAAGTATTTTGTATTAACCATGATAAATATTTGCAAGTTGGTTTCAGTATGTTATAGATATGCAGGCACATTGCGGATTGGGGTTTAATATTAAAATACGTACGCTTTGCATAGGCGAAGAGAAACTCAAAAATGGACATAACATTTCAAAATCATATAGCTTAAAATATTAGCAAAGTTAAACAGGGAGTATATCGGCAGCGGGTAACACTATAAAGAGTTGTTTCATACGGATTGCATAGTGTAATGAGTTCTACATTATTTCTGTAGTTAAATTTTGCCTGATTCTAATGGTTTCCCAGTTATTAAAACGCAGTAAGAAAGAAGATCAGGAAATTCAGCATTTTTTATCTTGCTAGTATCTCAAATATTTCGAATTTCAAATCATATTGTTGAACTATTAATAATAATGAAATTTATCTTAGCTGTCATATATTTGTCGTTATGCTTAATTAATGCCTTCATTTTCTTTAGTAAGATTTATATTAAGTATGTATTGTATTATAAATGATTTAATACATTTTACTGAGTGAAAAGTTGTTGGATTAAATTTTTTTCAATTGTTATAACATCGTGTTGGATTGAATGTTATTAAGAGCATTCTTGAAAGATTCTGGAGGTAATCGAGCGGGATGACTCAGGCGGCAAAGCCTTGGCTCGCATTTGGAAGGTCGTGAGTTCGATTCTCGCGGTCTAACCTTGTGGCTCGTGCGGTTTTTTGGGAGTTTCCCCGAATTTCCTGGCCCTCCCTTTCACCTTCATTCTCATTTCACTTCAATTTTCATCTGCTTGGCTGTTTTAGGGTTGCAAGTGTCGGCGGGAGTCTCGGCGTTACATGGCAAGGGAAAAGGATGCTCTATGTAACACATGTCTCCCGAATGAGGGCGGTCTCCAAGTGCCGGGCTTCCCTGTGGGATGTGCAACACTGCAGGGGAACAGGGGTCCGGTTGTACCAGCCGCCATTCGGGAAGTTTCAATCTGGAGAGCGGTATGGATCCCGCCCTCTGCCCTGCCGTGCCTCCTGGTTCGACCGCCCTCTCCTTTCCCCTCACCCCTCTCTCCCGGAGGCGCCTCGTTAAGAGCTTAGTACCTCGACTTACGAGGATCTCTTGTGCCTAATTCCGCCTCCGCTCCTAGTCCTAGTCCTAAACACCGGTATCGAATTTTTATGTAGAATAAATACAATACAATTTAAGGGAAAACGACATTAGATATTTTACGAGAGAGTATAGGTTAGGAACCAGAGCTCAGACTGCTCATCATTTTGACCATGATCATTATCCGTTTAAACGACGTTGCCTTGTAAATACCTAAATGAAAAGTGCAGCATAAGCCACTAAAAATGATCAGCTTGGGATGTAAAAAATGTGTTCTCGCCAGATTGAAAGAAACATAAAGGAAACGCTCCAACCTTCAGAGAAATATTCAGCAAACAGTATTTTAGCATATATTTACATACCTTTAAGTCGTATAATATGCACAATTAAACTAAGAAAATTAAAAGGCAAATTACTTTTACCACCTGTTTCTAGTAAATAAGCAAATTACCATCGAATGTGTTGTACACTGAAGTAATGCCACAAATTTTTTAAATAACTGTGAGATCTTCATCTTTCAGTTGTTTGTTACCTTTTATCTCGTTTTGAAGAAACACAGTGATAGTATATCATAATCTGATGTTATTTTGTGTACATCTCATTTATTACTTTCTCTACTACGTACTTATTGTACCTAGAGGAAGTGTTGTATTCCACTCAAAAATTCGATACGGAAATTTCCATAAAATTCATGTTTTGAAGCCCTTGTGAACCCAAAAATAGCATTTTTACAAAAAAAGTCCATGTTTGCGTGCGTGTGTAGGTGTGTGTGTGTAAGTGTGCGTGTGAGCAACATCTCTCAAAAACCAAAACTCGGTTAAATACCAAATCTTCCAAGGATACGACTATAAGATTTTAAAGAAAATCCCCCGCAGACACTAAACTATGCTTTACATGGGGAAAAAGTTTACAAAAACTTTGGTTCTCTCAAAAATGGCTATAAAATATATTGATTAAAATACCATAGGTTTAAGATATTTTTATGACAAATGAAATTCATATCTTGAATTTTCTGGGAATAGCCTATTCTGAATTACTTTTGCATAACTTATGAACCGTAGGAGCTAGACAAAATCTTATTTCATAACAAATGTAGATCTTAAAGCACACAATTTGTAATAAATAGCATTTTTGTAGCGTTGATCATTTCCGAGATATTCTTTGTTATTGATTTTAATATTCAAGTACTTAAGAGTAAAATCGCTATTCGTTCTCTCACTCTTCCTCTCCCCTCCCTCCCCCCCTCTCTCTCTCTCTTGGCCATTTGGCAACACGGTTTTAAAATATTTTACATTCGCTTAAAACCTATTGCATTACAGTAATCATCTTGTACCTTAAGGAAACGCAATAAGATAATTTCTGCAAGTGTTTATCTGGACTAATATGATAGAAGAATAAGCTTTTGTAAGAATAGGTTGTTGTAAAATGAATGGAGAGCGTCGTGTGAATGTAAAACATCGGATATTTTATTGAAATTCGATGTGGCGCATATTAACCCAATATACCTAAGATATACAGCATAGTATAGCAACTCACTGTGTGATTTCTTCTAAAAATTTGTGCTGGAACTTGATATTGGTTCTGATTAGAATCGGGATTTTGTGAGTATGGTTTAAGGGTAAGTAACGTGAGACGGTGATCTGCAGAGCACAACGTAGATCTCGTTTTCTCGTTTCCTTCTGTTCCGATGGGGTGACCTTTTGCTCGCAGTATGTAGATAAAGTCAGTAGGTGTATGAACACAAAGCACAAACATGAGAATTAGCGAGCGAGTGAGATTTTAATTTTCACCATCATATTTATACCCAACTTCTGATGCCTAGAAGAAACTAGACTTCTTCTTTGCGGCATATTACAGAAACTGGCTAAAATAGGCTCGTGTAAATATTCAAATGAATAAAAAATAACTCATTGATTCATTTAAAGAATACCTTTGAGGAGATACGCCTCCCATCAAAACCTACTACGGCAAGCATATATGACATATTTGAACATATCCAGGAATTTAAAAACGTAAATTTGTGGTGAAATTAAGATATTAATTGAATGCGACCCTTATCTAGTATACGTAGATGTTATAAATAGTATGGGCAAATTTAGGTCCTCGTTTAAACCGAAAAGACTGTTCACATAAAATGAATTGAGTGAAGTCCATTAGTGGTATACTCACTAGCTGTTTACACTGAAATTATGTGGCAAACGCCTCTATTTTCTTTCAACTACGCTTATGGTTATCACTTCACTTCAGAACTATAGCTTTGGCCTAAAATTTCCTTTTTATTAATAATAATTATAATACTCTGTAGGCTACACTTCGTCCTTAGATGTCCTTAGTTCTAGCAATAAACAGCATATTCCTATTTTTAATACTTAGGAGATATTTAAGGTAATTTTAATGTCTCACCCTGTATAGGAGCAAAATAAAAGAATGTCGTTTAGATTACCTCAATTTTCTAAGCACCGTTTCTTGGCATCTGTTCAATGTGCGTTGAAGGTGCACATATACCACTTGGTCATTAACAACAGCTACATTCCTTTGCCAGGAAACGAGCAATCAAGATAGGATGTAAAACTGGAAATTTGAATCAGACTTGACAAATGCAGTGCTGTAACTAGAATTAAAACCACGAATTTCCGCTCAGATCTGAATCAACTTTCAAACTTACTGCCTATATGTGGCTGTTGTTAAAGAACACCTGTTCAGTACTCTACTAATTTAAAAATGAGAGTTAAGAATAGTCATGCTGAAGTTTGCCCGTATTCTACATTCCTTTTCTGCATTCTGCCAATAAGTCAAAGATCTCTGAATAATACGGACACACTCCACTAACACTTTTTCTCAAAGTTATATGCCTACACTATGCTAGTTCCTACGATATTTTCAGCTTGAATTTTGGTGTGCCCTTTTAATGACGGATTGTCTCATCTCAGAAGCTATAGTATCAACTTTTATAACATCACCTGCCCTACTGTAAATGATATTCCATTCCAAAAAGTCTATGAAAATATATTTTTCAAATCCACAGAAAGAGAAAGGAATATGTGCACTGCTAAGGCAGTAATGTCGTATGATTTGAAACACCTATCTTTATCAAATTCTATACATTAATGAAATTCAGTATCTCATAGCATCCCTTTAATATCTCGTTTATCTGTATGGTCATTATAAATAGTATATTAATACTAGCCAGGAGTGAATATGTTAGATCCCAAAGAGAAAGAAATCACTTCTATCAAATTTGTCAGTGTAAGGATTGCCATCCAGATTATCTTGCGGTTTAAACCTGTTAATAATTTCGGTTGTTTGAAGCTTTAAATGATTTCATTATTATTCAATTGTCGACTTCTATTGCTGAATTTTACAGTCATATTAGGCATTGCAGATTTTTCTGGAGAAACAAAATTACGTAGTAACACGCAATTTTCGATTGTGGAAATCTAGGTGTCATTTCGGAAAAAATCAACACTAGATGAATGAATCTGGTAATGGGAAGCTAAAAACTGTACAAAAGCATATTACACCCAAATATTTTCTCTGCTTGTATTGTCCTTGGTCATCAGTTAGCTATGCTGTTTTGTGTGCGGCACTATTTAAGTCCTTAAATTAGATTTTCTAAAATCGCTAGAATCGGCCAAATTGACTAAGGTTTCTTCACTAGTCTCCTTATTAGCTTACGAAAATTTTGGATTGGATTTTGGAAAGTTCTACTTTATTGCTCCTTCATTTCACTTTAATAGTACTTTGCCCTATTAGTTAGGTTTTGATATTTTGTCGATGAAAAGACATTGTCGTACACTGATGTACATAAAATATGGCCCATAATGGAACGGAGTCATTTATGTTGGTACTGACAAAACATAACTCCACCTACTACCCGCGTAACCATCTCTGTTTTTAGAGTATCATTCTAGTCACTGGATTTGCAGATACTTTGCTTCCCCCAAAGTATGGTCGAACTGCCAGTACCCCTTAAAGCATATACTCGTATTTTCATGCCACACTACGGTTTCCTTATTGCTGTTTAGCAGCGGCAACAACTTAACCTCCGTCCCCATATTGCTGATGAAAGCTCTCATATACGTAAATGTACGTAAATGTCGTCCAGTTTAACCACATATTCAAATAATTATTCGCCCCTTCCTCTAGAAGGCCTAATTATATTGTAATTGGTTTAGCCTTTCCTTGTGTACCAATCGTAGGGAAACTCTATCATAGAGATGTTGTCCTACCACACCTTCGTTCCACATAGGTTATAAACGTTGTTCAGTGGTTAGCTTTTTTCCACGAATTGTTTTTCAGGCCAGTCACATGGAGAACTGATGCCGGCCAGGCGGAGTCAAAAGTTGGAAAAGTTGAAGGTGGGAAACCTTATGGGGGGAAAAGCACTAATGCGATCTAGGGGAATAGGTTCACTTTTTATGCATGGCAGTGTACATCTTTCTGTAGTTCTACCTGGCAGGGGGGCAGAGCATTATGCGAACTCGCATAATAATCGCCTGCGGCGCGCTCATTGAGAGGTGATATTATACGTCTCTCTATGGCACTGAGGCAGTAGCTTACCACAAAAATAATTCGGGTTTCATTCCAGTGGCCGTAGGTGCAATTTACAGTGAACGAACGTGCTTGGGCAGGTTGCCCCCGGCTCCCTGCCGATCACTTCGCAAATTGATCTATCACCACTGTCATTCCCATACCTACACCCACTCTGTAACGTGGTTTGCTAAAATAAACTGCACGAATTTAAAATAGAGTACAATGAATTAAAATGCTGTCTCCTATCTCCTTTATCAGGAACTGCAGTTATCATCTATATGCATCAGAAATGCACTTCTTAGTGTAAGCCTTGTAGAATATAACTTAAACTATTAATGAATATGTGACAGGAATATATACTTCATTTTACGCTACGATGAAAAGCCGGTATCTGAAGAAGCGCATAACCTGGATTATTGCTGCGTCAAATCAAACTTAGAACTACACATCATTTTTGTGATAGTTTACAATAATGAAAACGTTATTTATAACAAGCCCTATACTTGTTACATTGTGCAAGATTCAGAAAGATACGCTAGACGGCTATGAGATTTAAAAACAGCGAAATGAAGTTCCCTTTTTACTTAAAACCACCTCTTTAATAATACTCGTACTAAGATCAATTGTAAATTATTATGAACCAACAGTATACGCTCTCAGAAAGGAATGGTACAAATATATCAATTCAAAACAACAGTTATTTCTTGGCTGCCATCGACAATTAAAGAGTTCTCCTCGTTAATTACTATCAGAATATCATAATAGCAATAATCACTGCGATATAATCAAAACATGCATGGCTATGAAACCATTGTATCATATGTTGTAGTTTCTTCGAAAATATCAAACAAGTATTATTTCCGTGGGTAACAATTCTGTATACATGGGTTTCACTCGGGTTGTAATCCCCTCATATCCTTACCGAATAACTCACCTATGCCCTCGCATATAGTTCAACCTCGGCAGTGAATGAATCGCGCGGCCCATTTGGAATCGACGTCTTAAACTACTGAACTGTCACTTCTTGGATGAAGAAGTGTCTGTACAGCAAACAGTTTTTTCACTACCACTTATTGCCACTGAGTAAAGTTCACAAAGAATGTAGTAGTTGGCATGGGACCCACCAAATAAATCTTAAATTTATAGTAGTAGTTCTTCCTGTGTAGGTCACATCCAGAGGCTTGGATTTACTATCGTTTCGACCATCCTATGATATTGCTTCATCACTCTGCCCTGATAAAATCATAACATACGATGGGTTGCCAAATCCAAACCTCTAGTTGCGGACTAGACCGTAAGAAATATAGTGTTGTCTCATAAGTTCGTTCGCTTTTCGTTACGTTTCAATCACTAAGAACGCCTGGGAACACACCTCACCCGTAGCATAGCTACGACAGAGTAGTTGCCGAACTTTCCGTTTACAAACTTTAAACATAAGGTAGTTCCAAATATAAATATCTACGGAAGTTAGGTTTTGTAAACAAACTATTTATTTCCTACAGTATACACCATTATTGTCGACAATATATTGCCAAGTTCCTGGCTACAGTAGCACGAACTAAATTGAGCTCCAATGCCAATACCCGAGTTGTAATTCGTGGAATGTTGACCATCGTTTCATGATTTCTTACCACGTCAGTAACCATTAGCCGTCAAGACCGAGGTTTGTCTTTTAGGGAGAAATTCCCAGTTTGAAATCCACTAAACCACTTTTGACATGCTCGCTTCGTTACTGCATCTTCCCCGTAGACAGCACAAATTTTCTGTTGGCATTGTGAAGCGGTTTTACCCTTACGATGGTAAAACAGCATAAGATGTCGGAAATTTTCCTTTTTGCTTTCCATAGTTTGTAAACACAAGTTCACGCTGTTCTATCCAACGTCAATCACAAACACACACTGATATATCCAATAGCGAGTCTGATTATTGTTCTCTAAGTCGTAGGGGTGGTTAGGCAACTAGGATAACTTGAGTGTATAGAGGGTTCAGAGTTTTCAGCCGCTATAGATGGAACTTGCGAGCAAAATTAACGAACTTATGAGACAACCCAATAGATCTAGTAAACTTTCACACCTTCCGTGGAAGCTATTCAAACAGAATTAATCCAAGTATTTATGCTATTTTCCTCATAGTTCTTGCGACGTATCTGCAGATCCATGCATTTCGGCCATTCCGAGCACAAGGAAATTATACAAACGCCCCCTGATAAGTGTGCTATCCAATTTACTTCTATATGTGATGTATCCTATTTCCATAAATAACGATATCATGGTGATTATCAATTTTCTACAACGCCTGGCCTTCGAAGACGGCATTTAGCGTTCACAACTTGTAGCATGTCGTGATCACTGGTCATACACTTATATGCCCTAAGGCAAACTCTGCATATATGCTCTCTTACAACTCTTAGAAATAAACAAGGAAACATATTCTTTTAAATTTCATATTCTGGCAGTATTGGACTTCCTTCCATAAAATATCCCAAACCCCAATCTAAGTATACCTTCCAAGTACCTTTTTAAATAATTAACATCAGAATCTAAAACAGTAACGTAACCATTTATCAGGATAGCGAAATATAACCATTCAACAAATGTTGTGCACGTTGTATAAATATTACAAGCTTGTAACTTTCTTTTGCAGCAAAGAGAGTATATTCGCGCTGTGAAGACTATTTGTGCACCACTATGGAAGAAACGACTGTGAATAACTTATTCTAAAAAAGCAAAGCTCTCTATTAAACTTACTCTCGATTAACTTATTTTTGCCTGCATTTACTCTCAATCGAGTAAACTAAACACAGAAGTTTCGCACAATTGTAACATGCTCAAGTTCAAATTACGTCGTAATTAGTTCTATATTTGAATGAGAGGGAAGCAAAGTGTTAGTATAGTAGAGAGTGTGTGAGAGTATAGTAGAAGATAAACTTTGTAGTGTCAGAACAGCGAGATAATATTTAAACCCTCTCTCCCTTTTCCTTTCTATTAACAAGCCAAGTTGAAGCTAGTTTCAGATGTTTCGAATTCAGCAGGGACTATAGGGGATAAAGGGGCGTAGATTTGGTGTAAGGAATAATCCAAGTATTTGGAAATGCTGTGGATAGCTTGCTTTGACTGTATTAGAGTGTAATTAACACACCATTCACTATGTATCAAATTTATATTTCGGAGCTGTTCAAAGTTGCCCAAAGCATTTTAGTTGTATGAACTCCAGATCAGCTCAGCTCAGCTCGCAGTCCGGAAAAATAACCATCTGTGTACTCTTTAACTTTCACTTGAAAACGTTTTAATGTTTGATGATGCTCTAGATAAAGAGAAGGCTCGGTTCAGGTAACAGTGTTTTCAAGGAAGTGAACATCGATGGTTATTTGATAATTCTCTCTCTATTTCTCTCCCTCTATCTCCCTCCCTCTTCCTCTCTCTCTCCGGAAAACAATGTATGTCCCTTAATTTCGAGCGTAAAAGGTGTAAGCGTTACTTAGTAGAGCCAATGAAAGGTAAGAGTAACAGATACCTAGATATACATTCATAAGTGCTTTTGATTTTAATTATGCCCAAGCCGTCTGAAGTTTTGGATGAAAGTGGTGCATTGATTCTAAAGGTTATGTTATAGTTATAATTAGTTTACATTATTTAAAACGCTTTTCTTAAATATTGTGCATTAGAAGAGTCTGTAACAGAATAATTCCTCATGTCAGAAATTCCATTGATTTCAAAAATATGAGAGACGCTTTAGTAGTGAAATCCAATTAATGGAGTTTTCTTGAAGACCAATGTATTACTATGAAGATTCTAAGATACGTCTTAAATATTATAAATATTGTGCTATATACGATACTACGTAACTTGCTTTGTATTATTTGTTGGCTTTTAATTTCTTTTACTTAATGGACTACATTAAGGTACTATTTTAATATACATTAGCTGGTAATGGAATATATGGGCACCAGGATATTCGGTTATATTACATTGCAAATGAAAGGTTCTTTGTTAGGTATGCTAAACTATATTAAGTACTGTTTTCTTCTGTTATATTATAACTTACCTTGAAATTTGAAGTTTTTATGTACCGTACTTTTATAAAGGCACTACATTGTCATTGACTGCGTACAATCATTTCTTTCTACTCGCCACTACGCTCATTGCAGTACCGAACCATTCACGCATGCATGCCTTGGGATGGAAAACATATTTGCTTACCTTTCTATTTTCTCTGGTGTTTAACTATACTAGCTATTGCATTTCACCAAAAATTCGATACTGGGATTTCACGGAAATATAAGTTTTGAGACAACCTGAATAAAAACAACACTTATAGAAAAAGGTTTGTGTGTGTGAACAGCATAACTCAAAAACGAAACGTCAGTTAAATACCAGGCTTGATATTTAAGTTCAGCATTTTCCAAGGATGCAACACAAAGATTTTCAAGAAAATCCCCCTTGCTGAAATTACCCTTCACATGGAAAATTTTTCGAAAATTATGATTTTCTAAAAGTGGCTAACGATTTTGATTCAATACCATTGTAACTGGACTCGTGTTGGTCGCTCTGACACGCTCTCCAACACCCTTTAAAGGAATTTTCGTCGGTTCAGCCTCTGGATGCTAAGAAATAAATGTGTGTAGCTTGGAAAAAGTTCCTTTTCATATCTTAAATTGCATGACGCGTACATTCGCGCCAATAAGTGTAACATCTATTCTTATTGGTGCTTTACATGGTGTTGTAAGTGTTATTTTCCTACAATCACAATTCTAATGACATATCTGGGAATTTCTGTGCATCTCTGTCTCCCTCTTTAATCGAGCCTCTCTCTCATGCACGCTGTCACTTTTCCAGTGCCTGTGCCTGTCGGTCGGCTTTTGCCTAATTCGGTTAGGGCTCTTTGGCTTTATGCCGAAGTCCAACTTACTAATTGCTTCAGCTGGTTAGCATACTTTCTTCTTATTGCAAATATTCCTTCTTAAATACATAAGATTATAATATTTTATAATACATGGTATTTACAATATTTCTATTACTTGCATCTGTTCTCTTTCCCGCTTATTTCCACTTTAATATATTTTCTCTGTTATTATAACCCTTCTCGTTATTGATATATCTATAATTGTAGTCTTTTTGTTAAATTATGCATATTAATTAGGGGTAGGTGTTCCCTCCACACTATATTTTTAAAATATTTTCATGACAAATGAAATCTATATTTTGAGTTTTCTTAAAATAGTTGCGGAAGTCCTCTTCACTCTGAATGACCTTTGTGTAATTGCTAAACTGCAAGAGAGATAGACAAAATGTTATAAATTATATGTTTTTATATTAGTTAACCATTTCCGAGATATTGCTTGTTACTGATTTGAATTTTCAAATACTTATACTTTTCTCAAATGCAAAATCCCATTCCATTATTTCTCGTAGTCTTGCAAAGACTTCAAATCCATCACAGAGCGACACGCTTTCTAAAAATCTAACTATTGCTTTACGCACTATGTTCTATAATGAAATGCCTGAATGTGAATTGAAGTTTTATCTGGATTCGCAAGAAGTAGATCAAATAATAAGCTTTTCTAAAAATAATTTGTTGAAGAGTGAGTTGGGAAATTTCATGAAAATGCAATAAGATGTTTTAATGTGTCATGGTGGACCGGTACTCGACTACCTTAAAAATTAAAATATTAGGAATTATGATAAACAGTCATAAGCTTCAAAATAATGCGATGCTAATAACACAGTCTATTGTTTTCTGGCACCACAAAGCTGTACTATGATTGCCAAAGATCAGAGATGTATTGCTAAACAGTAATGCCTTTGACCTTAAAGTTCTGTGTTATGACGTCATGTACGTGGATTATTAGATAATGTTGAACGGATATGTTCGAGTAAAAATAACTATCGAAATATACTCCTGCCTCTTTCATTGCTTCTCTTTTTATGTTATTTACTTTATAGAAAACTTTATTTTTGGACTTGAGCACTATTTTGAGCCTCTTTCGTGTGACTACGGACGTAATTTTATCTTTAATAGTAAATAAATTTATTGATCGACATGTTATAGATGGTCAATACTTAGAAACGTGTACCTCTGTAGCCCCTTGAAGGTGCAGGATCCGTCAGAGGTCTGCGATTTTAAATTATGTCTATTTCATATATGAAACCATTTTTCAAAAGTATAAATTGTGGTTTTTAACCAATACAATATGCCATTTATTTCTTGAAAATAACATGTTTCAAGTAATGGCTATTCACTCACAGACACTCTTTAAGCTCCGACAGCAAGCCTGCATACAGCGACGCAACATGCCCAGTGGAACATTGGCGATTTCTTGGTGAATTTTGGCCTTTAGTGTTTCAATATTTTGCGAGCGATATTTAAAGACAGCACTCCGGAACCATCGTCATTAGAAGAAGTTGCACACGGTCAAATCTGGATATCTTGTTGGCCAGGTGTTGTTACCTCTACTGGAAATGATTTGATTTGGGAAATGTCTCCTTACGGCATTCATGTGACCCCCGCAGTGTGACTAGTGGCTCCATCTTGTTGAAATTAGGAAACATAAGGAAACTGTTACTTTCTCATTCTGCAATGGTTTCTCGTGCAATTGAAGAGGATTGTTTCGAGACCAATGTCTGAAATTCTGTTTGTGTACAATGCCAGACAGATAAAAATGTGATTCGTCAGACATCCATAATTTGTCAATAAATTCATCTTTATTCGTGTGATTTAACATCTCTTAACAAAATGTTATTCATGAGAGGAAATCACAAGGCTTTAGTTTGTGCACTGCCTGAAGATTGTAAGGGTGAAAACGAATATCTAAATGCAACATTGTTCTTACAGTCCTCTCCAATATGTTCACTGCAGTAGAATGCTTCACCGCCGAGCGCATTGGACTTCTGTTCACAGCAACTCTTAGCGGTATCAATATTCTCTGGTATACACTTGATCCTTCTGCTATCTGGAGGCCTTTTCTTCTTCTTCAGTGTCGAATCAACTCTTAACCATATTTTTATGGAATGAGCAGATGGGACAGAATCATGGTGTCCTAAATTAAAATGACAACAAAATTGGCATCTAGCGACCTCTTTAACTATCGTTGTTGTTATAAAAGCTGTCCACTACAAAAGCCGTTGTTGACGTGTCCACTAAACCATGTTTATTGAATGGCATTCTCATAATAATAGAACTGTTTTACTTTTATTCATTGAGCTATAAGAGGAAACGCATAATGTAAAATCGCTCGTTCTTCTGCCGGACTCTGTAGCTTATTCATAAGTTTATAGGTCTCTTGATGAAAACAATCAGAGTGGCATTGTAAAGCGAGTGGTTTCCCTTAAATGTTGAACTAAATCCTCCAATACGGCATGGGTCAATACTTTAGTTTAAGGATGGTCCGTGACATCTGCATATATGTACACATTTTCAAACTGAATACATCTCGAAAGTTCCATTATTTGAAGATATTCGTAAGGATGTTTCATAAACCCTACAGAGAAAGATTTAAGCACAGAACTTTCAGTTTACTTTTGGAACTATACTTTTAGGTACGATGATCATAAACGAAGGTGTAGAATTGTTGTATATTTAATTTGTTTCACAAAGACGAATATTAAGGAAAATATAACGAAAATTCAACAATACTTATTCTGTTGAAAATTGTTATACCAGGTGATTTAATTATCCTTCCCGATTTTAGAGAATAGCCACCCTTCAAGCCACAATTGCGTTTAAGTCCATTTTCTTCGCTTACGAACTTACTAGCCGGTGTTTTTAGATAGACAAAGGCTCAGCGAAGAGAGGTTTAAGAGACATAAGATAATCTGACTAAAGTACAATTCAAAAACATAGGAATCATTTACTGACAGTCAGGTTCTATAATTCCAGCAGATTTTATAAACTTAAACGTTACAGTGTACTTAGTTACTCAACTGATTAAACCCCTCTGATAAAATTGATCAATCATGTGTATTCACTATCAAACCATTATAATTAAATGGCGAAATTGTGTAGACACAGGAATGGATAGGATAAATTAGACACACGTCTATATCCAAAATGGATGCTGTACAATCACATAAACATTATTAAAACCAAGGTTTATTTCAATTTCCGAGTAAACTACCACAGTTACACGCATAACTTATGCAAGTTAAATAATCATGTTATACATCCAACAAAGAATTAAAACACTCTTTGCATATAAGCAAAGTGGTAGTCTGGCAGGTAGGAGCTAAGGTTTAACCGCGAAGGTTCTCTCAACCAAGCGTCCAAATGGGCGAATGGAATTATACTGTTGAGCATTAGTTGCCATAATTTGGGTTCGAGTCTTGGCGTAGTTCATTTATTTTTTCTGATTAACGCTTGGAAATCGATTACATAGTAATGTAGTTTGAGAATTCTGAGCTTTCAACAAAATTATAATCGAAATAGTTGACTGAATAAATTTTAAAATGGAATTGTTATAATAATCTAAATAAAAAAGTGATTTTATACCCTTCTGTCCCATTTGACCGGTATTACACCGCAAAGTGATGTTGTGAACGTCGGCTGCCTTCACTCCTCATGCGTATGCAGTTGTGACAGCATATAGTTTCATTTGTACCAGTCCGCTATGTATTCGACAGACGAGTGCGTTGATATGCTCCTTATCAACGAGGCGAGAGCAAATGCGCAATAAGTCTGGCGAGTAGTTTTCTTCGAGATACATCTAAATAGGAGCACGCTACCTAGAACTTCTCCGTAATGAGCTCCCCTTACGAACAGAAAATGCACCACTGCGAGGGATATTAACGATGTGGTTTTTAACACGATGATGCTCCACCGCACAGGTCGATGGTCCATTTGCAACCATCTAAATACGGCACATCCTTGGATAGAAAGACCAGGACCACTCTCCTGGCCAACTAGATCACCTTATCAAACGCCTCTGGACTTCTTCCTCTGGAGTTATTTAAAGCAACACGTTTATGCAGAGGAGCCAGAAGTTCCAGAGAGCCTTCGCCAACGTATTTCGGTGGCCTGTAGATCCATCACACGCGCCAGGTTACTTCGAGACAAAATTTCCATGCAATAGCGTACTCAGGTGTGCAAGGACTTCAGTTTGAGCACTTACTTCGTTGTGACTCGTGTTCGTGCATTGATATGGATCAGTGATTTCGAACAAGTAGAACTTTGTTACAAAACGGTCCTC
Source organism: Deroplatys truncata (assembly GCA_030765065.1). Taxonomy (NCBI): domain Eukaryota; kingdom Metazoa; phylum Arthropoda; class Insecta; order Mantodea; family Mantidae; genus Deroplatys; species Deroplatys truncata. The sequence goes on from CM060981.1 coordinate 113,572,152, forward strand.
AGGATCACCATAACACACCAACAGGAGATTATACCTATATTTATTACAATATAACTTTCTGTGCAGTGCATCAAAGAACTCTATTACAACTTCCATATTAAGCATTATGTGATATGTAATTTACTTATTGTCTGTGATCAAATATCAAGAATCCTTATTCCATCAACATCAAATGTATATAACTATGTCGCGTTTAAACAATTGCCTAACTGTAGTTTCCCCCCCCCCCGAAAAAACACTAAACAATAATAAACTATTAATTAAGAATAAAACATACAAATTAAAACGATATCAACAATTTGAATCATATAAGTTTAAACCAAGAATTTATATGAATATTACAACACATTAAAAAATAATTTCACTCAAATCATTCGTACCATCTTTACTGCAAGTTTTACGGATTACATAAAGTTGGACGGTAGGAGCGGTTGACTCACCTGGTATAATTAAGCTTGTAAAACTTATGATACTCCTTTAATTTCAGAAACTATACTGAGTACTAGAAATGACGCGAGCATTGCTCCCGGTATTCAAACTGAAAATTACCTAGAGGTGGAGTTGTAATCAAACCGCATATTTTGTAGAACGGATATAACATCCAGTCACCTTACTTGACTCAGGAATGACAGTTGCACTATATAGCACTGACCTGTAGTAAAATGGTACAACCTTCATCAACGAAGATTATGCAGATGTGTTTAGTGGTAAAATAACGCAGATAGTGACTTCTCGTAAGCGTAATTTTCCTACTCTCTCACAAATAGTTTGTGGATACTTTTTGTAAAACAAGTTATAAATTGGGTACGATTTTAAAGTTATACTATCGGAAATGTAGGATCAGACTGAAAAATAGAGAGGATTAAATAAGGTATCTTCGGCCATTCCAACTTTAGCTTACTCAGGGCATGTGTGGAAGAACAATTAGTCATCGTTCATTGACCTAATAGTGTTTAACTATGAACTCCGAGACTTAACATACTTACGATATTAAGTCGCCATTCGGATATGTCATCTCAAAAAGAATTTGATAACGCCTTGTGGTTTACCGAAAAAAATGCGAGTTAGTTGGGGGAGTGAATACCGTAGATGTTGTTTAGATCGACATGGAAATCCGAAGATCTGTTGTTTAAATCCCGGCTATGGCATTGAATTTTTCAGTATGATTCCTTCATTCCAATTTCATCGTACACGCGGCGTTTGTGGCATGTCAGGTAAATATCAGTTAGAGTATTTCTTAGAATTACCTAAAAGTACACTAAAATTAGGGTAAAACTCTACATCGGATATTTTAGTGATCTAGGAATACACGCTTTATACACATGATCCATTCTGAAGTCCATAAATAATATCCATGTGATGAGTTAAATACATGGTAAAGATTTGCAGTAAACATATGTTAGATAGTTTCGAATATTATCAGCATACTTACGCAATGAAGGTAGTCTCTCTCTCCCTCTCTCGCACGCAAAGTGCATCATTAGGAGCAACACACTGTGCCAAGAACTCGAGTACAGCTTACCACAGCTTACGTTTATGAGTTTGCCATAAAAGACCGGAAACGTGTTGGCAAAGTTACATAATAGTGTTTATAGGAACTAAAAGCCCCAACTATCTTCACCAGCTCACCTGAAGGCTACAGCAAGATTGCATTTCAAACATCAAAGAGCTGTTTTGCTGCTGTAAAGCTTCTCATTAAGAACATATAGGTGATATAAGTTACCTAATTATGCTGATAATTAGAACAATATAGGGGACGAATGTGAAATGTGTTCGTACATGGAAGGAGGAGAACTCGGATAACGCCATTAATGACTTGTAGATGGGTGATAAAAAGCGCATTAAGTCCAGAATATTTAGTTTCGATAATTAGTAGACTCTGATACAAGGGCTAAAAGTATGGCTTTATTTTGCTCGTAGCTTTGCGAAACGAACTTGCAAAATAAAACCACCTTTCATGCACGTGGCATATTATACTATTTTGAGACAGCGCTGGAATTTGTAAAATATCAATAATATTATACTGATTCCTGAAATTAGCAGATAGCACGTATAGAACGCGCTCTTCAAACAAGAGAAATGACGTTAAAAACGAGATGTCATATGTTTTGATATTTTCTTTATTCGATAGCAATCATTTTCAGTGAAATTTTAACCCTGTTTTGCCTTATATCAGGCAATGAAGCAATTAAATTCAATATCATATTGCTTTCTGGAGTTTTTGGTTAAATCCTTCAAGTGTTATTGTTTCTCCTGCTTCTGTAATTTCACTTCCATTTCAGTTTCTTCTGAATCCATAACTTCCGCCATTTGATATTTATGTAGCTTAGATAAAAGAGATCATAGATAAGAAAGCTGCCAATATAACGAATTGCGATAAATTGAAGTATGACGATTTGTGTTGTGAACAGATAATGCGAGCACCATAATAAATTAATCATGTAAAAAGACATAATGAAAGAGAAAACTTATCAAACCAAGTCAGTTATTAAACATGTGCAAAGTTTGGGCAAATGCCCAAATCTCCTGTTCAACCACAGGTCAATTGCCTTGAAATCAAGGTTGGTCACAATGCAGACTATTGTACTAGTGCAAAAATTAAAGCTTTTAGTTCGTGTGCCTGTGTTAGAAGTTCTACTTTTAGGCCTTGCTGTCTAAAAAATAATTTTTCAACTTGTATAACTTCCCGTAATCTTAATGCTGTAATGTTACTTCCTATTTTAGTCGTCTTTCTTGCATTGTTGTAATGGACCAGTATTTTGATCGGCGATACTTTGCGAGATTAAGTTAAAAAATCGGATGTGTAACATTTTCACATTCCCTACTGGTCTACAAACTATTTTTAAAGCTCATCCTTCTATATACTTCTTGTAAATAGAGATAAACTTCAATATACACTTATACATTTCGCTGTAGGTATAAACAGAAAAAAAATGAATTACGACTTATCAGTTGAGTAAAGTATAAGTATTTGAAAATTCAAACCAACAACAAGGAATAGCTCGGCAATGGTTAACTCCACAAAAAATGCATATTACATAAATGGTGTACTTTATTTTGTCATAAAAATTATAAATTATTAATTGATAATGAAACGCTAATCTTTTCAAGAATATCTAGCTCCTCTAATAAACGGATTTAATGCAATAATTATTATTAGAATATACAATCAACCTATAAATATAACCACAATTTTAATTGTTAATATTTATAAAGGCGAGATCCACATTAGTAAGATTTTGTCTCTCTTATGGTTTACCAACTACATATACAAGAGTCATTCAAAATGAAGAGGACCTCAGGGACTGTTCCAAGAAAATTCAAGATGTACATTTAAATTATCATAAAAATATCTTAAACATAGGTACTTTAATCAAGGTCTTTAGAGCCATTTTTGAGAAAATCTAAATGTTTAAACAAATTTCCATGTAGAGGATAGTTTGGGTGAAATGATTTCCTTGACGAGGCGGCGCCGTGGCCGAGTGGTTAGACCCACCGAGGCGGCCCGGGTTCAATCCCAGGGACCTGCATGTGGGATTTGTGGTGGACGAAGCGGCGTCTGGGCGGGTTTTCTCCGGGTTCTCCGGTTTCCCCCGCCATTCATTCCACCAACTGCTCCATCATCACCTTTCCTTTCATCCATTTCACCAACATTTCCTTTCATCTACTTCCTTCATCCCATACCAGGCATCGGGCTGATCACCCATCCTGGATGCTCTGTGTGATCCATGAGTGTCTTCTCCTCGACGGGCCTCTGACCCCAGGTACCCGCTTGTAAGTCCTGGGGAGTGTAAGTCCTACATAAGAGGAGGGTAAACAGATAATGAATGAATGATTTCCTTGACAATCATCTTGTCCCATCTTTGGAAGACGCTGAACTTAAATACCAATTTTTCGTTTTGAAGTTATGCTGTTCACAGCCGCACACACACAAGCCGAACTTTTTCTAAATATGTCTGTTTTCGGATTAAGGCGGCCTCAAAACACTTATTTATGGTGAAATCTCCACATCGATTTTTGGGTAGAATGCAATACTGAGGAAGTACTTATTTTAGGTACTTTGTTGAGAAACTATAAATTATTCACACTCTACATTATTATTATTAGTGTAGCTTTCAAAGTTGTAAAAAGGTTAGAAAACCTATTTCTGTCCTCAAAAAAAAAAGAAAAACGATGCTGCTTCCGACGTAAACTGCCTACTCATCGGCTGGCCAAAAATAAGAGAAGGAAAGAGAAATCAAAAATGGTTTTATCCTGCGAGTTGGCTCACGCAGTAAGGTCTGTGCCTCGCATTCGTGAGGTCCCAGGTTCAATCTGAGCTTTTTTCGTAGTTTCCCTCAGTTGCCAAGGTAAATACGGATTGAATATTTAATACCACGACCCAAATTTCCACCTTAAGCCTAAAATAATAGTAAAAACGAAAATAGATGATAAAGACGAATGCTCTGCCATCTATCCACAGATAATGAATGCATGTAGCCTGGTTGATAGTCTGCCATCTTGTCGGCACGTTTACAAGCAAAGATACAGTTGCCATGCACTAAGAACTCAATGAACATTGGTCGAAGCTGCCATTTGCCCGTCACAGAAGCAGAGGTGCAGTTGCTACGCACTAAGGCCTTTTCGGGTACAGGGATGAAGGCTAACTGTCCACTACATATTAAGAGGTGTCTCCTAACAGATCCTCCACGATATGGCCACGTAGTTAAAGCGATGTAAAATAAATAAAGGACAAACATGTGTTTTGGGTAATTTAATATCCTAAATATTAAATATTTACGCCCAAAGTTTTGTAACTAGGTATTACGCTTTTGATTACTGTTGACATTACAGTGTGGAATGGCATATGGCACTGACCAAAGAACCGATCACATTTAAGATCTGCACACGCAGATCATGAAATGAAGCAACGTTTATGCGTATTTTTAGTGTTATAGCGAACAATGAGAAATGATACACTCTGCTGAAATTACACTTTCTAAGATTTAACTTGTAAGGATAATTCCAAACACCAAACTCAGCATTATTTTTGTAAGTTTTAAGTAGTTTTCAAACTATCATCTTTTCACTAAAACCTTTAATTCAATGATTCAAAGCTGAGCTAAATTTACAAATCTTCTTAGAAGAATTGGATTTAGTACACTATGCACACCGAATTGCTTATTACCGTAAGTGCTTCATAATTAGACATTGTTAGCTGAAATAATTGAGAAGCATCATTTCAAAACGTATTAAGTGTACAACAGAACATTTTTCAGAAATGAAGAAAAACGTTTTACTCCTTAACCATGAAAGCTATTCGCAAAATTGAGACGTCAAAGTTTTGATAGTGGAGTAATGTTTGAGAATCCTCAAAAACTAAATTTGGTTTTCAATTCACTAGCATTATATTTTAATTTATATTTGTCAAGAAATAAATTTTGAACGATTTACTGAACAAAATACGTTTGGGACCGTTAAGTCAGTAAAAAATGGAGAGGAGATAAAACGCTAATGTGTTCCAATTAATTTTTTTCCGCAGTTTATATTCAATTCATCTTTTCAAATCGTCCCAACTATACGCATACTTCAGAGTAAGAAGAGAAAGTTAGTATTAATGACATTAATGATAACATTTATCTCTTATTAACATAATGGATCATAATAGGTACACATATTTTGAAGTTACAAGTTCTGCTGTTTAAATGCACATAGAAGCAAAAACCTCATGAAAATATCCACACCGTTAGGATCACAATTTTTAGATGCTGCATCGAAATTTAGAGCTACTTTATACTTCTGCAAACTCTCAAGCTCTCTCTAGTTATCAAATTTTGCTTTCAGGAGATTATCTACATATATTTGGATCTGATAAAGCCCTCATTTTGTCAACCATAGTTTAAACACCTGCTTCATGTTTGTCCCTCACTTCAGTAAGATTTTTAATAGGTCATCATCATAATTATACGTTGACTCCATTTTACCCTGACGAAGGCCTTCCCATTTATCACAATTTTCTTCAAAATTACGCTCCTCATGCCCTTTATTCTGTCTAATTTTCTGAAATGTTTTTAGACTATTTTGTAATCTCTGATAACCTAGTCGTTTTCAGGTTATCTTACTTTTCCCGTATACTTGAAAAGTTCTGTATATTTTAAACGAGTGAGAATATCAGAGAATTTTCGGAGAGCCTTCTCTACAGCTCCAAACAAGCGATCTGCGGGGTAATAAGAATTCCCTGTCCCGGAAAGGATTACAATAACATTTTTGAGTGGGTTGGCACTTTCTTTTGGATCAAAAAAACAAGAGCATGAATTATGTGCATGTTTTTATTTTGGCCTCCGCAGCCATCAGCGAAAAGGCTAATAGTGGTCACTGAAGCTTCAAAATGGACTTCCTCCAAACAAAAATTACGCCCGATACCACCTCGCTTACTCATTTGCCCTTCAACCTCACTCCATGTAAAGAATGTCACATTCTTATCGCTGATGTCTGTGACACATAGTGCATAAAACGATATTTGGTGGAGGTAGTATGCTTCGCGAATTAATAATTTTGGAAGGGGCTGAACCTATTGCGCATCAAAGCAGAAACTTCTTGTATCAGCAGAACATTCCGTCATTAATTTGTGAAATGTTTTGGAACGAATATGCGGCCAGTAAGTGATTATTTCTTTGAATATCTATTTCACACTTAATTTAAAATGCCATACGAGTACAGTAACTACAAGCGTCATAGGTAGGTGACCAAAAGTAGATGTTAAGTTTTTGCGGAAAAGGTTCCGGTAAAAAAAATTTTTGACCATAAACTGGACAGAAAACTTGTATTGTTTAATTTCAAATGAATAATTTATTAATGCTTAAGTCAGCTGATAAATAAAGGCTTTGACTTTTGTTTCTAATTCAATATGATTCTCTTGTCCTTAGTTTTGAGATAAATTCACTCTCTCTCACACACACGCACACACATACACACACTTCTTTTCTTGACGGTAAACACAGACCTTTTCCTACTCCCTCCTCTCCTCTCCGCCCCGGTCCCCTTCACAGCTTTGGTTATGCTATTAAGTCTGGTTTGACTTATCCCAAATAAACTGGAGAAATTTTGAGCAGACTGATTGTGTTTGGTCACCTGTGTTTGGTCACCTGTTTTCACCTGAAAGGAGATAACAACCGAACTAAGGTAAATTCTCGAGTTGTTAAAAATAGGTTACATAAATAAATGGGGTGAGCACAATCATAAAATTTCAAGCCGCTATGGAGCAAGGAATACTGTAAGTTTGAATTAGTTTTTTTTCATGGTACTTTAAGAGGCGGTACTATGTAAACAAAAGTGCTGCATTGTTTACAGTTTAATCGTTTGTGTGTCAATTAACAGCTAACACGTGAGTGAGAGATATTAACACGCCTCCACACCCATAACATTTTCTCGCGAAGTTTTTACAAGTAATCAGGCCTCTCAAAAATTTCAGGTAGAATGCATTACCTCGTAACAAAAGTTCATAAATATTTACTTTTATGTTAATTTTAAAGACATTCTAGTATTAGGCTGAAAATTATTATAGATTAGTAAAAAGATAATTATCAGTGATTGGTATATAAAAGATATTTATTGTCTTCTTTGTCTGCACATCTCCTTACATATGTATCTTTGATTGAGACATTTTTAGCAAGTGGGAAGGAACAATGTTGAATAACTGGTATACAAAATTGAGTAGTGTACCCTCCTTCTTTAGGAGAAACGTCGGTAACGGTGTCCTATATGTACTTGGTAATATCACACATACATACATAAACTGTTCTTAAAGGTGATGCAAAACATTGAAGCAGTATTTTATTGCTCATAATAAATTTAGATTCTGAGCGAGGCTAACTGCGGATTTCCGTGAATTCGGAAGGGGTAAGTCAAGCTCTTGGACACCCTTGGCGAGGTCATCACCCCTATACAAAAGAGAGCCAAGCCCTGTAGAGCGTCTACTGGCTGGGTTGGAGTCTTAACTGTAAACCCCGTAGCGCGTGGGTAAAAATTTGTATAAATTGAGGAGAAACGGGAGGCTCGTTCTCTGGCGTGAGCTGCTCTCCTCCTCCGATGCGAGTGGTAGACAGTGCATGGTAAACATCGTGCTCTCGTTCGCAAAATTATCGTGTGCTAAAAATTATTAAACCTTGTCATTTAGTCCTCGCATACTTTACGTGTGCTTCCGAAATGGTGCGCACCTAAAACTGTGTACCGCGCGACGGCAGTGCCTCACGTCAAAATAGTGCAACTTACAGCTGCTTGTAAATAATGGTTTAAATACGAGTGTACATAGTGTAGCGACCAAACTGTGTTTTGTGCCTGTGTTTTCTTGTATATGTGATACGTGTTTTGTGTGAAATACTGTGTGAACGTATTGTAGCGCGCAACAGACGCGTCCCCACGCCAGGCAGGCTGCTCCCAGCAGCACTTGCGGCTGGGGAGCATTGCCCTCTCGAGCAAACATGGCGGGAGCCGCACCCTCACCTGGACCTTCCTCTCTGCCAGCCGGCAACGAACTCACCGCCCCAGGCGGTCAGCCGGCCGCATTTATAGACTCAGCAGCACTGCCAGCCGGAGGCTACGCCCCGCCTTCTGTGCCATCATTGGCGCAGCAGCCAGCAGCAAAAGACGCACCACAGATGGAGACCAGCACCTGGGAGGAGGAGCTAAGAGACAGGCAGTTCCGACAGCTGACAAAAGAAGTTCGGGAGCTACAAAAAGAAATCGACTATTACCAACAGTTACTTCACTCCATGGAGGAAGATGGAGATTTCCGTAAAATTGCACTGGACTTTGCTTACTGCTTGCAGGAGCACTCGATAAAGAAGCGAGAGCTGGTGGAGCTTGGAGAGGGATGGCGCGCCGTCCCGGCCCGCAAGCGACCTCTCCGCGGCAGCGGCGGTGACAGCGACTCCGACGCGGAGCGCCCCCGGCCACAAACGGGAAAAAAGAAGAATAAGACGCGCCACCAGTCACAGCCGCCGCTGCCGACAACCAACAGGTTCGCCCCACTCACTGACAACGAGGACTCCAGCGGCGAAGAGGTCGTGGACTGCCCCACCTTAAACGCAGTCCCCAACCCCCCTCAATCTCAGCCAAAAATCCAGCGGCCGGCGCGCACACCGCCGCCAACACAACAACCACAACCATCCACTTCCAAATCCGCACCTACCTCTGCACCCAAACCAATGACAAAGCCAGCACAACCACCAGCAGACCAGAAGCCGCGAGGATTATCATCCCCGACGGCCGAAAAGCCACAACGGTTCTCCACCTCCTCCGGAACTCGCTCCCGGCGCAGAACTTCAAACTGCAAAATACTATAAACTGCTTAAAGCTCTTCCTCCAGAGGAAGCAGGATGTAGCAGCCACTATGCAACGCCTGAAGGACGCCGGCGTGGAGCACTACAGCTTCACCCCCCGAGGAGACCAACCCCTTCGCTTCGTGGTGAAGCGGCTCCCCGAGGACCTCGAGGAGGACTACATCAAAGACGACCTCGAGGCGAAGGGCTACACCGGCGTCCAGGTCCGGCAAATGCAGTCACGTGGGCGGCCTCTGCCCAACTTCCAAATCTCATTGGAAAGAACCACCGGCAACCAGCGACTACTACAAGAAAAAGAGGTATGTCACATGATGGTTACCGTGGAGGTCTTAAAGACGAACAACCACATCACGCAATGTTACAATTGCCAACAGCTAGGGCACACATTCAGAATGTGTCATATGACCTCCCGGTGCGTCCTCTGCGGTGGCCTCCACCGCTTAGCTGACTGCCCCAAAAAGGCCACGCAGGACGTTCAACCCCACTGTGCAAACTGTGGGGAGACGCATCCTGCCAGCTATCGCGGTTGTGAGACGTTTCGAAACGAACGCCACCGCCGCCAACTGGCATCTATGGCCAGGAGCCCCCCAGGTGCTCAGCCAGGGCCACGCCCCATTCTCAACCCGGCTCTGGTCAAAGACGGCGTCTCTTTTGCAGGCGCCGCCAAGGGGCAAAAGGCACCCGTGCCACCACCAAGTGGTCCCCCCTCTACTAGCCCCCCCTCCCAGGCGCCCTCCGGTGACCTGGGTGGACTGAAAGAACTCATAGACCTTTTTAAATCTTTTAATCTCCCGGCACTTTTGCCGAAGGTGCAGCCTTTTATTGCTAAGTTTAAAAGCTGCACTAGCACCTGGGATAAATTAGAAGCCGTGATATGCCTCCTCTCAACAATTTTCGACTAAATGGCCACTGTAAGGGGAGGCATAACATTAACTCGCGCGCTCCTGTGGAATGCCGACGGCATCTACCGGCAGCAGCACGAACTTGAAAACTACCTGCGGCGTAACAAAATTGATGTCGCATTTATTTGCGAAACAAAATTAAAACAGGAGTACACTTTTAAGCTCCGGGGTTACCAAATTTTTCGGAATGACAGATTTGGCCGACAGGGGGGTGGCACCGCCATATTGTTAAAAAACTCAGTTGCTCATGCTCCTGTTACGCTGCCAGCTCTGGCAGCGCTAGAGTGTACGGCTCTTAAAACTCGTATCAATAACACAACGGTGATGTTGGTAGCGCTCTACAGGCCCCCTGACTCCCCATATTTTTTACCAGACCTCGAACAAATCCTCAATTTAGAGGAGCACGTTATAATTGCAGGAGATTTCAACGCTCGGCACCCATGGTGGCATTCTCGCCGAGCAAACGCGGCTGGAAATCTCCTGGTTGAACTTATAACTGAAAATGACGATATTGAGGTTCATTTCCCCCCAGAACCCACATTTTGGCATAAATCAGGACACTGGAACCCTGAAATTTTGGACTTCGTGCTGACAAAAAATGCGGCTCTTTCACAGAATTTTACAGTGTATCACAGCTTAGACTCTGACCATTTACCTGTGCATTTTGAAATCTGCGGCGCAGTCACGGCCGGTTGGAGCGGCCCGCCGCGGAGAGCAGAGACAAACTGGCCAAACTTTACGACGGACATGCACAGGATGGCTCAGCCTAAGCTGTCATACCACAGCGAGGCAGACATCGATGCCGCCATTGAAAACTTCACTGCCTCGCTACGCACGGCCAAAAGAAACGCTACCACGTACACCACAAGTCCACCTAGTTTTTGCACGTACCCGGAGGTGGAGCAGCTCATTGCCCGGAGGCGGCGCCTGACGAGACTTTGGCGGCTTACCCGCCAGCCCGAATACAAAGTTGCAGCAAAATGGCTACGCAACATCATTCGGCAACAAATTCAACTGAACAAAATTGAACAGTGGGAAAATAAAATGTTAAGTACCACACATTCGGACAATTCTCTATGGAAATTACTAAGGGCATTCAAGGTCTCCTCTAGCGTCAACTCCGGCACTGAGGCGCTTCACACTCCCCTCGGCCTGCACTTCTCCGGTGAGGAGAAAGCCGAGGTTTTCGCCGACTGTCTCCAAGACAGATTCTCTGAAAATCCTACGACGAACCCCGCACAAGAACGGGAGGTTCTGACATGGGTACAAAATTGGGTGGCGCAGAAGCATGAGCAACAACTGCCTATCATAACGCCGCTGGAAGTGTACAAGCTAATTAGGCATTTGCCTAATGGAAAAGCCGCCGGCCCGGACAGGGTGACTAATGAGGAACTCAAGCATCTCCCGAGAAAAGCCCTGGTGCAACTCACAAAGATTTTCAACGCCTGTTTGAGGCATAATTACTTCCCCACCACTTGGAAACGAGCCAAGGTAATAATGCTCCCGAAGCAAGGGAAAAGCACCAGGCAACCACAAAATTACCGCCCCATTAGTCTCCTGTCTGCTGTTGGAAAACTGCTCGAAAAACTGATACTTTGTCGACTTCAAAAACAAGTTTCGGAAATACATGAATTATCAAAATCTCAGTTTGGCTTTAGAAAAGGTCACTCCACAGAATTACAACTATTACGCTTTGCGGATGACGTCACTGAGCAGTTCAACAATGATGCTTCAACGTTGGCGCTATTTTTGGACGTAGAAGCTGCATTCGACCGGTGCTGGCACAATGGCCTACTTTACAAATTGCACCACAATTTTCCCGGCCTTCAAAATTTCATGTACCTCATTCAGAGCTTTTTAGAAAACCGGCGCTTCTACGTCCAAGTGGGCCGCTCCTCTTCTCGGGAGCGAGTTATGCGGGCTGGCGTCCCTCAAGGGGCTATAATGTCCCCCTTTCTATATACATTATTCACCAATGACTTTCCCGTGGACGCCAGATGCAAAATCGCAATGTATGCTGACGACACTGCAATCTACAATCACCACAAAAATCCTCGTTTCGGCCTTTTAGAAATGCAGCGGTATATTGACCGCTTCCTCTCGTGGCTCCACGATTGGAAGATAGAAATTAATGCAAACAAATGCCAGCTGATTCATTTTTCACGTAAGCTGCGCCTTCCGGCCATGGACCTAACGGTCGGTGGTCAAAGATTGCACTGTCGCCAGCAAGTTAAGTACTTAGGCGTCACCTTGGACCGAACATTGCGGTGGACTGCCCACCTAAAAGATAGCGCCAACAAAGGGCGGCAGCGGTTAAAGTTATGCGCCCCCGTCTTCCGCAGCAAACAGCTGAAACTAAAATCAAAGTTAATTCTGTACAAATCCTTCATTCTGTCGGTGGTTCTCTACGCATGTGTGGCCTGGGCAAATGCATCTGCATCTGCAAAAAGGCACGTTGAAATCCTTCAAAACCTCTCCCTCCGAAAAATCCTCCGTGTTCCTCTCCTGACATCCAACCGAACCATCCTCCGTGAAACAAACATGCCCTCCATCCCTGATGCCATTACTAAACGTGCCTCGTCGGTATGGGCGCGCATACGGGGACACCAGAACCCCTTAATCTCCAACATTGGCAGTGGCGAGCCGAAACACAGAAAGCACAGCCGTATCAAAATGTTTTAGCGGCAACACGGCTCGCCATTAAGCGCGCCCATCACACCAGGCCCCAGGCCACCCCAACTACTGCAGAGGCCGTCACCACGAAACAACCATCCTGCTACAAGCTGCCGCACAGCAAAACCGCGGACTGTAAATATTGTGTAAATAGTGAAGTGTTGTGTAATTAGTGTATATATTTCGTGTGATAGTGTTTAGTTTTAGTCCTGGGACGTGCTTCGCATGGCCAGATGTGTGTATGTGTGTGAGAGCGAGTGTGTGCGTGTGTATGAGTGTGTGTACATTTGTATATATTGAAAAAAAAAAAAATGTGTATTCAAAACAAGTTTGAGAAAACAAAAACTGAAAAGACGACATACAAAAACTGTTCTCGGCGGCCTAAGGCTGGCCACCGCATGGGTTTTTTTCCTTACAAAAAAAACATAATCTAATGCAAACCAGAAAATTATAATACTTATGTAAATATAAGCCTGTAAGCCGAGCCTATTGTACCGGCACCAGGTAACTTTTTATAATAAATAACCTTAGCACCTTAGCACCTCGTTCTCTAGTATTTTGTTGACTTCGGCGAGTAGACATATATCCATCGACGCTCCCACGAGCAGTGTTCGAGATGTGACCATAAGTTAAAGATACTAATATTCCGGGAGCATTTAAGTATTTCATATATCGCCGTGATAATTGGGAGGGAGTTTTGCTTTTATTTAGTAAACGGGAAAATAACTTCACGCCGCTATTCCCGTAAAGCTCTCAGTTAGCCTTTGCTCCGAGAACATTCTTGCCTGTAAAATGAATCATCAATAAACTGTGAATCAACGTAAATCGTAGTCTTCATTCCAACGTGGTAAACCTATTTACCCTGCAGATAAGAGCTACTCATTGGGCATTTGAGCAAGACAGCCTCAATACTTTACTCAATAACTCATTGAGTTGACATATTTTAGTACCCACAACTCTGAATCAACACAGGAAGCAAAACCACAGGGTGACACTATATTTGCGATTGGGATTACCGCGTTATACATACCGGTTCTCCTTACACAGCTCTATTTCCGGAACCTGTAATGCCAGTCTGGCCCATTGGTGGAAAACTCGAGGTGATGATTTAAACTAATGCAAAGCCAAAGGAACAAAAATTTTGTTTACAATCATGCGACCTTGCATACTCTTCTACTTTGCTTCCTATTTCACTTATATGTAATTTTAATGTAAATATTCGTTGAGTTTGCAAATATGGTGTTACGTTATATAAATTATTTTATAAACAAAACCCTAGTTGACATTAAAAGTTTTCGCCAAATTTACACAGAGATATCGAATGACTGCGTAGTCTTTGAAACAGTACCAGACGAATCAGCTTCTCCAGGTTCTTTCTGTAGCAACGTTAGTCATGTGTGGTCTTTCATTGCAGCTTAAACGTTATAAAAAGAAACCTATAGTGTATAATAACCATAAATTATTTGTCTACAACAGCGGAACATGTATTCAGAATTGCTGCAAAAACACAGTTCTTGTAATACGTGGTACTGAACTTAATTCTTACACTTTTATAACTCACCGCAAGAGTTAATATTTATTAGTAGGTAAGGGAAACCTATTGCAAAAAATGGGAAGTGGTGTACCCGCTTAAAAACACTTATTGCCATTGAGGAAAAAAGAGCCAAATACAGTAATGATAAAGACAGAAATAAATATATATATATATATACACACTGCCGTATGTGAAAATTGCAACACCAAGAAGGAAACGCATGAATTCCATACCACAGGTTAGGTACATGACAAGTGACAAATGATAAACTTTTCAAACCTATACATGACCTTTGAGCCCTAATATTCAGTATTTGGTGTGGCCTACATGCACTGCAATTAGAGCTGCTATACGTCATGGCATTGAATCAAAAAGGTTCCGAACAAGTTCCTGAGGGATTTCCCTCCACGCAGTTTGTATTCAAGACCACAAATCCGTGACACTGGTTGCTGGAGGACCGTGACGCACCAGGTGCCGACTAACCATATCCCAGACATGTTCGATGGGCGACATGTCAGGCGAACGTGCAAGCCAGGGAAGCAATGGTACCCATCGCTCTTCGAAGAAGATTGTACATTCCTCGCAATGTGTGGCCGGGCATTGTCCTGTTGAAATGTGGGGAGTACCTCAGGTTCTACAACCACGGTTAGGTACCGGTTGCTGTTCAAACTGCCGTCAATACGTAGGAGGCGAGATAGTTTGTTGTAACCAATGACGCCCCAAACCATCACACCTGGTGTTTTTCCGCTATGCCGCTCAGGTTGTGCTCACCACGGTACCGCCGGACACTATGCGGCCATCACTGTAGGACATGTTGAAGCGGGACTCGTCCGAAAAGACTACATTTTGCCACTCAGCACCCAAGTGACGGTGTTTACGTGCCCATTGCAGTCGGAGGAGCTTGTGGTTTCTGGACAATGGAAGCCGAAGTAATGGCATGCATGCAACCAGTCCAACTTTCATCAGACGGCGACGAACCGTTGATACAGACAAGTTCACACCTATTGCAGTGCTCCAGCGTCGAGCCAACACTGTGGATGAAGTTGTACGGTCCGTTATGGCCATGCGAACAAGATGACGGTCATTCCATGCTATGGTCATGTTCCGTGGTCCAGTACCCGCTCTTCACTGCGCACGACCTTCATCTATCTACTGCTTCCATACACGCATCACTGTCGTAGCAGCATGCCCTGTACGAGCTGAAATGTCACGGTATGACAAACCCCCTTCCCGGAGATCGATCTTTCTGCCCCGTTCGAGCTCACTCACATGCCGATATGGCTCCCTTTGATGTCAACGAGGCATACTGGTGCTCGCTTTAATGTTTCTACCTTGTTTGACAGCTCTGCATTGACTACACTGGGCGAAACACTGACCTTGTCGTACCGACACGAGAGGGCTCTGCTCGGCCTACGTTTACCCCATCTCTCTGCAAACCTAATCACTTATTGCTTGCACACTCTTCTACACTTCCACCAGGTTTGGAAATATTCGGGAAATTCTTTTTTGGTGTTGCAATTTTCACAAACGGCAGTGTGTGTATATATATTTTTTTTCTCGGTAAAATAGAAACATAAAGTATTTGCTGAAGAGAGAGACATTCAGATGCCATAAAATATGTTTACCTAGATGCTCTATGACAAACATGGTGCATTTGTGGCTATGTTTTGTAGTGATCAGTTTAAATCATTCTCAATTTACCAGGTGAGTGTTCGGTTACCCTGAAATAGAGAAACCCGAATAAACTAGGGGTCGAAGGACCTCATGTATATCCATATTTATTTTTTTTATTTTATCAATCTCCAGATCCCACGAATTATAGAGATCAAATTCGTATACAAGGATTTGAACTTAAATGGTAATTGCAGGATTTTGTAAACACAATGCAATAGGAATATTATACAGTTTCCGCCAAATATGTTTATACTGTTTGTAAATATATTATGACGAATTCGCACAATACAGTGTGCACAGTGATGAAACATATATGACCTGCTGTTAAGCTGTTTTTAAATCTGCATCATTTCATCTAACAGCGCCTGGAACTCGTACGAACATATTACTTGTAATGCCGAAACGTTGCCTAACATCAAGGCGAAGTTAAAAAGAGGGAGAAAAATGCTTTGGGGCGGCGCCGTGGCCGAGTGGTTAGACCGCTCGCCTCCCATCTAGGCGGCCCGGGTTCAATCCCAGGGACCTGCATGTGGGATTTGTGGTGGACGAAGCGGCGTCTGGGCGGGTTTTCTCCGGGTTATCCGGTTTCCCCCGCCATTCATTCCACCAACTGCTCCATCATCACCTTTCCTTTCATCCATTTCACCAACATTTCGTTTCATCTACTTCCTTCATCCCATACCAGGCATCGGGCTGATCACCCATCCTGGATGCTCTGTCTGATCCATGAGTATCTGCTCCTCGACGGGCCTCTGACCCCAGGCACCCGCTTGTAAGTCCTGGGGGGGTGTAAGTCCTACATAAGAGGAGGGTAAACAGATAATGAATGAATGAAAGAAAAATGCTTTGGTGTGGCAAAGATATTGAAAACCTAGCTTTATACCTAGGCCAAATGAATACATCAGAAACGCTGCTCTCCACCAAGCTTCCCAAAATTAGGTTATGATATTCGATATCATCTCTGGATGAGACGTTTTCACGACTCTCTTCACAATATCAACAGATTAGAGACCAGCAAAGGTATCAATGGTTTCCAGATCACCCGCAACACATTTTACAGAATACTGGTGAATATGCTGAAGGCTTTATGAATGTTTTCTGTAGTGTATATGCAACTACCGCATTCAAAATATAACTCTTCAACTATAAACGCTATGAATAACCACTGACGTTTTCGTTAAAAAAATAACGGTCCATCTGAAGGAGATAATATAGAATAACGCAAGGAAAAGATTACAAGATTTGGAAGGAGGATGAAATAACATAGTGTGTAGCTTTCAAATGATAAGCGAGGATTTCTGATTCAAGAACTAGTTGATTACCAATCTATTGTTGGAGCCCATTTTGAAACCCTATCTTTAGTTTGTATCATCGTCTTTTATAAATGTCGTAACTTTCGTGCAGTTTATAATATGGTCAACTCTGATGCTGTATAAACGGTGCCTACAATTTGTTTCCTAACCTTAAATATGAATATATATGCATGACCACAACGACCCCTCTCGGTATTACTTGATGCAAGAAACATTATCTTCGCTTTAGCTTTAACCTGATAAATCTTTATCTTTTGCATTACCTTTATGCATTATGAGATTCATAATTTTTGGATGAATTAACAATTCTTAAGATATGGTTTTTAAATTGCTAAAATAGATACAGAGCTTTACAATTCCATCTACAATAATTTTATAGACTGAAGTCATGAGATACAGAACGTAGAAGTTAACAACGTAGGTGAGTATCATTGGACTGTTCTCAATCAGAGCCAGTCCGTCCAGTTTCAGTTAAGTGCAGATCCTAAAGCGGTATTGAATACAAGGTGGTCCATTTAAGTGGAGACTGTACAAGATCTCCAAAACTAAGCGTTGTAAGAAGAAATGTCTTTATAAAAGTTTCTTGATATTATGTGGGAAAGTAAATGTCATTAGTTGTTTTGTTTATAGGACGTTTGACGATCATTTTAGTATCAATTTAATATGACCCTAATTGTAGCTTCCCTTTTAAAAAAAATTAAATTGTCCCTAAAATGACTATCATAATGTCCTTCACAAATGGCATTTGGTTTCCCCCATAATATCAAGCGACTCAACTTAAATGTCCACCCTGTTAATTGAACAATATGTCATGAACGTCGATGGAAACTGATATGAGTTTATATTAAACCAAAACCAATAAAGCTTGCTGAGTATTGACCATAATATGTATCCTTTTTAAACCTATCCAAAATACGTAAATGATGAATCCGGCAAGAGATGTATTGATTTCTGATTAACTACAGTTTGGTTTAACTATAATGTGATATTACTGGAAAACTGGTCTTAACTTAAAATAAAGCTACATATTGAAAAAATCAATAAATAAATTCCAGTTTTCGAGCAATCGCATTCAAATAAGCACATCGTATAACTTTTCATTCACTAAATATATTACATTATGTGTTTACATACGTTGCTAACACAATATCTGTGTTAACTTCCCAGCATACACTTATCACTTATGCAACAAAGCAGTTATACAGTATCCTTATGCATAAAAAAGAAAGTCATAATAAACCTTTAGTTGCAGAACATGTGCTGCTTTGCTGTACATATAAATATGTACACTGACCAAAATTTCTACGGATGCTATTAGAACTTATTTCTTGGACAGTTAAGCATAGAGGCGTACTGTAGTGCGAAGAGGATTAATGAGTGCTTAAATGAGTCCGCACTCGAAAGAGGAAAGGGCCAATACAATTAACAAAAGAACTTTGTGGTAAATACTACTATTGGAATGTTCATTTACGTGTAGTACGGAAGCGGAATTTTCTTAATTCAAATGGTAAGCTGAAAAAGCAACACCCTAACTTAATATTTATTGAGATACTAATAAACATTCTCTAACGCAAAACAGTATTTTACCAGCACGTGTAGAGAACCCAATATTCCACGTGCTCCAAACAAGACATCCTTTACAGTTTTACGTTTCTCGCATATATAGGTGCAAAAGGAGTTGTCGCACCACTGCTGTTCAAAGCGGCGGTACAAAGCGAAAGGTCACTGAGGCAGTGCTGCTGTCTGCAGGTGTTTATGTAGTAATTTCATACTGTTAAGCGTCGCGTGGTCACCTGCATGCAGTTCGAGCCAGGTCATTCAGATAAAAAGGTAACGTTCACCAATAACGAACACACAGATATGGTTACGATCTGTGTGGAGACGCACTAAAATGCAAATGAGGCTCGAAGGCTTATTCTGAACATTTCATTTTCAGACGCGGCATCTATCTTCTGCGCACTTTTAAGGGTACATAAATATAATGAAAATAGAGTTTTGTTCAATCTTGTTAACTTTGCAGTACCAGATGGTGCCATATAGTTGTAGATTAAGTGTCATAGAACTAAAGAACTTAACCTGTGTGCGCAGGTTTGCGTCAAGCGGCAATGCTGAATTCTTGTTAATGAGCAAATTGCTTATTAAATACACCATAACACCCGTACACATACAGACACACCATAAGTACTATTACATTCAAACACCAGACTGGGCAACTGTGAAATGTTTTTGTTTAAAGGGAATTTTCTGGAACCCAGCCGGGAATCGAACCCGGAACACCTCATGTAGGAGGAAATTTCCCTACCAAAGGAGCCCTGGTACCAGTAATAGCAGTTAGTCTTCGTTTTCAAGCATTGGTCTTTCAGTTAGCGGTGTTCTCTCTGCCGATATGGAATCTCCTTTGCACGTCTGCTTAGGCAAACCTTTTGGCATCCGCGCTATCCAGTATAAAATAACTTCAACTAAGGACGCCTTGTGTGGACCTTCTGGTACACCTACATAGGTACATAGGTACCTACATAGGTACTAGCAGCATTCACACGTCTTAGTGGGACATTAAGATTTTAGCTCGATAACGATATTGCTTTATTTATTTCTACTTGTGAATCACAAAAATTTCTCACCCAAATAAAAACCAGGTACAGAAGGTGTTTATTACGGACTGGGTATGAAAGTGCTCCTTTGTATCGTGTTGCCTATCAAATTTTGGGCCAATTGGTTGGCCGTGAATATCCGAGGAGAGCTTCGTTGACCGTCGCACTGAGTATCGAAGGGACAACCTTCTAATGAGTGTGTGGCAGTGGATGAGTGCGAGCGATGTCGAGATCGTCCATGGAGGAAAAGAATAGCGACTGACTGTAGTACTGCACAAATCATGCAGTGGTGATCGTGTTACTTTATAAACAAAAAAATCTGATGTGTTACACTCACATGACTTTCTCTACTCTTGTACATCTTGTATTCTCCATCTATTTCATATTAATCGAGATAAACATTTGCAGAAACTATCTTTTGACATGCAAATAGAATTACATTTTATACGTAGCGACCAGTTCTAAAAATATTTGACTATCGCTTAAGGCGTACTATGTTCCCTTGATTTGTAATTGCAAGGGCATTATAGAAATACAGTAGCCTTTAAGCATCGACATATATCTTAATAGCTGGTTGCTAGGTGCAGCACCATTCTCTTTGCCACAGATTAATACTCTTTGTATATCCAAGACAAAAGAAATGAAAAACGAATTCCCATTTGGGAAAATAAGTATTGAAAGGTTTAAGTGAATAACAAGCAATATCACGAAAATGGTTCACTCAACAAAACAATGTATACGACATAAATTGTGTATTTTATGCGATCTACATTTTTTGTGCAGTAAATTTTGTCTATCTCTTATAGTTTACCAGTTATGCAAAAGCCGTTCACAATGAAGAATACTTTTGGAGACATTCCCAGAAAATTCGAGATATACATTTTATTTGTCATGAAAGTATCTTAAACATATGATATTTTAACCAAAATCGTTAGAACCATTTTTGAGAACATTAAAATTTTCGAAAAATTTTCCATGTAAAGGGTAGTCTGGGGTGGGGGGATTTTATTGAAAACCTTCGTGTCGTATCTCTGGAAGATACTGAACCTAAATACCAAGTTTGGTGTTTATCCGACTGTTCGTTTCTGAGTTATTCTGTTCACAGACAGATACACGCACACAGACACACAGACAGACAGACACACACACAGACGCACACACGGACATGTTTCCAAAAATGCTTTTTTGGATTCAGGGGATCTCAAAACATATATTTCCGGTGAAATCTCGGTATTGAATTTTTGGGTCGAATACAAAACTTTCCCTACTTACTATACGTAGTAGAGAAAGTAAAAATAAACGAAGTGGAATTAACTTTATAGTTGGTGGCTGAGGTAGTTTAATTGGAAGTATCAACAGCACTGACGAGAAAACAAAACGCCATTTTGAATGACAAAAAAGGATAAAATGGTACTTCTTACAGTTTCATTTACTACATAAAGCAGAAGTTAATTTGTTTTTCTTATGTAAATATTTTATGTGATCTTTATTCGCATGAGAGACGGCCAGTTCATATTTCCGCCCATGTGTTCGATAGCATAACAGGAGCGACATTCTCAACAGTGAAATCAATGTGATTGAATATAAATTTTACCCCATGAGATTTCATTACCGCTCAAAAGAAACAAACGCCCTTATCCGAATTGTCGTGCTTCTTCTGGGCTGCGCAGTATTAAGTGAACGTTTAATAGAACCAAATGCAGAACGATTTTGCCAGTGATCGAGTTATTGTGTTCTATTATTCATCAAGCCCGATAAAGAATAGTTATAAAGAGAAGAATTCAGATACACATAAACTTCCTAGCTCGTTTTGTTTATTGGGATACCAGGACAGATTAGTGAGATGAGAGAAGCAGATCCGGATGGTAGCGAGCGGGCATGATCCTCGACATTTGCATATAAATAATACGGTTGCAGTTTGCAAATTATTACGTCTATGAATTGAACTTTTAAAATACACATCATATCAGCATACAAATATGTTATGCACAATTAAAATTACAATAAAATACTATGAACTTCATTTGCATCCTTCTCAACAACCTCATTATACCTAGACACATAAAAATAAAATAACACTTTCTAAAGAATGTGATTTGTATTAACGAGACAGACAGTAACTTCCTATTTACTCCGGCCACACCTGTAACAACATAATGAGTATTCGCTGTCCCGTGTGACTTGGTAAACAGATATTCCAGCTTTTAAAAACATTAAGGACGATTTTAAAAACGGATAAGCAGATACATTATAAATAAATTTCATAAAGCTCGTCATTGTCAACTTCTATCGGACAATGTTACTAATTGAACATTGCCTTACTAAATGAAAATAAACATATATCCAAGTATATGATTAAGAATATATTAGTAAGAACCATTACATTATAATTTGAGTGACCATGTAAGTTCTCAAATGAAACAAAAGGAAAATATTGAAGTGTAAAAAAGTCGTAGAATGCTGTAACTATACAAATGCAAATATAGCAGCCTAGTGATTAGATTAGATTAGATTACTAATCAGTAATCAGTGTCATAACCTTGAGTGGGATATAAAGATTACCTACAAAGCGTTAACCAGCAACTAACTATAGTTCTGTCCAAGGGTAGTTCTGTCCAAGCTTTTCCTCTCTTTCACTTTCTCTTTGAATCATTTATTTAAATGATTAGTTATCTAAACGATTCTTCTGTCTCGCCTATTTTTAGCATAAGCGAGAACTATTGACTTGTTATCACCCTGGGTAGCTGCTGGTATAAAGGTACGCAGGAGTTGATGACAAATTACTTTAGAAATCAGTTACAAGCATACACTATGAGACTTTACATCCCTGGTTTTAGCCTGTTAATAATCCAAGCATTTGAGATATTATTACATACAGCCGAGAAGCCTCTTCAGCAAAAACGGGGTTTATGATTTTCTTCTGGAAGTAAGGTGAATTTACTTTAGTGGCCGCTCTTGAACCATGAGTTGATCTCGGACGCAATAACCTGCAACCATCATTAACCTCCTAGAAAATGCTTTTGTCTTCGGATGACTTTGGGAAGAAACTTTCAGCCTTTTGGGTGATAGAAAAAATATGATGTTTGTTGTTTTCGTCAATATATGGCGTCGTTCTAGTTTAAGTGGTTATGAATTGTCGCAATATTGTACATTTTAACCTTCCTGTACGGTTAGTATAGCTTCATGATGTTTGTAGGTTTTTATTGGATAATCCTTTCTTGATATGTATACCACAGTTGAAGTTTGCCTTGAAAGTGCCAGCTTTTAATTTATTGTTTACCCTTTGGGCTTTTAGATGGCTACTCATTCTTAAAAATTTGAACATTTTGACATAAACACAAATGCCCTTCTCATCGTAGCATTTTACAACACTGTAGCCCAAAACCAAATTCGAAAATTCTAATAATTTACCACAGATCTGCAATTTTTTTTACCTTTTTACTTTCTCTAGCAGGTACATAGTAGATAGAGAAAGTATTGCATTCCACCCAAAAATTTGATACCGAGATTTCACCAGAAATGTGTGTTTTGAGGCCCCTGAATGAAAAAAATACTTTTAGAGACAGGCCCGTTTGTGTGTGCATGTGTGTTAGTGTCCGTGAACAGCTTTTGGTATTTAAATTCAGTACCTTCCAAAGATGCTACACGAAGATGTTCAAGGAAATTTTCCCATCCTAACTACCCTTTACATGGAATATTTTTCGGAAATTTTCATTTTTTAATAAATGGCTCTAACGATTTTGATTATCATACAGTAAAGATATTTACATGACAAATAAAATGTATATCTGGGAATAGCCTGTGAAGTCCTCTTCATTTGGAAGGTATTGTTGTGTATCAGTAAGTTCATTGTCATTACCAGAGATCCATTCCCCATGTGCGTGCTACGGTGAACTAAATTTATTCATTTTCTGGAAACCGTTTTGATCCTCAACCCAGCACGTAACAGTATTTTGTATAATCTTGTATAACTGGTAAACGTTATACAACAGACGAAAGCGTACTATCTGGAAAATATACGAGTAGATCTCTTTAATGGACACAATTTGCTTAAGGTAAGTTTTTCTGTGGTATAAGCCGAGTCTGAGATATCCATGTTAGAGGTTCGAATTGTTCAATACTTATCATTCTTTTAGTCTCATCGATTTTCAGTTGTTTCTCGTGATTGAATGTAAACAGTATGGAATTTATGGTCAGCATATACCATCCAATCCTTAAAATATTTGACTGTCGCAGTTTTCTTTATATCTATAAAGAAATGTATATTAGCTATTTTTGCAAACGTTTATTTGGATTAAAATGTAGTGATATGCAAATAAACTTTTAAGAATAATTTGTATACCAACTAATAAAGATAGAGGGTAGAGAAACTCATGTGAATATATCGCATCAGATTGTTATTTTCTGTAGCACCTACTTATAGTAGATATAGGAAGTATTGCGTTCCAGCCGAAAATTCTATATCGGAATTTCACCTGAAATACATTTTTTGAGGATCCTGAATTTAAAAACTAGAAAAAATCTGCGTGTGTGTGAAATATAAATTGAGTTTTATTTATGAACGCTCTTTAGCTACCATGGTTCTTAGCGTCCCATTCTATATTGGTCGTGAAAGATCGGAAGTTTTGCTCAGAGGTCTCTTTAATGGGCTTGAGGTTCTTTTACGTGCCGTAAATCTACGACGCGGGATCACCGGCTTTAGTTCCCTTATGAAGGACGACATGCTAAGCATTTTTACGCCCGAAAAAAACTCGCCCTTGGCCGGGTTTGAACCCGAGTCGTCGGGAACCAGAGGTTAGCATGATACCCCTAGATCACGGAAGGCAACTGGGTGTGGGCACGCACAGCATAGCTCAAAAATGAAGTGTCGCTAACTTGCTATTTAAGGTTAGCGTCCACCAAGAATGCTATTTGTTATTTTTATTAAAATATAACACCTTTAGAATATTTGTTTAACAAAATGTATATTTGGAATTATATTTGGATACCCTGTGAAGTCTTCTCGATTATGAATGAATTTTATATACTTTTGTATAACTGGTGAATCGTAGGGGATAGACAAGAACGTATTTCACAAAAAAGTCTTATCTTGTTAAAAGAGAAAATTGATTTGAATAAATTGTTCAATAGCATCAGCCATTTCCGAGATATCCGTTCATAAGTTTTCAAATTCAAAATTCTTGTAATTTTTAAGTCCTCTCACCATTCATTTTATGGAAAGAATATGGAATTTCGAAGCTACCATATAGTGACCCGGCTTTTAAACATTTGACTACCGCTTCAGGCCCTGTATTCCTTTGTATCTACAACAAAACGTATAATGAAACTATTTCCGCAAGTGCTTATCGGGATTAACATTAGGTAGATAGATGAGTAAACTTTTGCGAGATTAGTTTGTAGAAACAGCAAAAATAAACGATAACGCTCAGAGAAAACACTAACAAGATAACACATTGTAACACGTGAAATTTTTCATCGATGCTTGTATGCGAATATGCAAAAGATTACTATAGTTCACCTCAGTGGTGTAGGGGTGGCGCATCTGTTTCAATTCAAGAGGCCTTAGTTAGAATCTGTTTGGATTGAGTTGCCTGAATAACGTTTCTGCAGGTATTCATATTTCTTCTAATAAGAGGAACGTCGGGTACCTTAAGCTCTATGGACCCCAGGTTCATTTGAGAAAAATATCACCCACTTCATCGATTAGCCTTCCGATATGACCATTCAAATCAGTCAAACGTGCTCAAGCTAATAAGTATTTTCTGATATATTCTTTTCCCCCGAAACATCTTTCTGTTAACAATTTCTTTCAATGCATCTTTTAACAAGCAGTTTTTTTCCATCCGTTATCCCAGACAACTTCTGTCATTCTCTTTCGCCCACTATTCATAGAGTGACAGTCCTGGTTGGAATATCCGTTATCTTCCTAGGTGATTTTTTGGAGGTATAGAAACGGATGAATTGAGCCTCGAAACGTTTTATGTTAAAACTAAGGATTTACCTGAAAATTAGTAGCTGATGATTAAAGCGATCGTGAAGTGATTTAGGTATACTGAATATAATATACTATACACGAGTCCATCGCACATGATGTCAAACGTGAAGGATCATAAAGAAGTCATCAGCCGTGCTGCAGGCCTTGGCCAAATTCGGGGGAGAAAGGAGTACATTTTTCGCAGTTCTCTGGCTCATGTTATCTTATTTACTGGGCGACCCTTGCTTTATTATTTTAAATTTGGGTTCTTTGTCCTCCGGCTAGCTATTACAACTCAGTCGAGCAAGTGTCTCTAAGCAGGGCGTGTAAACGGAAAAGATTTGTTACTAAAAGATAACACTGATAAAATAATTTGTTTCTACACTTTTATTGCCGTCACACTTAATTAATAATTCACATATTTAATCTTTATACACGCGTGACTGAAACTGATATTTCCAAATGTAACTACAGTCGTTTTAGTTGCCGCGTACCATTACTTCGCGTACTTTACATTTTGTAACTAACTTTTCGAAGCGCACCTCGTGAGAGATTCCTTAGGACTGAGTGACGTGCACCTCGTGAATGATTCTTCAAAACTATGTGACGTGCACCTCGTGAAAGATTCTTCCGAACTGCGCGACGTGTACCTCGTGAGAGATTCTTCCGAACTGCGTATCGTGCACCAATTACTTCGCGTACTTCACATTTTTGTAACTATGCGACGTGCACCTCTTGAGAGACTCTTCAGAACTGCGTGATACTTGCTTATGGCTCGAGAATATATACTCCTTCACCCCGAATTGCCTAAACATTATAATAGAGCTGCTATTGGTTACCAAATCGCGCCTACTTTAGCGTCTGTTTTGCTCAGCCAATCACTACTACTAATATATATACTCTAGGGAAGATATTCCCTCCATTTCTAAGAAAAGGCAAGCTATCCCGACGTCATTTGTTTGTCTCTTCTTAGTGATAAACAACTCACCCCTTCGGTTTATTGTTTCCCACTTCTATTGTCAGTTTCAGTGAGGCCGTGTAAACTTATTTCCTAACAATACTTATGGCTAAAAACATCTAAAATCCTGTACATACAATAATATTAATTTACACTACAATCACTTTGGCATTCACAGCATGTTATGATATAAAATACTGCCTCACATTTCAGCTTTCTATTTTAATATAGCAATAAAGGAAAGAATCGAATTCCTCACTTCAATGTATACTTGACAAATGATAGCGGGCATGAATCTTACATTTCTGTAACGTAACACTAATATTCCGATAAGTAAATGTAATCAATAATTAATTTACCAGAGGAAATGTGACTGAACAGCCAATCATACTAGAAGTCTGCCTTTCCGTAACTCCAGCAGGTTGATGTTTCTAAAATTATTTTCTTCCGAGCTTTGTTGCAGTGGTCCGTTGTATTTCATAAAATCTAATGCCCGAAAGAAAATAGTTTTATAAAATATGGGCTTAACCTTGTAAACCTGCGTAAGTACAAGAATAATGTGTTATTTCATTTTGTTTCACTATGATACCCCACTTCGCTCTAACACCAACACGATAAGTGTTATTCAGAAAAGTAAGAGTCAGTCCGTCTAGATTCACATAACAATGTATTTAACAGCTCTTACTATATATTCTTAATTGTGTAGTTTTTATGTTTAGGGTATATTATTTCCATTCAGTAAGGTATATCAATGTCCAAAAGAAAGCTGGAACTAAATAATGAGATATGTGTACAATTATAATTTAGACACAATAACAATCAATTCACAACGACTAGAACATACTAACTACTGCATGCGTGTAAAATAACTCTTCTAAAAGTGAAAAAGATTTTTGATAACTGCAGAAAGAATAATTATAACGAGTAGATTGAAATTAGCAAAATTGTCTGTATTTCTGCCTCCCTCACTAGTGTGTGTTACTCATATTTGTAATTCCCATTTACGTACGAAAACTGTTTCTATATACCATTAATGAAACATAACTAAGCCTGGAGGTTTGGACAGGAATACATTGGACAGCAGCTGCGCCAGGTTATGAGGTGCTGTCTCCTCTACTGCTATACGTCATTGCCGTAAGCATGGCGGAATTCACAAAGTAGTGGACTGTCAATTGTTATAAACAACTCGCTATAAGTGGCTCGCGATGCAGTTAGGACTAGGTTAGGAGCGGAGGGGGTTTAGCCCCTGACTTGACGCCTTCAAGTGAGCTGGGAGGAGACAGAGGGGGGCTGGATCAGCAGGCACGACAGGGCAGAGGTCAGGTACGCTAACTTTTTCCAGATTGAAACTCTGTGGATGGCAGCTGGTTCAACCGGCTTCCTGCCCCCCTGCAGGCTTACATATTTCACTGGGGAGTCCTGGTCTTGGATAACGCTTTCATTCTGGGGGACAAGTGTTACATACAGTATTCTTTTCCCCTGCGTGCAACACTGAGACTCCCGTCGACACTTGCAATCTGAAACAGACCAAACAGATTAAAGATGAAGTTAAATCAGAATGGAGGTGACATGGAGGGACAGGGAATTTGGGGGATGTAATCAACCATACCAGCATTCGCCTAGCGACCCGGGGAAACCTCAAAAATCTATGGGTCAGGAAGATCAGCCACGGGAATCGAACCCACGACCTCCCGAATGCGGGAGGTTCGCGATGCAGTTAACTTCATACGTTCGCTGTCCAAACCTCCAGTTTATACAAAACCATTACCTTATAAGTTATGTACAACTAAAAAGAATTGTGTTAACAATAGTAAAGTTTAAGATAACTGTAATTGTTAGTTGGATGTATTGCATATTATTTCGCACTATAATCCAGTTTTGAGTTTGAAAGAACATCTTTATTTGTTTTAACCGTATAAATAGTGTACCTTCTTTGCTTACTGTAAACAGTAGTACTTACCTTCCATTCTCGGTTTTACTGATTGTATATTGAAACTCCGATCGATAAAATAAATCAATTCCAAAATAAAATCTTATTTGGATTGGGTACACAGGTAGGCAATGGTTAATTCCATGTTGTCCATTTATCTTCAAATGTTTGTGAAATGCCCCATCCCTGATGGATGACCCACCGCTGGATTTTTTTCACAGTCGGTGGTTACCTAGGTCACCAGAATTTACCTCTACGATCTTCACCTGAGGAGAGACGGTGTTTGTCTTGAGTATATCAATCAAGTGTTCCGATATATTTAACTATCAAAAGCTGTAACTTCGATAACTAGGATCCAGTTAATTTGCATGGGCGAGAAAGGACTGCTGGTATGAAGTTTGGCGCATAACAAAAGATATTCACGTTTATTGTGTACAGTTTTAGTGGCCATAAGAAGTAAAACGCTGCTTCCTTTTAAATAACTTTATACAGGCTGAATCATTTAAGACTGTATAATATGTCCAAAATTAAGACTTGTAGAAGGAAATGTCCTTAATAAAAGTGGGGAAAAGTAAACGCCATTAGACGCCATTGTTTAGAGGACGTTATGATAGTCATTTTAAGGTCAATTTAAATTTTTAAATGGGAACCTACAATTAGGATCAAATTAAATTGGAACTTTACATTTACTTTCCCCCATAATATCAAGCAACTTTTATCCAAGACATTTCTTTCTACAACGCTTAGTTTTGGAGATATTGTGCAGTCTCAATTTAAATTGTCCGCCCTGTATATAAGTTTGGAGAGGCATCCAATATATTACATTCGCTTTAATAATTCCCATCTTAAGAAAACTTAACGAATTTTAATGTTATGCAAATACCTGTTCTCGTCAGCACTGACTATAATGAGGCGCTTATGTGTGAACGTGAAAGCGAAGTATATACCTGGGACTGTTTTCCAAATTAAATCGAAGCCAAGAGGGGAAGTGAAAGCTGGGCAGCGTAGCCCCAGTGGGGAGTAGTACATACTCACCGTGAGAAGTGAGCAGGGGGAAAAGAGCTATTTAGATAGTATAATAACTGCCAACGGTTCAGCAAGCCCGTTATTTACACAACCATAATTAACATGGCTCTCTTTGTGTCACGGTTAGGCCCCGGGAGAATAGACCACAAACAATTCATTCCCGCATTACTAATTACCCAAATAAAAAGCATTTGGAAAATTGGTGTGCCAGTCTGCACACTGCCTGAATGGTCTGAAATATGTTTGGTCATAAACAGCCGTGGCTATTCAAAATAGAACAAATGTTTGGTGCTATTTCGGGTTTCGTGGTTCTCAGGAGTGCAAGAGTTAGGACATGCACACGTAAGACAAGTAATCGGGCACAGAAAATCTGTTCACTCCGCTGATAACTTAATCTTTGTGTGACATTTTTATTTAGCTTATGTAGTTTAATGTTTTTATAACATATCAGGTTACAGATACAAATGAAGTGAAGGTGAAAAATGAGTGCCCAAACGAGTTCTAAGAGTTAATTTATTAAACATTTGCCTTTGCAGAATAATGAAAAACCGTTGCTAGGCAACTCATCTCCTCCACAGAATTCTAACTACGATTTTCCAGACACTTGCCTCGAATTGGGCATTAATAGCACAGAATGGGAGAAGGAAAAATTGGATGAATAAATAGGAGAAAATAGAAAGTTAAAGTAAATAATACAAGAGAAAATGGATTAATTATTAGGCACTAATTTCTGATGGCTTGTGAATGAAAACAATTTTAGCTTTATTAATAACACATCTTACTTGTACGTTATATATATTCCGACACCACTTCTAAATTAACAAAATTTTAAATTACTATTTTATAATGCTAATGATCCAATTCTGGGCTGCAATATGTGAAATTGTATAAAATGTCACACCCATACTACACGTGCACCACCCTCCATCCTCATTTACGATTGGCACAGATTCGAATATGGTGAGTGTCTCGTTTCAGGTACTGAAGAAAGCGCGCTATCGTGTCCAGTATTCAAGTGAAATATTGCAATGCTGAAATGTATTCCATGTGCATCTGATACACAAATGCCAATTCCCTGCTAGAGGTAACACAGCCATTGCTATCCATAAGTGACACATGCTGCTTATTTCTTTGAAAAAAAAAACATTATTTTACTGCTATTAGGCGAAGTATTGCCTGAATCAATTTTAGTAGTTTAACGCCTGTTGTTACTATATACGGCACAACTGGGAAAGTTAATTTGGGAAGGAAACGTTCAGGTCTAGATTTAGCCAGTTATAGAATTAGAAAAAAACCTAGATAGCATTTGGGAGGGTGATCCTGAGAGGATTTGAACCGCGGACCTCCCGTTCGCGAGTTCATGCCTTAACGACTTCGATCACCCGTATCGTGCTCTGAGTCAAAGGAATTTTGATCAAATAATCTAGCTATTTAGTGAGCATTCCTAATCCATCTTGGTATTGTTATTAGATATTTGGCAAATTGAAAATTATATTACGTGATGTTATATTATTTATATTATATAATTTTATATATGTAAATATAAATGAAGATATTGACAACAAGAAGGTTAGAGGAAGAAGCGTAGAGAGATAGAGAATAATGGCGTTGGGCAACCAAAAGACGGCGAAAGTTGTTGCGAAACAGGTGTATTATACAGATGCTTCAGAAATAGAGGGCATAATTTCAGATATGCATATCCCATATGTACACAGTAAAAAAGTCCATTAAAACATGAGTCCGGAAATGCTTGGTTTCTGAGTTATGAGCTCTAAAACAGTGATATTCACCGGAACGTGTTTCTTACCGCAGGTAGATTTCTTTACAGAAGATGTTCAAAGTGTCCACCTGCTTGAATACAGGTCTCACATCGACGTCTTATGGCCGTGCGAACACGACTCCAAATTCCAGGAGTATGGCGTATTTCCTCACAACCTGCCACAATTCGATTCTAAAGGGATTCCATGTCAGGCACCGCAGACGAATACATCAACGCTTTTAAATGGCCCCACAAGTAGAAATCGACGGGTTCAAATAAGGTGAGCGTGGTGCCAAAGAATTAGACCACCGTTACCTATCCATCGATCAAGAAACCTTCGATCCAAGTCCCGGCGAGCGGTATGACTGAAGTATGCAGGAGCACCATCATACAAGATGTGAGCCTGTTGACGAGTGCTCAGTGGAGTGCCTTCATATACCTCAAGAACGTTTGTGTATGCCTGCCCCGTTAAGTCTGTTTACAAGTACATGGGTTCTAACTAACAGATCACCAATGATACGGGTCCACATTTTGAGAATAAAACGCACTTGGTGATGAGATGGAACAATTACATGCGGGTTTACATATGCCTGTACATGCTACTTGTGGAAATTTTAAAACCATCTCGTGTGAACTGTGCTTCATCTGTAAATAATACTAAGGAAGGAAAGTTCGGATTTTAGCACACTGCTGCACGAGCAATAACAGAACATCAATCGAGCAGGGTAATCTGCTGGTGAGGGGCCTGTACATGTTACAAAGGATAAGGATACAACTGTTGCTCTCATAACGTCTCCGGACAGTAGTATGAGGAACATTGACTTGCAACGCTAACCTTCGTGTACTGATAGGAGGAGTCGTATGCACAGATTCCAGAATCTCCTTCACTACATCTGGAGTTGTACATCTTGGTCGTCTCCTCCCCAAACCAAGAAATGGAATCTTCCCATGGGTGCACAGACGGCGATGGAGACCTTCAAATATCTTCCGATCTGGATATCTTCGATGTAGGTACCTCTATTGGTACAAACGATGAGCCAGCACAGCATTGCTGTCTGTCTTACCGTACATGAAGTACATTTCTGACAGCATCTGATTTTAGTACCTGCCAAACACAATATTCAATGTACTCTTCGCCTCGTAATGAACTGTCATAGTGTCCTATTAATATCTTTTATCCCGAAAACTACCTGCTGGAAGAAAAACGTTCCGGTGAATATCACTGTTTTGATTGTCATAACTCAGAAATCGAGCATTTTCCGACACTTGTTGTAATTAACCTTTTTATTGTCTATATATAGGGAATGCATACCTGAATGTATGTCCTCTATTTTATGAAACATCCTGTATATTAGGCCTTAGCTCTGCTTAGATATGTCGTCGTTGTTACTGCCTAAATACTGCCGGAGACCAGAAACTCCAGAAACTTACGGGTTATCAGCGGTAGTAAATACCTAATGTATCGTGTCCATTTATCAACCAGACGAATATAGTGACAGGACAGAGTCAGTACCTATTGAAGTGTCACTAGATGTACTAAAGTCGGCCAATTAACCTGCCCTTGAAAGCAATAATATTGCTTATCCAGTTTGAGGAGCACCAGCACCTCTACAGTAGCCAATGACACTGTCAGTTTCCTGGCAAGTCTTGCAAAGATTAGATATCGCAATCTCGAGGCATGATGTTTATCCATGTTCTGGTAATAACTCGTTATGCTATACTGATGTGGCAATACATAAAGTTCTTCCATACTCTTACACAGTATCCCTAAGGATATTTCTGTTGAACGCGTGGTTCAATATTTAGGTTCGGACACCAGACGCTAAAAATCTTTGGTCTACTACATGTATCAGATGATAAATTCGTTCAAGCAATTGCAAAAGTTAAACAGATGTGTAAGATAGGCACAGCGGCGCCGTGGTCGAGTGGTTAGACCGCTCGCCTCTCACTGAGGCGGCCCGGGTTCAATCCCAGAGACCCGCATGTGGGATTTGTGGTGGACAAAGCGGCGACCGGACGGTTTTTGTCCGGGTTCTCGGTTTCCCCCGCCATTCATTCCACCACCACCAACTGCTCTATCATCACCTTTCCTTTCATCCATTTCACCATCATTTCATTTCATCTACTTCCTCCATCGGGCTGGTCACCCATCCTGGATATCCTGTCTGCTCCATGAGTGTGTCTTGTGTCTGCTCCTCGACGGCCTCTGACCCCAGGCACCTGCCTATAAGTCCTGGGGGGTGTAAGTACTACATATGAGGAGGTTAAACAGAGAAAGAAAGAAACAAAGAAACAAAGCAGGTGTCAAATGGATCTCTTGGACGAAATGCTACTGTTATGGCTAGCACACTTGATGGAAGCCTGCTCTAACTCCATCTCACGGTCAGTTACGGTCGCGCAACTCTGTCGAGTATTCCATGTCAGAGTATTCTCCAATAATCCTCTCAGTCATTTGAGAGCACCAAGGTACAATTGATGAACATGTCAACGTACCAGCGTATTGTATTCGGTGTAGGTTTCTAACTTTTGAATTTCTAAAGTAGTAACGTAACTATATAAGTTTGGAGTTACAGTCCAATTCAAACATTTCTTGCAGTGAAGGAACGAAGATAATCCCAAGTGTCTTTGTGGAGTGTACTAACTATATACCATATGTTCTGCTCGGATCAGTGCAATTATATAAGGATATATGGGAAGCACTTTTGTTTTCATGTAATTTAGTTGTAAGCCAGAGACAGAAAGCAGCCAAATTGTCGATATAAGCATTCAATTTCTGCAGATAACCGTGGACGTAACTGCAGAAGAGACGCCATTTGCGTGAGCATGAAGCACTAACCAACAACTAGGTAATTGGATGCCAGGTAAAAGCCGATGGACCTCTCAGATGAGAGGCTCCAAACGTAAGGAATGTATTAACATGAGGCTGCTAGAGACGTCCAAATGCCACTCACACATCATTTTTATATAGACACTCATGTTCCTTCTCTCAACGGTTATTGCTGTGAAATAAATCTTAGTAGTGTCTGCCGATAGTAAAGTAGGTGCACGATAGGCGCGCAGTATCATGTGGAAATGCATAACGAGAACCTCTTCATAAATTACATTAGTTGTATTCTGTGGAGGTTCCAAATTTCAGCACATAACAGGACGCAGTAATTGCATTCGGAATCGTAAACCTGGAAATGTGTACGCTGTGTGGGAACTTAACTTATACCGTTGTTCTAAAGAAGTATCTGAGGGAATCCAAGGTATGGAGAACTTAAATTCTGTGGGTTAATAATTCTAAAACATTTCAGGAGCTTTTACATCTACTTATCCAAACTCTTGTAATATCCAAGCATAACTAAGAACTTAGTTTAGGAACTGAACAACATTTCTAAAGTGTTACTGAAAATATTTGCAGTTTTGCAAGACAGTTCAATAAACGTATAAACTGGGTCTGAGAGCACCTATAAATGTAATACGAATTTATATATTTAATAACATAAATGCTATTTAAGTGAGGACAGTCCCAGAACTATTATTTTGAAAATAATATTGTCCTTTGCAGACAATATGCTGAATCATAACCATTTAGGTTAAGTGGAAGAAAGCATTCGTAACGGAACGTTGCTGATTCCTTTGCAATTTATGTGACTATATGGTAAAAGTAATTCCAGTTCTTGTATTATTGTAGTATTATTTTACAGTATAGGAATACATAATTGCTTCAGATAAAATGTTTAGCGGCTCAGATCGCTTGTACTAGATGTTATTAGATAATTATTACTACAGTATCAGAATAGTTCCTTTCTTAGATATTAAGCACCATATTGGTGCAGTTTAAATAGTGTTACCTCTCTCATATCGTAACGCAGTGCGCTTACCGCCTCCTCGGGGCAGAAGCGTTTCAGGTTCGTGAAGACCGCGGCTAGCGGCTTATCTTTTTTGCAGCCCTCTGCGTTCACACCGGGAATCTTGACGTGTTCTGCCTCTCTGTCTCTGGGTTCGATATCGCGGTCACCTATTTCTGATCTCTGTCTTCGGCTAGCTGTGATAATTACAGGAAGATGAGAAGAACATAGACTTCCTCGGTAAAGGAAACGTAGACTTCTGGTGTAGTAATGGACCAAAAATAGACGTGATTTAGTTTGGGAAAGAAGCAACATTGTTTCCTTTATTTGGCACTTCTGGTAGTTCAAACCACTGATCACACCGATACTGTTACCGTTAAAACATTGCCCACTGTTGAAGCGCGGCGCTGATACGGCGCGAAGTTTGTAAATTTTCCAAATTCCTTTACTCGTAGCGACTCCTATGCGTATAACTAACACTGTTTTGATCCACGAGCTTTCGGCATGACACCTGTTAATTATGTTCCTTTGCCTGTGGTTTGGGAGCGACTCCCTGATTTTGGTGTTAGCAACTCTATTTATCGTCACGGGCTTCTTGAGTTCAATAATTTCCTATTGGTGCATTTTTCGCGCCACATGACGCGTTTTACTATTTCATATTTGTTCACTTGGGTCTTATGGGTCCTGTTTCTTCCTTCTTAAGCTACACAAGGAGTTGCATAAAAAGGGTGTACATAGTACGATTTGATTTCACTAAACACTAATTGTGCAAAGCACTAATAATTCATTAGCTTGGGCTTGTGTGCCTAGAGTTACCATCTTAATACGTAAAGATTTGTTTTATGATTTTTAGAGGCCAAACTAGTTATTTTTGTACAAACGATCCCCTTTAAGCATTTATAGCCAAAAATATAACACTGTACAATGAAATGCACGTTAAAATCCTCAGAGTCAATTTTATCTAGTTAAGTGATCCCAAACCACGATGATACTTCTCGGTCATTTTTGGTAGCATACTTCTAGGGATAAGATGACGCCTTAGGTTGGCTTCTAGCGGTATTTCAATGCTAGCCGATATATTCCGCGATGACGTAAACCCAAATCGGATTACTTCGAAAATCAAGATCTCAATGTGGGCGTTGAACAAAGCATTTCATAACTAAAGTATTCTTTCTCAGGCTTTTTGACTTGCTTTTAGTCTTCTGTTTTTACCAAAGACAATTAACTACATTAAGAAAGGCATTATTTAATACGTTTAAACAATTTTCTACACATTTGTATTATTTTAAACATAATTTATTGATGTAGTTAGTTTAATTGTGCTGTCTTGTTTTCTACATTCACATCTGGTCGGATAATGGGATTTCTTTAAGCCTGATTGTCATCGACTTCATCTTGCACGAATATTATTACATCTTCATTGTCCCAAAACCACAGTGCTGAAGGTCTAGGTGTTGACACAAGGAATTAATGTTTAAAAGAAAACCCTCTGTATGTCGCTATAAGTAGCTTATTATTCCTGGTGAATATAATCTCCTTACTGTCTCTTGTGTAGTGCATATAGTTCAAAGCACATGCCTAGTTAAGAGATTCTATCTTTCCCTCTTGCGTGCTAATGTATTTGCTGCATTGGGCTTTAACTTTACAATCACACTATCACTGTTTGTTTTGTGATTTAAACACATTACTTAAGTCATATTTATCATTTCTGATAATATTATTATGGAGATAACTTGTTATCCCTTTCAGTTATCATTCAGTGGCAGAGAAATGTATTTTAGCTTTAAATTGGCAGAAATCCAATATTGTTTAATCTTTTTTAAATTTTCGTTGATTTTCAATTAAATTACACCTTACAATGTTAATCCAGAATATAGTGGAAAAATTACCATGCATATAGTAATAAATCTTATTCGTACTCAAAATGTTTCTCATAATCAGGCTTTATTTTTGCAAAATTTCATTACTTAAGCTTTCTTCTTTCATTAACCGATGCATAAGAATATAGCACATGACAAAATAAAATTAACAGGAAAGTGATTTACTTTATTAATATGTCAAGATTAGTTTTCTTCATTAAATAATTTCCTTAATATATACTGAATAAAATTACAGTAATTACATTAATGTTAATTACAGCAAAATAAAGGCAATATGAGTTCTTCATTTTTACAGTTTTAGGTCAAATTCATTCAGAATGTCACTGTTTTACTGTCTCACTTAATGCAGAACGCTATTGGCAACTTGTTTTTCATCAAATTAGCACCCATTCTTCCTGCTTCAGAAACTTTCTCCCTACAAATAAATTGTCCTTTTGGGTTTCTACAGTATATAGTTCCCTCAAATTATCAGCTTGTAGTCACCTAAGTAGATTACTTGTTCGATGCGCATTTCCTATTTCAAAATATCTGTACCCCTTTCATTCCCCAATTATCTAACATTGCAGTAATCCATTAAATTGCGTTTATGTTACCAAATATTTCTGAATTTCTTACTTTGCTCTCCCTTGTAAGTTGTCTACTCTATTTTCAATTTGCAAATGGCATTTGTTATTTATAATATGCTTGATATGAGGTATTCACCGGAGGGGGACACCTCGCCACTGTGACCAACTAGATCTATTGCAGCTTCACACACCCCGGATGGGGCAGGGATGAAGTGAAGGAGCTGCAGGAGGTCGCAGGTCCACCGGCAGACGAGATTACAGGGACGCACGGAAGTCCCTATCATTTCCAGCTTGAAACACCCACTGTCGGCCAGTAGACGCGAAGAATCTCTTTCATGCGGGCCAACGCGCCCTGTCGCCTGGAGTGGAGAAGCGCAACGACCATGCACTCTGGCCACCATCAGACGTTCAACACTGTCTGAAAGATCAATGGGAGAAATATGAAATGAGAAATCGTGTTAGAATAAACCACCCCAGCATTCGCCTAGTCGACCAGAGGAAAACCACGAAAAAACCCATAGTATGAGTGGGCGGCCACCGGGAATCGAACCCGGGACCTACCGAATGTGGTCTATAGACATTGCCGCCTGAGCCATCCACCTCGGTTAGGCTTGAGATATTAGCACTTGTAATAAACTGGATGTCCTGAACTTTTCTTAAATTTTTTGTAAGGTATTCTTCTATTAAATGAATTTCTTTATAATTTGGAAACCATTAGCTACAACAGAAGCATACTAAAGCGTAAAACATTTTAAATATAGATTTTATATTATCCAACTCTCTTCGTCGTATTAGTAATTTCCGAAATATTCGCTCTTAGTACCGGGTTTCCTTGAATGACGCGACTGGCAGCCCATCAGTCCCATGGGACTACTGTACCAAATCATTCCTGCAGTAGTAGCGCACCGGCAGCCTTTACTCCCTCCACCCCTAGATAATGCTAATAATGCGCAACAACACGAATATGTCGTGCCTGTTTATCGTCATAAAAGCGTCTACGTGATTCCCCCTGCGTTTATACAAGCCTGGTACCTGTTTAATAGAAGATTTAGTTCCCGACGAAATATAGGCAAACGCAAGCCGCATATTGTCTTCTAGGTATTCGAGGGTATATGGTGTTTTTACATAGCCCTTATTTTAAGCCTTACCCTCAGATAAGATCACATGAATTTATCAGGAGAGCAAGCAGACCAATCACTTAATTTTCTTTAAAAACTCGCAATGTCAGCTATTTTCCATTCTTTCTCGGTTGGAAGTGTTGGTTATCTTATGGTTCGCTTAGTTTAAATGAACCCGGTTGTTTAAATTATTCTAATAAATTCTAAATTGTGGATTTCTAAAGAATAGTGACACCACGGAAGTTTTCCATAAATTCAGGCTGCCAATGTGACTCCCTTCGAGCAAAACTTAAACCAATAAAAGATGGGATTATCTATACACCACGATAAGTGTGCTGATTAAATTCACTCAACAGTCAGCTTCATATAACGTTATTTCCACTGTGCACTATGTTAAACTATTCTATACTGAATAGCAAATGCGCTGACCTCTGCAAATGCGAGAAATACGCTAACGCAGAGCGAGTTCATTTAATCTCATACCCGCTATGAGTCACACCCAGTGGTCATCGGTCGTATCATTCAAGATACACTACGTGATCAAAAGTATCCGGGCTTCTGGCTGAAAATGACGTACAAGTTCGTGGTGCCCTCCATCGGTAATGCTGGAAGTCAATATGGTGTTGGCCCACCCTTAGCCTTCATGGCAGCGTTCACCCTCGCAGGCATACTTTCTATCAGGTGCTGAAAGGTTTCTTGGGGAATTGCAGCCCATTCTTCATGGAGTGCGGAACTGAGGAGAGGTATCGATGTAGGTCGGTGAGGCCTGGAACGAAGTCGGGTTCCGAAACATCCCAAAGGTGTTCTATAGGATTCAAGTCAATACTCTGTGCAGGCCAGTCCATTACAGGGATGTTATTGTCGAGTAACCACTCCGCCACAGCCCATGCATTACGAATAGTTGCTCGATCCTGTTGAAAGATGCAATCGCCATTCCCGAATTGCTCTTCAACAGTTTGAAGTAAGAAAGTGCTTAAAATATCAATGTAGGTCTGCGTTGTCATCGTCCCACGCAAAACAACAAGAGGTGCAAGCTTCCTCCAGGAAAAACACGACCACACCATAACACCACCACCTCCGAATTTCACTGTTGGCACTACATACGCTGGCAGATGACGTTCACCGGGCATTCGCCATACCCACACCCTGCCATCGGATTGCCACATTGTGTACCGTGATTCGTCACTGCACACAACGTTTTGCCACTGTTCGATCGTGTAATGTTGACGCTCCTTACACCAAGCGAGGCATCGTTTGACATTTTCCTGCGTGATGTGTGGCTTATGAGCAGCCGCTCGACCATATAATCCAAGGTTTCTCACCTCACGCCTAACTGTCATAATGCTTGGAGTGGATCCTGATACAGTTTGGAATTCCTGTGTGATGGTCTGGATAGATGTATGCCTATTACTCTTTACGACCCTCTTCAAAATGTCGGCGGTTTCTGTCAGTCAACAGACGAGGTCGGCCTGTACGCTTTTGTCCTGTACATGTTCCTTCATGTTTCCACTTCATTATCACATTAGAAACAGTGGACCTAGGGATGTTTAGGAGTGTGGAAATCTCGCGTACAGACTTCTGACACAAGTGACACCCAATCACCTGACCACGTTCGAGTCCGTGAGCTCCACGGAGCGTCCCATTCTACTGTTTCACGATGTGTAATGACTACTGAGGTCGCGGATAATGAGTACCAGGCAGTAGGTGGCAGCACAATGCACCTAAGATGGAAAACGTATGTTTGTGGTGTGTCCGGATACTTTTGGTCACAATGTATATCCGGTATATTTAAGTATCCTTGGATAGAAACAATTACTTAAGTACATCCAAATAAATTAATCCCATTGTTACACCTCCTGAAGTTGGCGTTTTATGATTTTTCCGTTTCTAAAACATTTTAAATCTACTATAATTTCCATTAAAATTTCAACTTTCCTTGTCATCTAATAAACGAAACGTTTCATTTTCCTGTATTCGTAATAGATCTGAGTAATACTATTAACATCCGAGTTTCGAGCACGACCTCAGTTATTGTGAACTAAATTAAATTTTTATGACGATCGTAACACTCGGTTCGGTAAGAGGTAAGTACAAGAGCCTACTATAACTATATAGACATTATGTATAACTCACTTTTTGCATAACTTATGTATTAAGGCCGTAACATTTATGGTGGTATAACTCAGCTACCATGTTGTCACCTTTTCTGTTACAAAATTATTAATGTGTCATGTTACAAATTCTATAATATTGCATCGTAAAATTTAATATGCAGTGTGGTGGAGTAATCTTCAGGTTACTTTTAAATTCCAACTACAAAATGTTAACTACAATTGCGTGCTGGGTCCATTTGACTTTATACATGTGAAGAAATAAATACTCTTCTAAAAATAATAAAACAGTAGTAGCTGACTCATTTCAAAGGTAGGAATAATATGAGCAAAGTTTTAGAAACAACACCTTAAGCAAATAAAACGTTACATTCTTGCATCTGTATAATATGAACATATTCTGTTAAACTTCAATAAAATATAAAAACTATACAATTTAAATCACACTCGGTATACATTTTAAAGTCTTTGTTGTTCTCTTGCACAAGCAATTATGCAAGTTTCATTTTACAGATCTCTTTGTTGTACAAACTCGCTCTTGTCCACGAAATGTACGCTGCGGCACACGTACTGAAGTAATGAAATTTAGAACTCTACTTACAAAGGAATCTAGTTAAACAATTTTGAATAGTGAAAAAGACATGTGGGCTGGATGCCCCCCTAAGCCGCGAGCTAAAGGTTCCTTCTCGACACTTTCATAATCTCTCTTTTTTTTAAAGTTCCCTTGTTTACCCATTTATACTACTGTGTTTTTCCTGTTTTTCATTACCGCAATCACACACACACAAACATCCATGCCCATGACGGGACTCGAACCCTCGACTCTCATCCCTTCGTGCTGAACTAGCTCGGCCCGGACTGCGAAGAAGATCCGAGGTATGACGTTACTTTTTGGCACCAATGCATGCGGCTAGCCCTCCATCTCTTGAGTTTACTTGAGAACTCCTGCCAACTGGTAAAGCAGGGAGATATCCTAGGTTGCGTCCTCCCTTGGCCAGGCGAAAAGAAGTCCGCTTTGGCAGTAAGAAGGTGAAATATTATAGACGTGTTCACCGCTCACTTTGGAGAAACCAATGCAGCTGCAAAGAGGGTGCCACCCATGGCTCAAGACACGAATGAGTGTAGACCTTACTAGGACTTGTTTTGTAATGTGTTTATCAACACTGTTTTAGATAAGGACAACCCACAAACCAAGTTCTGGCAGAGGTCTGCATCATAAGTGTTCTTTCTCAGTGTCTCTCACACTTCTGGATGCGATGCGATATAGCTCTGCAGGTGACTTCGAGACAGCAGAGCAGCAACATCGCACGCTCCAAAAGAAGGGCTGCTAAGAAGCAGCCGTCGTCGCAGGCAACATTTTCTCTCGAAGAGAGAACCGAACAGCCACCACTTCAGCCAAACCACCGCAGCAACTCACCGGTCCGGCCTCTCCCTCGGACGCGATTCCAGCCGGTCTTGAGCCGCCTTCTCACCGCAGCCGCTTATCGCTGTCACCGCTGGTGTGTCCCAAAACCTGCAGACATGATTCGTACTTGCAGCAGTGCAGCTACAGTGGCCACCTGCGATGAAGTCCACACGAATGGCCTCTGCCCGGGGAACAACCCGCTTGTTCGTTTGGAGCTAGCTAGCCGCTCGGATATGAAAGCTGCCTTAGCGCCCTACCTTCCCATATTAGGGTGGTTGCTACGTGTTAAGACGAGCTGAAGGACCGGCTTGTTCCTTGCCGCCGAAGCTGTGCCTACAGTATACTGAGGTAACCTACAGAGCTTCGCCAAGGTGCCACTATTTTGGCGCTTTCCCATCCCAACATCGTACTGCACCTCCGTCGATGCGCTTCGCATTACACAGTCAGGCCCATTGCCCTCTGCAGTCTATATGCAGGGCATCATACCATCTCAGCATACCTCACCACAACACAACACCTCATACAGCACTGGGTAGGAAACCCAGGGCTTACGCGATTCCATTCAGGATCTCCACGCGGATATCCTGAATCTGAATATGAATGTGATCCCTTAGATAATCCTGCAGGATCACATTCAGGGCCATCAGACTGTAATAGGTTCCTCAGCTCAAAAATACTATAATATCACAATAGCCACACATTAGCAACTAGAGACAATAGACTACACTCTTCAGCATTGGAAAGTAACTGCACCAAATCCAAGTCTACGTGGAACATCAAGCCCTTCACCAGGACGCGCCAGCTCCACACCGGAAGCCAACGAAACAATGTTTTGTACAGCAATTCAAATCCAGAACTCAACTCTGGCGCCGTCTTTGGATGAACAAATAAAGGAATGAATGCACAACACACCACTACCCTCCAACTGCTTGCGCTGCTTTCAGTCTTTCTTCATTTAGAAATTTCCTTCTGTTAGTGAATTTTAAACCACCATTCTTATAAAAACAATGCTATATCTTTGATTTTTGTATATTTATTTATGTATAACTTTGTTTTTGGTTTTCTACCAATAGCTTTCTTTCATTTCTTAGGTCCTGTTACTTTCCAAGTGTTGGAATTTAAATGCCATATCTAATAATCCAAATTGTTTTCCTCTATTCAAAGTGTTTCTTACGTGATACATACATTGACGAATTAACCAGAATTTTGCAATTGATGTTAATTTTAGTTCTATAATAAATGATGCAGCTTTGAACACACCATTATATATAAATGACCTGGTTGTATTTTCTAACTGCAGAAAATAATCACCAGATTTGATCTTCATAAATTTAATATAAAACCAATAATACGTTAAAATCTCAACAGGAAAGACATAAGTTATGAAATTGAGAGGAAAGGTTTTACTTAGAGGATAACGTTTAATAAACCCTTATTCCAGAAGAAGCTTAGCATATTTAATTATCCATCATACGCAATGACTTGTGACTTTGCACACAATATAGATATAAAGCTTTAGAAATTCCAATGCGTATATTTAGAAGGATAATAAGCAAAGCGTGAATAACTTTTGTCAAGTTTCATGCGTTCCATCTATAGGTCTGAAGTTGGGCCTATGAAAACAGATTGTCCAGA
The DNA here is from genome assembly GCA_030765065.1 of Deroplatys truncata. NCBI lineage: Eukaryota > Metazoa > Arthropoda > Insecta > Mantodea > Mantidae > Deroplatys > Deroplatys truncata. Next base: position 113,616,354 of record CM060981.1, read on the forward strand.
AAATGAAGCATCTAAACTAAAGTTTCTAAAAAGCATCTAAAAGTTGAAATATAGCTTAGAGAAGGTTTTGCTTACAGCTTGCTCCGAGAAAAACAAATATAAGACGAGTATCACATTAAAGCAATTTGGAGTAAAGTATAAGAATGGTGTGAAATGAGTGGCAGAAATAAATGGTATAATCTTGCTTACATTAGTGTATCGAAAAAAATAGAATATCTAACAGTTACACAAATGTTTATATGCATTACCTGTATTTTAAATCTTTTCATACTATATTACAAACTGAAAGGTATTTTAGATTCATGCTTTTATTCAATTGTTTAGGTTTAGATAAATCTGCCAGTTATGACATTACATACTTGCAAGAGAACATAAACGGAAACGGTTATTTAATTTATCAAAGTGTACTGCTTAAAATATGAAAAAGGTCAAAGAACAACAGCGAAGATTCAGAAAACGGTTTCTTGGTAAATGGTTCGAGAAATATAAATAGAAATTGTACATATTATCCAGAGTACATTATTCTAATAAAAAGTCCTTATCTACATGGTATTGCTTTGCGGAAAATGGTTTTACAGAACACTTAAGATACACAGGTACTTAATTTAGCTAAGAATGTTCTTCTTGTAATCTGAATTAGATATTAAATTTTATATTTATTCGAGTTTTTCTTTCTTACTTATGTTGAATAAAATGCAAAAAATTGCATGGACAGATAGAAAAGTGGACATACGTTTTCTATGAAACTCCTTGTTGGATTTTTGGATGAATGCAGTACTTGCTGTTCCTTAGGCAAGCAGTAGAACATGTAATAATGTGAGAGTATAGATCTATAGGTGGAGGAAAAATGGCGGGCTGAACCATAACAGATTAAAATATTACCTTAAATGGTTAAATCAGACAGATTATAAATATACTTACAGATACAACAGGTCAGTGACCTAATTCTTGATGTTTAACAATGAAGTGAAAGGTGTCACGTTACGAGCGCTTAGAGCGCAGGCAAGGTTTCTGCGAGTATTATCCGCATAGAGGTACGTCGCCCGCAACACAACGATGTAGACTGAGAATAAACCCTCAAATATGTAGTTGTGCGAAGAGCCGAAAGCTATAATGTGTTATAAGGGTGGTAAAACATTTCATTCGATCACTCGCTGAAGTGTGAAGGTAGAAAGTAACTAAAATTCTTGTTCGATATATTTATACTCTTCACTTAAATTTTGCCTGAACATTTTGGACATTTGGACATGTTTCATGCTGTCATCTGAGAATTAGAAGAATGGAAATAATTAAAAGAATTAAAAACCATTCAAATAAATTCAATACATTTAGTACATTTTGTATTGTTTGCAGTTATATTATTACTACTTTTATTTCTTTTATCACTTGTATAACTCCTAACTTCTATGGTCATATCGGTGCTTTGGTGTTAGTACTGGTGTTTATACTGAGGATTATTTTTTATTAACGTATACATTGAATACACCCACATTGGCTCTCATATTCACTCTGCCAGATTTGGCGGAACATAGGGATAATTCTAGATAAAGCAAAGGTCCTCAGTCACAGCCAGAAGTCGAATCCGGAATCTTTGTACGGTTTTATTTGGGTTGATATATCGGAAAGGTGAATCCTATGAATCAGGATTGAATTGCCGGTAGGGCGTCTCATCAAGCTAGCTTATGGTTCCATTCTCGTTCGAGAGGATTTTCATTAATATGATTTAACATGACTAGTGTGAGAGAACAATTATTAACACTGTCCTTGTTATCACATGAACTCGATAGAAACAAGAGGATCACTAACATTTTAGAATTACTGCTTGTGGTAATTCTCAAATCAAATTAACAACTAAGGATTTGATGGCTTGGATTGCTTATTTTGGGTCAATACGTATTCCAAGGTTGTTCAATTTTTTAGTAAATGTATGAAGTCTACTCATCTGTTAATCCATTGGCTTCGACGACATCAATAATGCAGTTTAGGGTTATATCATTCATGTATTTTATTTAATTCTGATATTTTTCACGTAGTAACTTTTATAGCTTTGACAATTTCCCATTTACGAAACCAAATTTCATTTAAATGACCAGGACTTTACAGGTTATTTATATACATTTTATTCATCGTGCCAATGATTCAAACACATGTTATTTGAGTCAAAATTCTTACCGCTGCTGCTACGGAAAAATATCGAGTGGAAAATAAACTGTGCATGTGGTTGTTTGGAGGAAGGATTCCCTGAAAATCGTCTTATCGTCTCAAAATGTGTACGAAATTAAGTATGGGTTTTGGTACCTATTCCGTCTTTCGTTTATGTGTTACTGTGCTGTTAACAGAATGACAGATGCACGGACAGACGCACGTGGACAAACGCATAGTCATGGAAGTTTTCTTTTTTTTCGATTGACTTCAGTGGGCTCAAACATGCAGTTTTAATTAACGTGTGAAATTGGGTAAAAGTTGAAAATTGTGTTTTTGGATTTCCATCATGTTTACCCCTATACTCACCTTTGCTGCTTTGGATTTGCTAATTTTGTCATTTAAAACAATATGCGGTCATTTAAATTGTGCTACGCTGTATTCCATATTCTTATTTTATATATCGTTTTCCTCAAACCTTTTTCCTCTGCACTTTTTGTTATTTAAATGCTTTTCGCGTCTTACTTTCTGACTAATTAGAAATTACAGTAAAATTTCCGGAAGGATCACAAAGATGATTGAAATGGTTGTTTTAAAGGACTTAATTTAATATTTTTTTAATATTTAGATAATCTGGCATTAAAAAAATAGTTACGCATTGTTTCATCATAAGTTTAAAAATGTTTAATCTGTTGTCAAGGCCAACATATAGTTTTAAGTAAGATCTACGAAACCACTTGACATGCAGAGTATTTTAGATAAGATAAAATCATAAAATCAATAAAAAGGACGTATTTAAAACAATCTCGCATAGGTAATTGACATTTGTATTTTACCTTTATAACATATTCCAAACTGTGATGCACATTTCAAGTCACTTAAATTTGGATTTCGAGGTTTTTCACGGGCGCATTGTGTTACTGAATACTTGAGCGGGGTGCAATACGATGTTACCACAGATAGGCGGTCAGTGAAATAAAAAGGTAAGAATTGCACTTCTTATTGGTTAACTCAGAAGAACTGAAGTATTTTTACTTTCTCTACTACGTATAGTAAGTAGGGGAAGTATTGTGTTCCACCCAAAAATTCGATACCGAGATTTCACCGGAAATATATATTTTGAGGTCCCCTGAATCCAAAAAAAATTTTTTTGGAAATACGTCCATGTGTATGTCTTGTGTGTGTGTGTGTGTGTGTGTGTGTGTGTGTGTGTCTGTGAACAGCATAACTCAGAAACGAACAGTCGGATAAACACCAAACTGGGTATTTAGGTTCAGTATCTTCCAGAGATGCGACACAAAGGTTTTCAAGAAAATCCCCCACCCCAGATTACCCTTTACATGAAACATTTTTCGAAAATTTTAATTTTCTCCAAAATCACTCTAACAATTTTGATTAAAATATAATATATTTAAGATACTTTCATGACAAATAAAATGTATATCTTGAATTTTCTGGGAATGTCTCCAAAAGTATTCTTCATTGTGAACGACTTTTGCATAACTAGTAAACCATAAGAGATAGACAAAATTTTACTACACAAAAAAATGTATATCGCGTTAAAATAGACAATTTATGTCATACTTTTTTGTTGATTGAACCATTTTCGAGATATTGCTTGTTATCCCCTTAAATTTTCCAAAACGTATATTTTTTCTCAAATTCGTTATTCATTTTTTGTCCTGGCAATGCAAAGAGAATGTAATACTTTACATAGCAACCAGCTCTTAAAATATTTGACTAGCGCTTAAAGCCTAGAAATTCCCCTTACATCTACAAGAAAATTAGCAATAAGATTAACATCTCGATATCTCGATTAACATGAAGCATATGGACAACAAGCGTTTGTAAAAATAGTTTGTACAAGAGTAGAGAAAGTCATGTGAGTGTAACACATCAGATTTTTAATACTGAATTACAGTTCAGAAGAGGAAGCAAAGTCCTTAATGCATAATTAAGTAACCGGCTTTGGACAGAGAACAATTATCAAATCAATAGGATGCTTATCGGGCACAGCCAATCATTTGACTAACGAGCAAGCTGCCGCTTGCTAAGCCTGGTGGCTCTGCAACGGAATTGCGTTTAATTCCCAAAAGGAAGAGGGCGTCACGTTCGAGAGATCATCTGATAGAACAGAAAGTTAGAGTTGCTGGAGTGAGAGGCTGTTTGGCATTTTGAATGTCACACATGTTGCATCCCATGTGATCTGCCAGGTGGCGGAATGGCAAGGCAAGCTATGCATCCTTGTGTTCTAATTGGGTGTTATCCCAGGAATTCAGTCTCACTCTATTCACATTATAGCCGTCTCTGTTTGATAACATCCAGGTCACACATGTCGCCAAAATCGCTGCTGCCTAATGAAGTTCCAAAAACGCCAAGCATACCTGTCACCATTACTCTTGTCCCATGATAAACACGTCATACTCAAACTAAGGTTCATGTAAATAGAAAGAGGACAAATGTAGGGTTATAATTCACTCTAGAATCGGAGGAAGACAATACGCCCAGAAATTGTTCTGTGAGAAATGAAATAAAACTGTGAATCATATGCCGTTTCTGCTAATCGTTAGTATATTTTACTGTACATCCCAAACATTAATATTCTAATAGCTTACGTAGTGATCATACAGTATTGCATTCTGGTTCTTAAATGCATAGCAAATAGTAAAGGTATTGCCTGTCTCAAACTAATAATTGCAAAAGAATTACCAAAATTTCAATAAACGTTTTTAATTGTTTAATATACATAAATAACGTAAACGATAAATATACACAGCGTAATTATATTTTAATTCTACGTCAGCGAAGCACTTAGTGGAAATGTTTACCTCTTCCAATTAGTGATGAATGTGACTTGAAAAGTAAACCAATGCTCAATATGAACCTTTATTAATTATATATGCTGTTCACAAGTCATTTAAACCAGAGTCAGCAATCCAGTTAATGCATGACGTATCACAGACGTGTCGTGTAACACTATTTTGGAGATTTGTAAGCGTAGTTTGTTTCTTACAACCATATAAGTACCAAGTACAACATACATTTCCCTGAGCCCATTAGTCCTTTGTTAACAGCAACCTCGATTTACTCTTTGTCTCACCTGCCCTACACTTTTCGCTGAGTTCCTAGCCGAGAGCTGGGAACAAGAAGAGAGTTGCTCAATGCTGTCACAATATTTATTTGGCTGAAACTGATTTAGCAGTACGCAAATATTGACAATAGCAGATTCTAGTGTTCCACCTCTTACATCCGTAAATTTGTTTCCCTATGTTCTTAATCTTTTTGATTGATTTTTGTTGTCTTCATCTACATTCCCTAATTTCCGTTAAATAAAGTATGGTAAAAATCGGTTTTTTTCTAACTTTCAAATAAATATCTAATTTATGTTTCAAACGACAATAGAATTATGGCTGCAGTAAATCCCAAGGGAATTATAAGTAGAATTTGGTGTCATTGTGAAAGCTCTTGCTAAATATTGGTATTAAAAACAACCTTCAGCAAGCGTGAAAAATTACCAGCAGAACACTTCTGGACATTTGAAACCTGACTTCTATATAAAGTATTCTATAGCATAGTTTTCCTACTGTATAAAAAGCCTAATATAATTCTGCCTAAATAGTCAGAAAGGTGCCCAGCGTCATACAAACAAATAATATGAAAATTGCTTCACAGGACATTGAGGGGAAATTCGGAAATTTCAAACGGTTTAAGCATAATTTCAAGTTTTGGACATATACTGCTCAGAATTTTAATAGCATCCGTAACATTTTAAATTATTCCGCAAAGCTTTGAAATCATTTGTACTGTGTGCTTCGGAAGGGTTAACATTGATATATTTGTATGATTTTAATTTTTTTTTAAAAATAAAGTATGCACTAAAATGTAAAAAATGTATTTACTAAAGTTCCTGAACAGTTAGTTATTGGCCTTTGTATGTTTTTAAATTTCTTTAGATTCACAGAAAAATGTATATTTTTATGTAACGGAGCATATTAAAATGGTTTGTATACGAGCATTGTGTTAGAGAGCCTTCCCTTTAAACAAATTTCAAAAGTTAAAATTCGAGAAATACGAATTTGACGTTTATGATCAACGTATCAATAAATTCTATACAGTAGGCTTCTGAAGAAACATACACTGCACGAGTGAAAAACAAGTTTACGATTTTGTAGTACATGGTACAATCCCAGTAATATTCCCTTCAAGAGAAATTAGCCAAGCTCATAATAATCAAGAGAGCACTCGTTTACGGGAGGTCTGCAGTTCCAATCCAGCCAGGATCGTTCTCCCTGGGTTTTTTTCAAGTTTCCCTCAGTCCTCACAACTGGCATATATCGGGGAAGGGTACCCTAAACTTAGGCCTAGAACGTTTCCTTTCCGAATTCATTTCATGTACAATTCAGTGTTCACGGTGCATTATGCAGTTGGAACGTATCAACAATGTTAGAAGAAAAAGACATCGCATTATAAACTGTGCTCTAATATGCGTTAAAAATATTGTTGCGACATTGACTTTTTAATCCTAATTTCACAAACACTAACCACATATCTTTCTGAATGTTTTTGTGATTGTAATTCAAATATCCATTTTAGGCTTACTTTGAAAATAACAATAGCACCTTTTTGTTAGCTTACAGACTTAGTTTGTGAACTTCGACGTTTTCTTCCAGAATTTTTGCTTCATCTTATTGTACTGTAGAGTTTAAGCCTTCTGGTGTTTCTGAAATAAGAGAAAACTTTCTTGCCATCTGCTGCGGGTCAACACACATTTTTATTTCCCTTCGGTATGTATATAATGCATAAATTCGTTTTGGTACGTAAACATCATCCACTTTTAGTATATTTTGGTATACTATTTATTTATTACCTTCTCTACCACTTATCTATGTATAGTACTCTATTCCACCCAAAACTTTTATATCGGAATTTCATGTTTTGAAGTCTCCTGAACTAAAATACTTATTTTGTTTAAAAAAAACGCGCGCGTGTGTGTATCTGTGAGCAGGAGTATTCAAAAGGGAAATCTCGGATAAATACCAAATCTGATGTTTAAGCTCGCGGGGAGTAACGTAGCCTGTCTCCTCGTGATGTCCCCTGGGTAACGCTAAATAAGCTACAACACCGTGCAGAAGTCAGCCAATATAATGCACAGATATAGGAAGAGAGAACAGAAAAAACACTTTTTAGTACTTTAACCTGGAACGCTGGTGGATTCACCAAAAAATATAGCAAAAAGGCAGTACGTAGATGAAATGATCAGAAAATATGACATAGATATTTTGAACATCTTAGAAGCAAATAGTAATGACGATAACATCATGTACTATAATTTTACAAGTTATCATCTTTATCATATGAATAAACAGAGACAAGTGGCTAATGGCATAATTGTTGGAATCAAATCAGAATTAAGTTATAAATTTGATATAATGAAGTAAATGAACGAGCAAGACAAATAAAAAAAAATGTCCCAAGGAAAAAAGCCGTTGCTCACTTCAGATTAGGCACTAGACATGACTGTCTGGTGGAACCCTACATAGGTTTGGTTTTATGAATGGCAAAGCATGTAATATTTGCAATGTTGACAAGATTTTAAATGGAGAACACCTACTAGAATGCCCAGAATTGAGCAAAGCTGTATCAGATGGGATGATACACAATTTATATTGGCTAGCAAGGAAACAATTGATGGATCAAAATCCTTCACATTAGATCAACAACATAATCAAGCTCGATATCTTAGGAGGATGCGATACGATAATTTACTAGAAAATTCCCCATTCCAAACTACCCTTTGAATGTAGAATGTGTTATTTTTTATTTTCTCAAAATGCTTTGATTAAAATATCGTATGTTTAATATCTTTACATGATAAATGATGTGTATATTTTGAATTTTCTAGATGAATAGCTTATGAAGTCATCATTCTGAGTAAAATTTGTATAATTTTGTATAGCTAGTAAAACCTAATAGAAAAAAATGTACTATATACAAAATGTAATTTTCTTAAAACACAAAAGTTATGACAAATGTTGGTGGCATTAACATTTTCTGATATATTCTTTTATTATTGGTTTGAATTTTCACACATGTTGCTTTTTTCAGGTGCTAAGTTGCTATTCCTGTTTTTCTCGTGGCCATACAAACAGTGGAGTTTCAAAGCCATCATTGCAATCCAAATATGTGACTACTACTTCAGCTTACTGCGTCCTCCTTGTGCTAACTAAATGTGTAATATAAACATTTCTGCCAACGTTATGTCGATAAAAAGTATATAGGAATAAGCTCTTGTAAGGAAGTTTGTAAAATGGGGATTGGAGAAACTAATTGACTGTAACACATAATATTCACTGTTTTTCCTTCCCTTATTATTTCATTTGAATTAAATACGCGTATCTCATGTTAAAGATTTTCAGTTAGTTTATAAGGTGAAATCATGAAATTGGACAGAAAATAAAATATCATTTCTGCGGACTCAAGTTTTCCTTTTTTCTCTTTTAATATTCAGCTCGGCACCTTTGAAAGGGTCTGTATCTGTATGTCATTTATTTGCATTATCGTCTGAATTTATTTTCTAATTTCATTTTAATACGCTACATGCATTAGTATTTCTTAATATGTATATCTGACTCATGTGTTTTTGAGGTATTACTTCCAGATAATTAAAATTAGAGGTTTATTCTTTTTTTTATCATTTAAAATCTTATAACCCCAGTATAGCTTTCCTTTAATTTCCATTACTTTCGACTTATTAAATATTTTACTTTGCATCTATTATTGTCGTGTTTGGTTTATTTAAGGCTTTAGAATTTTATATTGTGTTTCTACTAAAACATGATCGAAGGAAAACAGTATTATTATGAGAAATCTATTATTTATTATGAAACTATTTGCTGAACTTCCTTGCCATTTTTAGCAACTATGTCGATGTAAGTAATAAAAAGCGAAATCAGGTTGATTTGAAATAATTCTTATCAACACATATTTCTATGGTCTTTCTTAAAGCTTAAAATATAAAATGAATAACAGTTTCAGTTACAGTGATTCCTTATGTTAAAATGTCAGAGTATGTCAGAATGACGGAAATTGAAGCAAAATAGAGTAGTGTAATAATGGCAACAAATAAACAAGTGTCAGCTATCTAAATGTTCTATGATGTCACCGAGTAAGTATCTTTTTGCTTCCAATCTCAGCTAAAAAGTTACTGAGAAGTGCCAGAGAAGCTGAGGCAAGGGAATAGCAAAGTGCATTAACGAAGGACTATTGGAGTAGGGGAAATATATGCTGTGCTTTGTATCTACCTTTTTATAATACACAAACCGCATCCTTCCCGCCGCAACCTTTTTCTATGATTTCCGAAAGGATGTTACGTCACACGATTGTGATACGTCAATTGAGTGGGCTGATTCTGAGCTAAGCTGAGATATAGGCTAATGCTAAAAAAATTACTTACTCAGTAATGTGAAAATCGTAAGCATTGATACTGCTGTTATCTTTAGATTAATCTTAGGGAATATATTTGAGAACTTCAACTAAAGTATAGTTTTGGATATGTTGTCGCATATACACATAACACTCACTTTGAAATAATCTCAACTTCTATGCTTATAAAAACGACTAGGATGTGGGTGGAAGTAGTGGGTCAAGTAAATCGGAATGGCGCCGGGCAAAGGATTATCTCTCATCGCGCGCTGTTGTTCTGTTTTAGAGGAAGAAAATATATATTTCTGTGTCGAGCTGCGAGGGAGGAAGGGATTACAACACCAGGTCCATCTCTGCCCACTAATCTCCAGGGAGCTTTCACATGAGAGCTGCTCTCAAACACGGCCAAGAATTTAGCTCTTCCCCGGCGTGAGCAGCTCTGATTCTTCTTGATTTATGGGATGCGTCTATGAACAGGGGGAAGCGGCAGTAAAACCGCATGGGGGGAGGGACAGATATGAACTGCGAGTTGAAAAAATGAAATGAAAAACAGCGTAACACAAGATATCCCACGCAACAACAGTTAATAAATGTAGATGAAAGACTGGCTTGGAAAACGTTGGATTTCACGTTTTATGGATGTAGGATATATTTATTTCCTAAGTGTCTGACCTTTAGTGACAGTGATAGCAAGTTCAATAAAAACTAAAATTAATAATCCTCCAATATTTCAAAGCACTGCCTTATACTTTGAAATATTTTAGCCCACGTAAACATGAATAATTACGAGTTGAACAATGCAAGTGCTGCAAAAGACATTCACTTAGAGCAGTACATTTTACTGACAGTACGTGATGACTCGGGCAATAGCGTATATGGTTCCCCTTCGAGAAGTTTCAGGTTTAGATCCGTGTGCTGGTCAATATGACAGATATTTTTTCATGGTTTCGCTCAGTCACCGGATTGGATATTGAAAGCAATAGAGTAGAAATAGAATATATTGACACGAAAGCTACTACACAATTTGTCCGGCTTTATATTGACCATGAATATGTACCCACAGAACAACAGACACCTTCCAATTAAGTTCAAGACAACTATTTGGCACAGGCAGTGGTCATGTAACTGAGGCCATCTGCCAGCATGTCACTCAAGCAGATGATACAGAGAGGTGGGTACGTAACTAAAGCTAAATAGCTGATAAACAGTGAATCACGTGTATTAAATAAACTAAATATAATCATTACAATATAATCTATCATGTGTTATATGATTAAACGACTCCCCAAAAATGTTTGTTATAACTATCTCCTGTTGACCCCAATGACATAATAAAACAAAAGTTTAAGATAATGATTATATGGTTCTGATTACATTGGAAATAATACGTAAAACTGTTAAAAGACACATTATTTATTTCACTTTTCAGGTTATAATATTGTATAAAATGTGTGATGCATATCACTAACTGCGTGTTTATTCATTACAGAACATTATAATCATTTGCTAAATACAACCAGCCATGAAGTGATATCCATTCACCCATATATGGTGAATTAAAGAACAGTAATCAAATACATAGGTTATTGTCTTGTATTTACTAAAGAAAAGCTATGGGTAAAGTGTATGTATAACTGCAAGGAGCACTTTGTATCTTGAGCGGAGAAATGCAAAGCAACACACATTGAGAATTTGTAGGTACTTCTATAGGGCAGTTTCGCCTAATAAAATGTTTTTACCTTTTAAATTGCGTCCTCTTATTTCATCAAGATGTATCTACAATTCACTCATTTTTAAAATGACTCTACTCTTCCTCTTATTTTAGGCGCCTATGAAAACCTCGCTTATTGTCTAATACACAACAGACACTTCCATTGGATTATGAGCACCTCGCAACACAGAAAACTAGCACTGGACGAGTGAAATGTAATAACAATAAACATAATTCCTTTTTCGTCTTTCTTAGCAACTAAAGTATTCGGATTCAATAAGGTATAAGTATCAGCGACCCTATTTTTGTAACAGAGTTTATTGTCCAGATATCTATGATTATACTTGTTATATTTTTATAAGTGTAGAAATTCAGAAATATTAAAGTTTTAGCAAAACGTTTGGCTAGTAACGGATTCAATCAGACATATCGTAAAGTGTAAGCCAAGGGAGTATACAGGAAAACTGGATTAAATGGAGCTTAACCTCTCACGCAAAGAATAATTTTCCTAATGAATGCACTGAAACATATAGCAGAACCTTAAAGCAAATTTAATCCAAATGCTTGTCATATATTTTGATTACTATAACGTTTTACAAAATGAAGAGTCTAGTAAATCACAATCCATTCGTAATTGCTACGCCTGGTTTGTACATAATGTTCAAACTACCTAAACAGTTGTCATGCCGTTGAAGGAATGAAGAATCTCCCATTCCGTTATACCCCTATATAAATTTCTTCGCGCTCGTTATACTTTCTCTGAATTTATGTACGTATTGCTGCTTCGAAACCACAGCAGATCTCCATTTCCTATTCCTCGTCCTGAACCAGCCTCTATTCATTATCTCACAGTATATTACTCATCCAAAAGTTAAATGTCCATGAAAGAGACGCTCACACTGTGAAGCTCTTAAGAATAATTAGAAATTAACATTTAAATATATATGTTTTCACGTCCGTTGTCAATATATTCATATTTTAATATTTCCGGGCTGTTTTTCGATAGGTTAGAATTGTTTCACCCAATGTTTCGTGAAACATCTTCACAGGTGTTGGCATCACGTCGCTACTCTCTTAGCTCATGATGACGTGATGCCAACACATCCAAAGTCCCCACGCCCCATAGACAGGGACGAAATGCTAGATAAATCATTTTAACCTACAGAACACGGCAAACATTCCGGAAGTTTTAGAAGATAAAACCACTTATTTAACTTACATAGAAGTGACCTTTCCTTTTTATGGAATAGTACTACTGTTATTTTATTCTCCATTGTGATAATGTATTATAGTTTTACCCTTGTATTTTACGAACCAAATATTATTTTATTTATTTTACTGTTTCTTCAAACTATTTTGTAGTTTTAACTGTGTAGTGCTACACTAGCCTTGTTTGCATGTATCCTGTTAGCATATACCATGCAATTAATGTAATACTAAATACTTAATAAATACCACCACTACCACCACTATTTGTTAACGACGCCGCCGTTGTGCCGGAATTTCGTCCCGCAGGAGTTCTTTTACATGCCAGTAAATCTCCTGACACGCGGACTGTCGCTTTTAAGTACACTTAAAATCCATCGGTCTGGGTCGGGTTTGAACACGCGACTCTGAGATCAGAAGGCTAGCGCCTAACCAGCTGAGCCACGATTATTCTGTTAATGTTTTCCTTTGTGAGTAGAAGGGAATGTCTGCCGGTCTTAATTATTCCTGTCAGAAAAATAAATAAATAACACCATAATTATGCTTTCTGATTCAGTATTCACGATCATATGGAGATATGCAAGTTTGCACTAACAGGTTGTCTTACTGGTAGCTAGCTCAGCGGTACACACTGTTCATTTGGGAAGGGAGATTTTAATTTAAAAAGCTGAACTCTATGCGGGTCCTGAAGACAGAACTAAGGAAGTGATTACTGAACTGCTTTATATGGAACTGCCATTGTAAAGAGGAGATACCTGATCTTTGCTACAAAACGACTGTTTTTTACTTTCTTTGCTATATATAGTAAATAGATCAAGTATTAATTGTTCCTTCACACAAGCCGTGTGTTGTTCAGGGTTGGAAAGGTAGAATCAGATGACTAAAAACTTCACATCCCGGCTATGGCATTGAAGTTTTCGGTCATCTGATTCTACCTTCCCAGATCAAATATTGTATTCCACCCAAACATTTGACATCGAAATTTCACCGGAAATATTTGTTTTGAGGCACTTGAACCCAAAAAGTCATTTTTAGAAAAAAACTCTTGTGTATGTGTAAAAGAGAGAGAGAACAGTATAAGTCAAAAACGAAAAGCAAGATACAAACTAAACTTGGTATTTAAGTTCAATATCTTCCAAAGATGTGACGTGAAGATTTCAAGATAATCCTTCACTCATAAATATACTTTACATGGAATACTTTTCGACTTCTTTTGTTTTCCAAACATGGCTCAAACGAATTTCATTAAAATATCACACATTAAGGATATTTTTTGTAGCATAAGCCATTTCCGAGATATCCTTTATTAATGGTTCAAATTTTTCAACACTTTTATCATTTTTTTTCAAATCCAATTGATTTTCAGTTGCTCCTCGCGATTGTATGGAATTTTAAGGTCAGCGTATAGCGTCCAATTCTCCGACATTTGACTCTCGCTGTACCCTTTGTGTCTTAGCGAAATGTGTAACGTAGCTATTTCTACAAAGGTATATATGGATAAAATGAAGTAGATAGAACAATATCCTTTAGTAAGAATAGTTTATATACCCACTAATAAATGAAGAGAGTAGGGAAAGTAATGTGAATCTAACGAATCAGATTTTTTAAATAGTGATGATGCATGAAGTTCAATGATAATTACTGGGACTCTAAATTTAGAAAGGAAACATTCCAGGCCTGGTACTTAGGGTACTTCCCCAGTATTTGGAGTTATGAAGACTAAGGATAACTTGGAGAAACCTGTCAAGCTGGACGGCCCAGACGGGATTTGAACCGCGGATTTCCCGGTGTCTTAACGGCCTCGACCACTCGTGTCATTAAACGATAGTAAACATTTGATATGCAGAAGAATAAATAATTGGCTAGATAGAATGCATACCTCCATATGTAAGTGCTAAAGTTGTTTTAGAAACAGTAGACAAGAAACGAATTATCTAAAATTGATCAGGAGGAAATCAAACTGAATGAGATTTTGGGTGGGAAAGCATATCCTTGATATTATAAGGTACAATGGAAGGAATGGAGAATGGTGAAAAATGTTGATGCATGATAAGATATCAAATGATAAACAATATTAAGATAAATGGTTCGCATACGGAGACGAAGAGGAAAGTGGAAAAGAGGGGAAAATTGGTGAAGCTGAGTTATAGTTCGAACAGAAAACTATGATCGGTTGGTCTATCCTAATTCCTATTGCTTATATTCATTATGGCTTTATAAAAGTATTATGCCTACATTTGTCTATAGTGGTTAAGTCAACTAATAAAACAAATGTACTAGCCGTTTTTCGAAAAGGCGATAAGTAAAATTGGAAACACACTCCAAATATTTTGCTTCTATAGCTGAAATCAGGTCGCCCTTTGTATATCTCGAACAAAGGAACAACCAAAAGCAAGGAAATACAACAATTCCCTGTAACTATAAAATGCAAAGCCTGTAACATTTGCTGGAGGAGTAACAGCGTCAATTTTCCGGGATGCGGAAGAAATCCTGCAGATAAACGTCTTCCCTAATCTCCGGAAAGAGCACTATACCAACCCTCTGAACCAAATGGCAAACAGCATGCGTGGAAAATAGCTTTGTGAAGGCAATGCCCTCCTACAATGCCCTCCTACGCACGTCTGAGCCCTACTGCTATCGCGAAGAAACGTCCCTAGCCGGAACATTCCAGGAGCTGAAGTACTAATTCAGCAAATGAAACTGTATTATCATTCTTCTTTGGAGCACACGTGTTTACTTTGGGAGTGAATAAATATTTCCTTAGACACAATTCTCTAGGTCCTTGACTTTTCTCGAATCATATGTTTATAAGCGAACGCAATTCCTTATGCATCTGTAACACTGGTGGCTAATTCCGTGACCTTTTCAGGTCACCTTCATACCAACATACAATATTCACAATGAACAATTAACTCATTGCCAAAAATAAAGTAATATTGTGGTTTTAGTTTCACCGTTTACCCAAAGCACACACACACACACACACACACACATATATATATATATATATATATGGGTAAACGATATACAGAGTAGACCATTTAAGTTGGGACTGTATAGTATCTCTAAAACTAAGCGTTAAAGGAAGAAATGTCTTGAATAAACATTGCTTGATATTATGGGGGAAAGTAAATACCATTCGTCGTGTTTTGTTTGGAGGACGTTGTGATGGTTATTTTAGAGTCAATTTAATTTTTAAATTGCTTTTTTATATGTTTTCTCACTCCTCATACAAAACTAAATAATTGCAATTGTTCTTATTCCAACGAAAATTCTGAATGTCTGTGTACAAAGAGGGCAATGAATGGTTGGACCATCCATGAATAGTCATTTGAGGCTCAAGTTATGTTTCGTAATTGGGAACTAACTTGTTTTATTTTGTTTCCTTATTCCTCATCATAAAATAAACAGCCTTTTAGAAACCATTTTCTATTGAGAAAACAGCATACAAAATGTATGTTCCCATTTAAAAAAATTAAATTGACCCCAAAATTACGTCATAACGTCCTCCAAACAAAACACAACTATCACAACACCCCCCCCCCATAATATCAAGCAACTTTTATTCAAGACATTTCTTTCTTCAACGCTTTGTTTTGAAGATATGGTCCACTCTGTATATTTTTCATCTTGTGCTTTGTAAACATTATTTATTAAGCCTACGTTGCCAAGGAGGACCGTCTTTTAAATTGTTTTATTGCGAAACTTCTGTTTCTCTAATAGTTTTGTTTAGAATTATGTATCTATTCTTTGTATAATTGTAGAGTGCTGAATTAAAAATCTGATGAGTTATTTCACATGATCTTCTCAACCGGCTGTTGCTTATTTATGCAGTCGCAATAGCTTTTACAAACTATTCTTACGAGAACTTATTTTTGTATCTACTTCAATAATTTAAATTATTTTTGGATTTGTGTTGCTCAACTTCTAACTTAAACATCATGCAATCATTGAAAGAGATGCAAAGCAATGCCAAGTACTTTCTGAAGCATCGAATGAAGAAGGCATATCAGCCGATGTAATCACCGATTTTAAGCACTGGCTAACACCGAGAAAAATGTATTTCCTCAATTCATATTTGTTAATAACCCAGTAAACATCTGTCACCTCATCAAAGATTTTAAAGAAATGGATGTAGGCATTACAATATTGATAACAATGAAGTGAGAGTAAACTTGGAAAATACAGATGGCTACAGGGCTGCGATTAAATATCTGTAATCTCATACAGATCAAATGATAGGCCTTTTCGAGTTACGGTTAGAAGTTTGCATCCCTCGTGTGATATTAATATGATGAACTTACAGAATTAGGATTATAACCTATACAAATACTCCCTGTGACCATCTCCATAACCAAAGAACCATGCCCATTGTTTTTTCTTTAACTCAAGCCTAATATGGATTTTAATAAAGTATTTGCACTTACCCATTTTTATGAAGCAGTAGTCAAAATCGAACCATCCAAAACTAAGAGATATGCAATTCAGTGCATTAAATGTCAGGAATATAGCCATTCAACAAACTACTGCCATAAATCACCTCACTATGTAAAATGTGACACCGCAAGAAATGAAAAAATACACCAAAAACCCCTAAACGCCACCAGTGTGTGTCAAGGGGCAGTATGGTGCTAATTACAGAGATTGCCAAATGCACAAAAATCTACAACACTTCACACGCGTTGTCCCATGAATAAGTATGCTCATCCTAATATAATAATAATAATAATAATAATAATATAATAATAATAATAATAATAATAATAATATTATATGAAAAAATCGAAATCAGATCAGAAGAATCGAAATTCTGTAGTTACTCTATGCTCGCATCCAAAGCAACTTAGGCCAAACCTGCTTCAAATAACGAAGAAATATTTATTTCCAAACTAAAAAACACTTTTTTGAAACAAATTGTGTGTTTTAAGGAGATCTACGTTTTTGTGCAGTATGTTTTCGTCTATCGCTTAAGGTTTATCCGTTATACAAGATTATACAAAATTTCTTCTAAACAAGTGGACCTCTCAGGCTATTTCCAGAAAATGCAAGGTATATATTTTATTTGTAATGTAAATAGCTTTAATATATGGTATTTTAATTAAAATTGTTAGGGTCATTTTTGGGAATAAAAAATTTCGAAAAATTTTCCATGTAAAGGGTAGTCTGATATGGGGGAGGATTTCTTGACAATCTTCGGGTTGCATTTTTGGAAGACACTAAATCTATATCCCAAATTTAGTGTGTATCCGACTTTTCGTTTTTGAATTATACTTTTCACAGGCACGCGCACACACACACATACAGACTCACACACGAACCTTTTTCTAAAAATGCTTCCTTTTGGATGCAGGGGTTCCAAAAACATGTATTTCCGATGAAATTTCTGTATAGAATTTTTGGGTAGAATCACATATTATGTTATCGTTGGAGAACAATGAACTTAAACAGCAAGTTTGGTATTTAACCGACTGTTCATACACACACGGATACATACACGCGCGCAGACCTTGTTCTAAAAGAAATTTATTCAGGGATACCAAAACGTGTCTTCTCGGTTTCGAGTTTTTGGATGAACGCAATACTTCCTCTATTTACTATAGGTAAACAATAGAGAAAGCAATAAGCTGTCTAAGAATACTGTGTATGAGAAATATAAAAATAAAATCGTGGGAAAGTCATCAAATTAAGCCCCTTTTATACATTGGACCTTTAAACTCATTTCCGACGGTATCACCATGTCATTTTGATTGAGCGCAATACTTGCTCTATCATAGGCAAGCGCTAAAGAAAGCAAAACGTCTTATCTTAGGTCCAAACTTGCCTACCATATTGTGATCTATGATGAAGGGGCATTTGCATTTACAGTGCTCTTTATTCTACTGCACATAATACTGCAGACGCAAATGAATGCAGACTCTCTTACTTCAAGTAGCAATATTTTTGGTTCATTTAGAAATACTTATGGTGTCTTATATTGCACCTGAAAGCTGCTTCCAGTACCTACCGTATAGGTTACACGGGTTTCACTTGGCAGCTGCCCCGAGCATTTTAGAAGCCGCTAACCGCATGCTCTACCCAACTTACCATCGCAACTGTAATGTAAGGGAACATTTAATGTAACAGTTATTTTGGGATGGGGAGATTTTCTTGAAGATATTCGTGTTGAAGAATAGAAAAAGCTACAAGCGCGCACGCGGGCACTCACACACAGAAATATGTTTGTGTGGATGCTTTTGTTGGGATTTCAAGAGGCCCCAAAACACTAATTTCTGGTGAAATCCCGTAATCCAGTTTCTGGGTGGAATGCAATACTCCGTACACCTTCTAAAGTCTAGAAAGCATAAATGAGAAGCGTATGTTAAGAACATCTCAGCGTTAACAGTAACACATCTAGGGCAACGTGTATCATGTTGGAGTAAATTACTTTGTAATTAAGGTTTACTAAAGAAGTCCGTACTACAGAGGTAGGTTACTGCGAGAGCAATTTACTCCGGAAGTAACGTTGGAGAGCTAAAGTACCACTTCTAGTTAGGACTACAGAAATAATAGTTCATTATTCCCGGAGTATTCTTCTGTTTGAGAGATGAAGCGATCACGAATAAGGTTATGTGCGTTAGGAAAATGGATAAAAACGTCAACGAAAAGGATAAAGGTTTGTTGCAAGAGATGACGAAAATTAATTTAAACAATAAAGAATGCAAAAAGAATTATGCAAATATGCTGGAGGAGAAATGTCTGGAAAGTCGTGACGGACGAGTTTAATGCTTCGAGCGACGGGAAACGTACTGAAGAGCAGCTTATAATTCTTTGGAATCAATATTTCTAATCTTCATGTTTGCATCGCAGACCATTTGTATGTTGTTGAATAAATACCATTTTCTATTTCGAAAACGTTCACCATTTTCACCTGATAGGCACAAAAGAGGAGCATGCGTGCAGTCAATTGCATCCATAATTTGCGAAAAACTTGCAAAAGTGAAGAAATGCCCTTTATTTTCTGAACACTCGTGTATATTTATTAGTGTATCTTAAGCGCTCTAACAACGCAATGAAATATACGACCAGCAGACGTAGGTACACAAGAGGTCTGCATTTCAGTAAAAACACCGACCATACCGACCATGACAGTGACATACATTTGTTTCGTTCGACCGTCGAAATGAATGTGCAGAAGATTGCATATCTATCAAGCTCAACTTCTTTGTTCCCCTGTTTCTCTGTCGAAGCACTTCTCTTGAGCGAGAGCTCACGGTCTACTTGGAACCCGCGGTTAACCGGCATCTTGGTAAAACTATTAACCGTCACTATTTGGGGAAATGGCGGTGCTTTTGACTGTATAGGTGAATAAAACAACAGCTGTGGTTAGGTACCTCTTTACTCACTCAGTAGCAATGCGTAGCTATTTAGCTAGTCTCCATTATCTTTGACTTTTTGAACTGCTGATTTATTTATATATTATTATAACTAATTAATATAACTATAATTATAATATATACTTTATCTACAGCCTATCTATGATATGTAGAGGAAATCCCTACTCACTCCATTCAAAAATTCGATATCGAAATTTTACTGGAAATACATATTTTGAGATCTCCTGAACCCAAAGAAGAATTTTAAGAAAGAACCGTGTGTGATATATATACATATATATGTACAACATGATTCAAAACAGAAAATCCGGATAAATATGAACATTTATATTTAAGAGCGATATTCGTGGTTCAAAGGTTCTCATGAAAGTCCCCTTTCCCAAGCTGTCGTTTACATGGAACAAAATTCATTATTTTTTATTTTCTCAAAAACGGTGATTTTTATTCAAATGCAATATGCTTGAGATACCTACACCACAAATAAAATATGTATCTTGAGTTTCCTGGGAATAGTATATGAACTCCACTTGGCTGTTAGTGGATTATATGTAATTTGAAGGGAGATGCGAAAAGCTTGACTACAGAAAAAAACATATATTTACAAAAGCATACACAGTTTGTTCGAAATAAATTTAACAACCACAATAGTTTCTTTTAAATATTCCATTCTCTGTGTTTGTATTTACCCAAGTAAAGCAAATGTGACGAAGTTTTTAAGTTTTGCGATATCCCTTTCGTTTTTTCCTTCTTTCTTCTCACAGAAGCTTGAGTACAAAAACCACTTAAATCATTTGAGTGCATTTCTACATTTTGATCTCGATTGTAGTAGCTGAAGTTGTACGGGTAGTAGATTTTGCAATAGTGACAGTATTAATAATGCGAGCAGCAATATATAGGTGTTTCAGCATCTTTGAGACAAACAATGAGGAACGATAGACCTCGCAGAGTTCCACGCATACCACCTCCAAAAAGTACAGGGACTGGGGCCAAACGACTTCGCACCTCGTGTTCAGTTTGTCCAGTAGTTTCTGCACAAAGTATGCAGATACTACATTTTCCGCGCACGTGTTGTTTACCGACGAGGCCTGCTTGACACGAGACGGATGCTTCAACAACAAGACCAGCTGCATCTGAAATGTTAATAATCCTCATGCAGTGTTCATTAGACATCACCAAAAAAAGTATTCCGTAAATATCTGGGCTAGAATCGTTGGTAATCATCCGCTGGGACCTTTCGTTTGAATTAAATTGGGCTGTGCGTCTTAGACCTACCAAACCTAACCAGACGTAAGGGACAAGAAAGAGGCCATGTCACTTGACTCAGTGATTGTGAACAAACAGAGAGTCAAAGTGTACTGGCTGTGCTTCTCAAACCTATCCTACCGGATTCGCTTCAAACAGGAAAGATGCGTCGGAGGATGGTGGTTGCTTGACAAAAATATTCCACTCTGCGAAAGATATCCTTCCTCAGAGTTTGTGGCAGAGGTCCTGTAACACTATATTATTATGGGGTCCAAATCGCTTGACGTTTGAGGCGTGTCACTAATACGGCACTAGCGAACAGTAGCAGGGCGGCGTTCCCTCGTACAGACAGCACACCTCGCTACTGGTAAATCTCTAATTGCAATATCATGTGCGCGCATAAGTATTTCGTATTTAAGAAAAGCAACAAGTAGCTAGGATAAAAGGTAACATTTTCCTGAACAAGTGCAAAAAAGAATAATGATTTTATACCCAATGGTTCGGCATTAATTTATGACTATCCTTCGTGATGTTTATTTTAGTTATAGTTATGCTTGTAGTAGTAATAAATCAATTGCTGTCGTAGTTATTTATATGTTGTTGTGTCATAGACATAATTATCACAAAATAATGTGGAATTCTCCATGTCCTAAATAAATTTAGAAATCCCACGAGGTTTTCTAATACAGCTACAATCTCGTCATTAAAATCCTTTCAAAGCCTTCTCACGCATCTCTACAAAACCATACATGACGTTTTTTTAATAACTTTTATTAAAAAGCATCATGTATGGTTTTGTTTAATAGAATAATACGGTTGGAAAACCAATGATTACGTGTATTTACGGTTATTATGTTTACTTTTGCATAATACAGGGTCCTAGAACCAAGCACATAACCATTATATGAGAAGAGCATGTTTGTGCTTTTTACACCATTTAACACCTTGTTACTTGGAATTTACTAAAAAAGAAAAGCCTACATAAAGAAGCCAACTGGGAACTTTAAGCAAAGGATCAGAAACTGTTATCACATTCTCGAGGAAGCATCAAAAATTGAATTCATTGCACTTGACGCGATAGCTCAAGGTTAAAACATTGTTAATACATTTATAAAGCAAGAATACTGCTGGTGTACTTTTTACAGCACGCTTCTGAAAGCTTAAGCGACTCAGTTGTGAATTCAACTGCAGTAAACTCAGTTCTTACAGCGTTGATAAAGTTAACTCATTCATGAAAATATCACTTAGTAGGCCCAGTAGTACCAGTGGACATAGCAGTAAGGTTAGGACTGTATTCTGTATAATTTCTTTAAAAAGCATGCTAACGAAGAAAACCGCAAAAATCTTAACTTCACGAAATGTCAAGTACCTACGGCTGAGGAGTGTTCCTTAAATATACCAACTGCTTCACGTATGTGTAAGGAAGCGCAAAAGGCGCACGCAGAGGGAGCCGCGAAATTGTTTACATCGCCGAGAAAGCATATATACTTACCTAAGATATCTACAAACCTGGATGATTTCGAAAAAGATATTGTACGGCGCAGTACTTTTGAATTTTATGATTAACGTGATATCGAGGACGATGAGGACATGCCGTTAACTGCGCCACTCGAATAACAAAGGACGCATAGAAAGGTATAGTTTTTATATGTCTATTTGTGTATTACATTTTCCATTATTGTGTCTCTTCTTGTATTCTTGTAGTTTTAAATGAACATTGCGATGGAATTTATAACAAACGCGTAACGTTCTGGCGAAGCGAAGTGAAGTTTGACAACCGCGTGATCACTCCTTATTGGTTGTCACGAAACGTCAAGAGAGTTGGACCGCACAGTAATATTTTATTACCAATGTTCATGATTAGGAATATTTAAGAATTTTGTTTCAACATCGAAAATAAGCTTCAAACCAATTTATGTCAGCGCTAGAACAACCCGCTACTACGCGTCTCATTACCGAAGCATCTCCAGCCCTAATTGAACCTGGGCGCCATAAAGTGCGACTATACGAGTAGTGACAAATAACAACAGACTAGCTCCGTTCCCACTTCCCAAGCTTGCTTGCTTTTGTAAACATGGCTGTCAGTCCTTTGTCTCTAGTATCTTGGAAAGATTGTTATTGCAATTGTGATCATTCATGATCATAAACATAGTTGAATTATAATGACACTTAAGTAGTAAACAAGTAGTAATTAATATATCAGATTTTGTGCTACAACCATTATGTTCGTGTGCCTCATTTTTAACGTTATTCTACAGTCGCATATAACGTAATAATGTATCCTATCTTTATTTTAGTAACTCATGCCGTAGTATTATCAACACTCAGTAGTATCGAAAACTACTACTGAGTTTTGTTTATTTAAAATGTTGCAAATACAAAATGTATTACTGGGAACAATAAGGATTATTTCATACAATTACATTGATTGATAACGAACACTTTTATCTTAAAACCAATCCTTTCCGCGTCCCCAGGTGTGGTAAGACTTTGTTCAAGCAGATTTATTATCTCAACGTAGTAAAATGACTCGAGTAATATGCTCATATTTTGGATCCCCTAAGATATACCTACATTATAGTTATGATTTATGTAAATTTGTGTTTTTACACAAACAACTAATTTTAAAGCGTATTCAAAACTACAACACGTCCAATATAATCTACAAAGATAATATACTTAAAACTACAAAAATAAATAAATAATTACAATCTAGAAGTCGGATTATCCAGATAATAGATTATGCACGAGCAATAAATTGGCAATAAACAAATTCTAATAACCATGATTTTGATTTATAAATAATGAATTGCTTCAGTTTGTAAAAGAATGCAATTGTTTTATAATTTATTACTCCCAAATTTTGCCACTTCCAAAAAAATCTCTACCTCTAGTTTCACTACACATATCTGCTCTTGAACGCAGTATTGTATTAGTGCCAGATTCAGCTGAACTACGACAACTGGGATGCACCAGAGAGCAGCAACATTACAGTTGCCTCGAGCGACCGAGACTTTACTGTAACTGAGGCTGTCTCTGCTCTTCTAAACCTGGCTCGGCTTCCGTACGTGACAATCTAAGGTGACCTGTTGAGTCACAGTCGGTCGTTTTATGAGAATAAAGATCTCTACGGTGCACTTTATAAGATCGTCCGATACACTCGTAGGACACATAAAAATTGCAGTTTGGTTCAAAAGGAGTGTAAAAGGTTCTCTCCTAATACCGAAGCGTTTCTTGAACACACACACATTCTGTGTGTGTATGTGTGTATGTGTGTGTGTGAATGCGCGCGCGCGCGTGTAAGTATCATATAGATCTCGTTTTATACACTATCGTATTCCGGTTGTTTTCTTTATCGAGATCATCAGTGTAATCTAGGTATCGTTATTTTTCGTCGAGATCATCAGGGTAATCTAAAGAATCCATGGACACGTTGAAACATCTTTCTCTAAATACGATACGAAATTGTAGTTCAATCTTCAGGTGAGTTAAACCAAAGAAATCGCGAAACATTATCTATATTTGTGCTCCATTTACTTCCGTAGTAATATATTACATTACGGTGCTCTCCGACATTTACTTGTATAGTAATTTATTCCGGGAATATTTTAAAGGAGTAGGATACTTCGGAAATAGTTTACTCTCGTATGGAAGTCGCCGAGTACTGACTTTAATAGTAGTTTATTACTAAAGTAGAGCTGACTTTATATTGTTGCATCCCGCTCCTATTGTTTAAAATCCTAACGTAAAGAAGTTACAAACGACAGTAATTCACGTTTCTAAAGTCAAAGTCGACGTTATAACTACATAGTTTAAATGGTTATATTCATGAATAAATTTTAAGTCCCGAAGAAAAGAATATTCATGCATATTCATGCATTAATGATTATGATACGCCCAAAAAAAGGAAGAGCTTACACTAGAGCATACTGAAATTGTGCTCTAATTGTATATAGTGTGCGATCTTACGCCCAAGATTATTCAACTTCTTTCCCGTTTAAATGAATATTATGTGTTCCATCTTTTTAACTCTATGTGAGTAGGAAACTAACTGTTTCTGATGTTTATTTCAATTACTGTACAAGAAGAGTCAATTCTTTGAGCCAGATGTTTTACAGATCCACACAGTGAAAATGAAATAACTATTGCCTTTTCGGATGTCTGTGAAACGACCACTTTTTCTTTTCGGAGGACAGTTTCATTAAGTTGGTTGGAAGTAAGTAAAGCCAGAGATAGCCATGAACGGAGAAAGAGCTTATTTCAGTCAGTTTCGGTACGTTGTAGAGAATATGAATTCTGCGGCAACTGTTCGCACGATGGAAACCAGCCGCAGCAATATTACGTTACTGGGAACAATGTTAAACATACTATGTATGCAGGCTTTAGCATTCACCAGTATCATCTTTGCCCTTAAAACGATAGAGCCATTTTGCTTCTACTCTAACTGCGGTGAACAAGCCACAAACTCCGGCAGATAATAGCTCTATGGTGCTGCTTGTAATTTCCTGTATACAAGCTTCGCTCCGAGCGAACCTAGAATTTCGGTATTAAGGAAAGAAAAGTGAACGCTGTATCTGTTGAATTACAATGTGCCGTTAGCCTATTTCGGAAAACGCTGCTATCCAATTATTGTTCATATTATCCTTAAATGGTTGGTGGTTAATTTTATGCAGCTACGTTCCTGAAATTTCATTTCGGGAATAAAACGTAAGCCCAAGATATTCAGAGACCTTTACAATGTACTCGATTTCATAAGTAATTAAACTATTTATTAGAAGTAGGTATAAATAAAAGGTATTGGCAGGAGTACTCTTGAGCGGAATTTAAGTATATAACTAATTCATGTTTTAAGACACTTTGCATAAAATCACGAGAAATATGACAATTGGGACATCACTTCAAAAATGTAGGAGATAAGTAGTGTAAAACTCAAACCAATAACAAGGTATTCAAGTGGGGAAATTTTTCTTTAACCAGAATCATTCCCTTTCTTCCGCCAGTCTGGAAGTAGATTGTAGGAGTGAATTTAATTGTAGCAATTGTAAAAATTAATAAAACCAACGTTTTAAGAAAACTTACGGTTTCAGTAGTAACACGTTAGTTGCTTCTGAAGTCCTATCTTCTGATATGACCATAGAAGTTAAAGCGGGCTATAAAAACGAAATCATTAATTTTGTGACGTAGGGGTCATATAGCCCAACCCAGTGCCTATGTCAGAGGTGATGGGGGCGGGGACGTAGCACAGCGATGCCATAGAAAGGATTACAGGTTGTGGGTAGCTGGAAGAGTGGTGAAACGGTGATACTATTAGACTATAATTCTCATTCATTCCAAGCGAGACTTTAATGTTTCTAATAATTAAACTAAAACTGCATTGCAAGCGGGAAAGAGTTATACAGCTGGAGGTTTTACCTTCTAGATGGAGGAAGTCCAGCGTTACATCTTCGTCGTGCCTAGGGTCTAAGTAAAAATTGTAAGTTAGCCTACAATAAATTTAAAGAGCTGTCCGGTACAGAGTCCTGCTAGGCAAGTGATCGACCGAGCGCAAGCGTCAAAAACCCTAAGTTTAAATATCCGAGGAGTCTTTTAGCTAGTACTGACGTATACGGCTGTCTATGATTTGGATAATCCACCCACGTGTCAAACCAGAGATGATCACTCCCCTAAAACCCATACCACCAAACCCTGCTTACATAAGCATCCGGGAAATTACTTACAAGAATTCAAAGGCAATTTCATGGATTTTATAGCGGGAAAGCGTCGTGCATCAATGTAGTTGGAAAACGTTGTTCCTCTGGTTGTTGCCCTCTGCTGCAGTTTCTTATATCCGGCTATTGCTGCTCGTCGGCTGTTGTTTTCTCCATTCCAAATCAATTCCCTATCTAACTAATTTCACTGGTCTGATGGTTTTCGTAGGTGAGGCAAATTAAAATACACTGCGTTTCCCTTAAAAATGTGTTTATTATCAAATAAATAGTTATGGGTGGCTAGTTATTCCCATTATAACAATTCCCGCCAATACAATAGATTAGGAGCCTAATCTAACCACACAGGCTTTCCACCCTTGCACACATGTGCATCCGTCGTCCAGAGAGTATCATCTGTGTCGACGAAATTCTATAAGAGAGAGTGAAAATCTGGGGCTTTATTTCCCCTTTTATACCTAAGCCTAGTGCCGCTCACCTTTGCGCCTCGAAATGTAACGACATTTCTAATTGGTCCTCGGACCACGTTACCTTATTGTGTATGAAAATATTCTGCTCCAAAGTTTTTCGCATAAGCGTTCCAGTGACGCGCCCGAAGCAGGTTCAATAACTCTGTCTCCTTGCTTTCTATATATGTCTCTTTCTATTTCTCCTTATTGCTTCACGTTCCTTGCTCATTAGCTTGGTGAAAGGTGGCTCTACATAGAACTATCTTTTACCGATAATTGGCTACCTCGCCCGTCCCTTACTTATCTAAGTTATAATGTTTTTTTTTTTACATTTCTTGGCTGCTAAATATTCTAACATCCTTCTTTGTAAACTATATTATTATGTACAATTATTGTTTCATGTTGATTTATATGTATATATGTGGTATATCCCCTTTCAATTTACTTTAAAAAATTTGTCCAGAATATCTCGACTTTATAAAATTACATTTATCACATTCCTTTAAATGCACAAGTGTCACAATATACAAATAAGAAATATCTGGAAAATTCCTTAACAATATTATTTGGCATAAATTGTACATTTTAATGAAATATACATTTTTAGTGTAACAAACTTGTGTCTCTCTTATAGTTTATTAAGAGGAATTCGTCGGCTATTCGAAGAATATTCAAGGTATACGATTAGTCGCGCAATTATCTTAATCAGAGTTGCATTAATCAATGCCGTTACAGCCATGTTTTATAAAATAAAAAGAAATAACGAAACATTTTCTATTCTAAGGGTAGTTTGCGATAGAATATGTTCTTGAATACCTTCGTTTGGAATTTTAGGAAGATTATGAACTAAGTACTTACATGCGACATATATTCTACGATGTCCTACCAGTTTCCATGAATAACTACCTATTCGCGTACTCTCAACGACGTATGCACAACAAACGTGAGTTCTACAGCCTAACAGTGATGTCAACTAGTCCATGCACAAAACATGTGGACGTCTCTGAAACACATTTTATTTCAAATACATTTTTACGACATTGTTTATTTCCATGACATACGTTGTTATTGATTTGAAACATAATGTTTTGTCATGTGTTTCTGCTGACGCTATTCAGTTATCCCTCACGAAGTCATGGAAAGAGTAAGACATATCCAGATCAAAATATAGTGACCTGCTGTTAAATATCCACAAATTCCTCTATCCTCCTATACTACCTACAGTTTAATGTACAATGAAACTATTAATACAAATGTTTGGCTTGATTAACATGAAGTAGAGATAAACTTTTATTCATATTGGTTTGTAGGAATTGTATAAAGATAAACCATAGTGGGTAGAGTATGTCATACGATAAATCAATAACAGATTTTTTTCAAGTGGTAAGTCCCTGTTCGTTTTCTTCTCGTGATTGTCTAAAGATTCTGCTATTTCAAAGCCATTACATAGCAATCCGCGTCTTAAAAGTTTGACTATCCCTTTAGCCTGCAGTATTTTTCTTATACTACAACTAAATGTGTAACGAAAGCTTTACCCTATTAACAAGAAGTAGGAAGAAAAGTCCGTTTTTATAAAAATAATTTGTAGAAGAGTGAATAAGGAAATTCAGGTGAATTGCAACGCATCAGATTTTTCTAACTTATTTATCAATGTAAGTGTACACCGAAATGTTGTGGGTAATTAGTCGTTGTGGTAGTCACTTGCGGAGGAGGTCATAGATAAATGAGATAATGAAGAGTAAATAGTTAAAATTTCAGCTTAAATTAAAAATAGTAAAATTCATAAACTTCATTGGGCAGTCCCATAATTTGCAGTTGATTCACTCTGCCACTAGAGGGCAAATGAGAAATAATTGGTGCTTATTTTACGGTTGATACTGTAATTATGGACACGAAAAAATAAATAATTAAATGAAGAAGTAATAGTAAGATAGATAAAATTTGCAGTAAATAATTTCCGTATACTAAATCAGTGTATAGTGTAACAAGTTTGAGTTGAAATGTTTGTCCGTAAAGATGCACGTAATTAGGAGTCAGGTTAGCGAAAGTGATTAGTGAGCCATGTAAGAAAGCCATTAGCAACAGCCGAAGTAACGAACGAACACGTTAGGTATAAAAGTTCTAGGAACACAGTTTAGAGATAAATTCAGTACGTTTGGAGTCACGTAGGCAGAATTTCTGGAAAACAGAAAACCACTTGCATTCTGAGAATTTTAGCTAAGCCCCATAATAACAGAGTCAAGGACGCACATGAAGAGAGGTTAATATTGGCTCGGGCGTAATATAGTTTTGGTGGGAGTAATTCTAATATAGGCGTGGCTTAAGTAATAAGAAGACGGGCTATTTATGTGTGTGATTTTAAGCGCCTAGGGACGCGCTTATGAGAGTAAGATCTCCCGGCTATCTCGAGGGACCTTTCCAAGTAACATTTTAGCGATTCAGTAGGTTATGGTTCTAGTTTCTTTTATTACGGAAAAAATATACAAACAATAACTTTGATACTGCAAAGGTTAGCAGGTATAATAATTCAATTGTCATAGTTTCGAGTGCTACAATTCAAAGTCAGTCTATTTCATTTCAAACGGTCGGCAACTCCATTCAAGAACTCAAATATTAGTTCACAATAAATTTCGCAGTTAATTTAAACTGGTCTTGTCCTTCAAAATACATGCACGCCTACCCTGAGAAATAGTACTCGTACCTCTACCACTGGAGCAGCCGGCAGCCGAAGCAACAGCAGATATTGGAGAAACGAGAAAAGGTGACAACTACAGTCCTGTACCAAATTGTCGAATCATCATCGCGGCATCGTGTTATTGCTTCACGGTTCTGCCCTCAAAGTAGGACTGAAAGAGACAAAGTGACGTTCCAGGAGGAGCCAGATCACACACTTGGCCTCTAATGAAGCTAACCAATTGTGTTTATCCTGCATACCTGCTACAGGATCGATGACTACATGATGTTTGCATGTCATTCACCAAGTTATTACTGCCTGCATTCATCTTCCCCCTACAGAATAGAAGCTATGTGAAATACAAAAGCTAAGGAGGTTTTAGCTGCCAACAAATTAAGTTTTTAAACTTTATGTTAAAGGTTTATTCCTATATTCCCCATATTTTAACCATACTTACTTACAGAGCACTGTATGAGGTTATTTACTTCTACATAAACTATAGACATCCCAAAAGTGGCAGGAAAACTATGAATCAATACCATGCGACCGATTCAAGACTCCTTCACTCTCCAGGAATCAACTCATACCCATTCGGAATTCTGGGTATCAAACTACATAGCTACAGTGGCAATTGTCATCAATTCCACTAACATCCGCGACGGATATAAGCTATAAGTGCTATAAGTTTATGCTTATTAAGAAAACTTGAAGATGAACTAAACAAAAATTCACATATTTACAGTTTACTATTATGTAACATTAAATTAGCTTACAGTTTAAATAAGAATTTTGAATAATATTTCATTTACATTTCATGCATTAATTTTAAGCATAAAGAGTGAGAATTTTTATCATTAACCATAAGACTGTAACTAGTGAGAAACTTTTTTGCATTCTTCTCGAGTGAGATATCTCCGAACTATTCTTTGGAACTTTTTTCTTCTAAGCTTTGCTTCTGTCAAAACTTTCGCCATGCATTTATAACGACAGTGCAGATCTGTGAAAATTAAGAAAGTGCTAATGACGGACCATACTTCTAAAGACATATCGCAGTTTTATTCTTATGTTAGTAAAAGTTAGGAATACTGATGAAAGTCTAGCTGTAGACAAAAAGCCGTCGTGTGCAGTTTGCCTTCATTCTTTAAATAAATTCTCTTGAAAGTTCAGTTTTCCACTGCATTAAACACACTTTCTACACAGTTTTAACTAACTCAAAAAGGATTTTATTTTATTGTGTTATAGCTACTTTATTTGTTTTAAATTATTTGAAATAATGGATGTTCTTAACTTTTGCATTTGTTTTACTACTCATTACCGGCAAATATATTTGGAAAATAAAAGAATTATTCCACACATATGTGCACATAAGCGCATTGGTTTCTGAGGAGTTTTATTGCTTTCTGTGTGATAGTACCACCGTTGAGTTACTTACTTTGTGAGATGATCTATTTTAAAAGCAATATCCAGATTTTAAACAGTAATTATTTGTTTAAAATATCTATAGATACCCCAATTATTCTGCAATTTGAAACTAGTAGATTACGCCATGGGCAGTTAGAGAAGCACTGACTGAACATTTGTATTCTGCTATATCAAAATATTGACAGCACAGATGGGGCAGTATCTAAACCGCCTGTGTAGTTTTTGGATTAACATAATCTGGTGTACTACTTTTGATGCTATCGTGAAAATTAACTCTCAATAAGAAAATTAACGCAACAAATTAAAGCTTTTAGAACTTATGCAAGGCTAATAACACACAAAGGCATATCTTGAATGTCTGTACTACATTGGAGTCGGAGTATGTGAGATGATAAGATGATGTGCTTGTATTACTAAAGCTGTATGCACAGTGACAGCTGGATTCAATGATAGTACCAAAAGTAAATAGCAATAATAGTACCACGTCTATTTTTGAGGCAATTAATTAAATTACTTCGTATTCTACCATAAACCACCCAAATGAACTCAAGGAAAGAAGGGATACATGACAAATGCTTTTATCAAGTAAAATATATTTTCTGACTTGGATATAAGCGTCTTAATTGTTCGCGAAACCAGTTCATTGTGCGGAAAAAAGCCTAAGAAGGGAGTGCCGCCATAAGTATGAAGGCGAAGGAGACGGACTGCGAATCGTCTATGATACCCTATCGGGAATAGCTTCAGCTATCCACTTTTAAGCAGACGGTTATAAACACATCCAGCTATGTTTTAATTAATACAAAAGGCAACATTGGGCCATTTGTCTTATCGCCTATCAATTTCAGTCTAGTATACATTATCCATATTCCAAGTATTGTAAGTACACTTAACAGGCAATGGACTCAGGATTTTGGTGTACATTTTATTATATTATATTGATCAGGTAGAGATACTCAGTGGCTTCGTTCGAGCTTTTCGTATGAGAGTCTGTGATTTGATTCGCAAGTTTGGGGTGAGTCGCCCGTCACCTCTTGACTAGCTCATGTGAAGTATCTTCAAGGCCCAACATGGTTCAGAATCTACAGTAAAAGCTATGAATACCATCGTTTCATCACCATCCTCATCACCGACTTACCATCCAAGGTAAAGACACCGTAGGTAGCGTTCCCTAAGATAAAACTTTTATCAATGGGTCCATCATCACTTGGCAAGGCTGAGGTTCCTCCGAAGGATATACAGACCACATGGGGAGCGTTAGAAACATCATGATCATTTATGCTATACGAATGTAAGGTGTTTAAAACTACCACATTAATATCTCCAGTGTTATTACTTTTACCGGTGATCTGGTTTCCCTTCATTATAAGGCATCGAGGAGCTAAACTTTATAATTTATATAGTAATATGATTCTGAGAATGTTATTTTGAGCAAAATATTTAGCATAAACTAAACTAAATGAAATTAAAAAAGTTTTATTGTATGTTTCTAGTTAACGATAAAAGTCCTTTTGTAAATATATTCATTGTACGGGTTAAAGTATATAGATAGTTTCAAATAAATCATTTCAAAGAAGGGAGCCTAAAAGTAGCCTAAAATATTTCATTCCTAAAGTGTTTGTATGCTTTTAATTGGTTAATTATACCGTAGCGGATTACTTGTCAGCTGTTTTACTAGAGCCATGCGGTCAACACAATTTATTGTACCAGATTTTTTACTTTAATTTATTCTGCACATACAAGTTGTTGCGTTAAAAATATAAGCTTCTCTTATTTGAATCATATTAATTCACTACACGCTTTACAACTTAACTCCCCTCAGTCTAGTAAGCAATGAGTCAATTAGTATAGGAGATATATACTTTGAGGTTGTAGTGTTTCAAACAGATTAAAGGAGTCTCGAAAATATGTGACTACAGAAACTACAAGAACGTAATAAAACAATCTCCAGCAATAAATAAGACATATGTGCCGTGTAAAAAGGGTTAAGAACAACTTAAGGTATCCTGTCTAAATTACAATAAAAATATTATATCAAAACTCTGCAGCAAAGCACATAAAGCGCTTGCATACTTTCTGAAGAACGTTGAAAGAGATCGTAGGTTCTTAGTGCATATCTTATAAAAGATAACGCAGAAATATCGAAGATTCAAGATTACAGTTTCTAAGAGGAGTATTATATATAGCGGAACGGCAATCAATATTTTCTTTTCCTGCTTCTTCTCCTACACTTCAAGATATAGGTAGTAGTTTGCCTGTTACGACTTCAAAGACTCTCCAGTCGTTCCCTTTTGGATCTGTCCACGTATTTCCCTGGCAGAATGTTATCTCAAAGGTTGTTTTAATAATCTTGTATTTGCACGTTTCTATGCGATCTTTCCACTACCTTTTAAGGTGCTTTACTTTGTAATTTAAATTCAAAATGTGCATTTGTTCTCTTTAACAACAGATTAAGTTGAAAAATAAAACTAAAGCTTTACATAGTCTTGCCTACGCCTGGACTTTGTCACTGGGATTAAAATATCGACATTAACAAAACAGAAGAAGAAAGTAAAATAAGGGTCTTAGAAATTAAAATTTTAAGGAGAGTTAAAAGACGCTCACAATTACATCGCATACAGAGAAAACATTAGAGAGGAATTATGTTAGATTTATTTTTGTTAGTGTTACTTTATTATATTGTTTATTTTGTAATTATTTTTTCATAAATAGTAGTTAGTTCTACAGCATCGTCAACTTTTACCTAGCATTCGCTCAGGGAACCCAGTTAGGCAATTTCAGAGCATCATATTTCTCCTTTTATTAAACTTTGTAGCACAGCACGGACTCGTGTCTGTATTACCTTACATCATATACTTCAATTATTTAAGTGAATCATCGGTTATTGAATCATCGGCTGCAACCATCCGTATATTGGGTATACTTTAAGGATAATTTGTAGGAGAATGAGAAATCCATGTCAGAATTTACACAGCATGTTTGTTGTTATCTATAGTAAGATTTGTAGTCACATTTGGCATTATTCGAAGCAAGTCAGTAGTTTTTTTTATGGACGCTCTTTAACTGCTATTATCCTTAGCGTTCCATTCTATATTGGGCGTGAAAGACCAGTAATTTTGCTCAGAGCCTCTTTATCAGGCTTGAGGTTCTTTTACGTGCGGTAAATCTACGACACGGGACCACCGGCTTTACTTCTCTTCCGAAGGAGCCATGCTAAGGATTTTTACGCCCGAAAAAAATCCATCTCCCTCCGCCAGGTTTGAACCCGCGACCTTGGGAACTAGAGGCTAGTACGGTACCACTAGTCCACGGAGGACGCATTCAGTAGTTATCGAACGTATTCGACACTCAGTGGTGATTCGATGCAATGCATGAAATAAACTGGCAGATGTCACGTTGAGCATCTATTTTAAATTACAGGCGACACTCTATCACTAATCTTGTAAACTATTACTACAATAAGCAATCTTTTCAAAGTTGTAAAGCATATTTCTGTGAGAACGTGTACGTAAGTGAGTTTTAAATAAGGGAGAAGATGAATAAATCGCTTAAAAAGCAGTAATTACCTGTTTCACAAATCTATTTGTAAACGAAAATAAAAACTGAAAAATGGTTATAGTTGAAACTATTTTCAGGATTATGTAAGTTTATACTGAAGCATCACTGGAAAGCAAAATTTGCCCCATAATTATTTCATAGGTTACATTATCAATTTGTATAATCCACTTTATCAATTAGTATCAATTTGTGTGAAGTTTTACACACTGCTAATGTAATCGTTATTAGTAGAATTTGAAGAAAAGTAAGTGGTAGCTTTAAAGATTTCAATAATACACTTTGATACCTGAATTATTGACTTGAACGTCAATAATTCTATAAAGACATGATAGGGAGATAGATAAATAATTACAATAAATAAATTCCATATAGTAAAATCAATGCATAATGTAAGAAGAACGAGTTACGATCCTGCCAGTGGATAAGAAGACATTATCAGGCCAGTTACATGTTTAGACAAAGCAATTCGTTAGAAGTCAGACTAGCTAAGGCAATTAGCTAAGGCAACACGTCGAACTCAGTCAACAAGAAACTCTTTAGCTCAAGGTTCAGGTAATTAGAACTCATACGCTCAGAAATCAGAGAGTTGCATTAAAATTCTCGTATACTAGTTCTGAAAATTAGAAATGGAAAGAGTTCTTAGAATTTACCAGTTCTAAAAACTAGAAATGGAAAGAAATCTTAGAATTTAGCAAGTAAAAGAGTAAAATTTGTGTTTCAGATGCGAACAAGAAAGTTTAAGATTTGGCAATATATAATGTAGGAACTTTGCTGGGGCAGTCATGAATTAGGCGGGACTTAAGTTGATAAAAGAGCGCGTGTTTCTCTAAAATGAGGGCCTTACAGTCTTTTACGTTTTACACAAGAGTATTACTGTAATCGATTATCGGCAGTTTGTAGCGGCTAAACACCGCGCTAGGTTTTCACATTGTGGAAGCCGCAAGGGGATTGGCCGTTTAGTATTTCAGCGATTCATGGCAACTTACGCTTTTCGTTGTTATTACGAAAACAGTAATTTTAAATCATAAATCTCTTAATACTTCAGAAGCTAGTAGATATAATACTTCAATAGTTACAGCTTCTTGTGCTAAGATACAGAAACAGTTTAATTCTTCATCCTCAAACTGTTGGCAACTTGCTTCAAGTACCTCGTGTAATAGCCTCCATTAAATTTATCAGTCAACTTAACTGGTGTTTTGTGAGCCCACCCACGCGTACCCTCAAAGAAAGATCCCATAGCGGGCCATAGCTCACCACTGTAGCAGCCGGCAGCAGCTTCATCAACGACGGAGATATTGTAGATGGCATCAAAGGTGTCACATAAATAGGGAATGCATCTGCAACTTCTTTAATTCGAGCAGACGTAAAGCGTCGAGGAGTATTTTGAAAATGCCTAATGTTAACAAATATTTGACTTACATTTTAGGTTTTCGAGGCCTGTATTTTTTAACTTTAAACATTTTATATCTGTTATGCTTGCTCAGACACAGATGCTTCCAAAATGTGACTTATCAGCTACAAACATTAGGGAATATTTGGAATACTTTAAAGTAGAATTCCTTTGAGTATTTTCGCATAGAATCTTCGTAAGATGCTGGAGTTAAATACCAAGACTGGTGTTAGTATACCCTTTTATTCTATTCATGCACGTGCACACGTACGCACACACACATACACATACGCACACACACACATGCACCAAAGAGCCAGCGGGAAGAAGACAAATTAAAATGATATTCCAATGTAACAAGTAAAGAGCAGCATTATTAACCACATACAGTTACGAAGGCAATAATAAAGCTCTCTAACGGCATACTTCAGTAACGATGAGGCAGTCTAAAGGAGGCAGAGAATGATTTGAGCCCCCTGAGGAAATAAACACGAGAACTAAGATGGGTTATACATGGAGGTTGCTGCCGTCACACCGGGGGTGGCTGAGTATAATGCTTTTCAATGCTTTTGACCTCATTGTGTAAAAGAGCGTTGCTTTGTGCTCCACGCTGACATATTTTATGGAAGAACATAAATAAGAGGTTTTGCGGTGCCTTTTAGCCACACTCCTTCCTGTAGAGAATATGTTTAGCTTTGCTATACATTTCCAGCAAGGAACGAGTCTACTAAATAGAGAAACAATTTGTCCCAAGGCGAGGTCAAATAATTATTTTGTGATTATTTCACACTAAGTACACACTTCCTACCTCGTTTGTAAAATCTGTACTATTACATTTCTTGACGACTCTAAATGACCTACACAAAAGTGACATTTTCCAAGTCATGCGTGCGTTCTGACTTCTCAACTTATAGGTCCCAGATTTAGTTCTCGGCTAGGTTGAATTACGCAAACAGCGTCCTCCGCCTCATGCATTTGGACAAGCATTTCGGAGCGGTTTATGCATTCCTAACTATGAGAACTTGGTTTGAAGAAGTAATTTATCTTTACGTTATTAGCCCCACGTTTAGGTGCCGATTTGAAGTAGGTGTTGTATTGTATTAGTTCTACTGCTGGGAAGTCGAACTTGAAGTAGTTGCAACCACGTACGGTACAAAGTTTCCGGTGGCCTTCGCCCCAACGTTTAGGAATCAACTTTGTATTTTTATGTTTCTTTAAATATTATTTATATTTATGTTTGGCTCGGTTGCGTCAGTATTAATTTGTAGAAACATATATCTCTTAACAGGGGGTGATGCGGCTAAAGAATGTAGGATTACAAAAATTATAATTTTTACTTCACTCCTTTTATTAATCCTTCATACGATTAAATAACACTTCACTGATATAGAGAGCTGTGAGATTATTTATTAAATACTTGCAATTTTTAATACGTACTTTATAATATTCTCCCCGTAATTAATTTTATATGTCTCACACTGAATACGTGCCGAGCGAACGAACTGCTCAGGTACGTTGCCTTCAAGCGACTGGCGTTTACCGCTTAAATTTGTAAATTTATCTATTTCAAGTCTCCGATTGGCTACTTTTACTCCAATAGAATACTTTTATTTATCTTTCAGCTTTTCTGGTTTTTTGATTGGCTATTTATAAACTGTTTTAAATAGTACATTATTGTTCCAAGAATTACTAGTAACATTA
Organism: Deroplatys truncata; assembly: GCA_030765065.1. Taxonomy (NCBI): domain Eukaryota; kingdom Metazoa; phylum Arthropoda; class Insecta; order Mantodea; family Mantidae; genus Deroplatys; species Deroplatys truncata. Next base: position 113,654,346 of record CM060981.1, read on the forward strand.
TTAAACTTTCCAATTCATTATTGCCTCAGGTTACCTCATTGTTAGCAACTTTCAGCTACTATTCTCACAGCTCCTAGATTATTAAATTACCTAATACATTCACATAACATTATTACACATGTACACAATAATATAAACATATACAATGACTTTAATATACACTTTTTATATTATATTATACACATATTGCTTTAAGGCGGGCTGTTATTATATTTTAAATTATATAAACAGACTGATATCCTTTAAGTATTAAAACTACTGCCTAAGGTTTCACGTATTGTTGAACCTCTAATACTTCGAAAGTCGTTTGTTACACACTTATGACAAAAGCTTCATCATCTTACTATATTGCTTTGAGGTTATTGTGTTCCTAAAATGCTATAAATGTTCCAGAATCGATATGTAAGAGTATACAATAGTAATAAAGTAAACAATATTAGTTCAATCTAGTAATCGTTTTTTCATAACTTACAACCCTTATTGCAGTGATATGTGTAACTCCTTTGTGAATGTTAAGTCCTAAATAATACCTATAGAAATAAACTTTAATCCTACACCTATGTGCTTATAAAAGTTAACTCTATAAATGAAAAAATCGCATGTTTTCGGGTATAATAGTACAGCTGTCTCAGTAAAGAGGTGCTTTTGGCTTACCTATCTTTCTTTTCACCCCTTCACCTAACACAGGCCTATATGCGATTCATAGTGTCGTATAGAGCGGTGTCTGCCACTTCCCTCTCTCTCTAAAGATTATCCGATGCATCAAAAGTCGGAGCTTGGAGAGCGTCTCTCTCGTACCTTAACTAAGGGAACAGTTTTATCGCGTCACTGTTAACCGTCCGACACAATTTCAGTGCAGCTATAACCTCGTGCTCAGCATACCCGGTTGACCAGTAAACTACTACAACAAATCAATCAAAACGTACAAAATTATCAGTTTTGTTCACGCTCTTAAAAAAGCATTAAGTATAGATGGAAGACTCACTGCACTAACCTTATTAGAATCGCCCAATCAGACACCGTGGAAAAAAGAGAAAGCATAAACCAATTACAGTTTTTAAATTCAATCATTTTGTACTAATGCAATAAATGCAAGTTTATTTACTATATCGTTTTAATTCGTCTCTGGACATCAAAGTCTTTTTAGACAGCAAGGCCTAAAAGTAGAACTTCTAACACAGTGCACACGAGCTTTAGATTATCGCACTAATGCGATAAACATGTGACCAACTTTGGTTTCAAGTCATTTTACATGCAAATTACCGTTTGTATTTGCAATATTTAATAACTCGACTTGGTTTGATTAGATTTTACTTTTCATTATGTCGTTTCACATTATTAATTTCTCATGGCGCTAGCATTAACTGTTAACAATATAAACCGCTATACTTCAATTTATCGAGTTCGTTGTAGAGTTAATCCTATAGGTTATATTGGCAGCTACCTTTGATCTAAAACGTTACTGTTTTGTCTAACCTAAATAAAGATTAAATGGCGGAATCTATAAATTCAGAAGAAACTGAAATGGAAGTGAAATTACAGAAGCAGTAGAAGGAATAGCAGTAGAAGTACTTACCCAAAAATCCAGAAAGAAATATAACGTAGCATTTAATCACTTCAGTGTCAGGTGTAAAGCAAAACATGGTGAAAATAATTTCATGGAAATGACTGCTCGAATCAACAAAACATCAAAGCATCTGACAGCTCGCTTTTTAATGCAAAAAATTAAAGTAAATTGAGTTTTATTTATGGACGCTCTTTAACTGATGTGTTTCTTAGCGTCACATTGCATAGTGGGCGTGAAAGACCGGTAATTTTGCTCAGAGGCCTCTTTATCAGGCTTGAGGTTCCTTTACGTGCCGTAAATCTACGACACGGGACCATCGACTTTACTTCCCTTCCGAAAGAAGCCATGCTAAAGATTTTTACGCCCGAAAAAATCCATCGCCCTCCACCGGGTTTGAACCCGCGACCTCGGGAACTTGAGGCTAGCATGGTAGCCACTACACCACGGAGGATGACATTTTTTCTTTTCTTAATGCGATTTCTCTTGTTTCAAGAACGCGATTATACGTGATATATGTTAGTATTTCAGGAATCAATATAACGTTATTGATATTTTACAAATTACAGCGCTATCGATAAAATATTGTATGCCACACGTATAAAAAGTGGTTTTATTTTGCTCCTAGGATTGCGAAACGAAAGCCATAGACCGAGTTCCGCAAACATTTCTACTCGCAAAATAAAACCCTACTTTTACCCCTTGCATCATAATGTACTATTATCGTTATTTGATCAATAACCATTCTTTGAGACAAATTAGGTTTCAGTACTCTGGCATGTTCTCCGCTGCTTCAGAAACCACAGCAACATCGAAGATTGAAACTGCAACTTTAGTAGAAAATATGCGTTGATGCCTTAGGCAAGTCCATAGCAAGTTGAGGGCAGGCGAAGCTCTGGTACGTTGTGGTTTGCCGAGGGCAAACTGCTACATGATACAGGTTTAGTCAGTGTATCGACAGAATACCGATACAGGCAACTCTGCAAAGTGACCACAACATCTTTAACAGCATTTAAGAGCCATTTCATCGTTGCCCTGTTTCAGAGCATAGCAACTATGTGGCGTTAGTAGAGGATGTCTTACATGTGGCTTTGTTCGGGTTCAACAAATACAAGGCATACGTGAAGTCAATGGAGAGTTCAAGCAGATTTGAAAACTTAGATGCTCCAGCCTTAGCCGGTGTGAAAGAACAGAAGTAAATTCTACAAGCATAACTCATCTCCAGAAACATCTTCCTCCTATTTCTAAGAGCTCCGCTCGCATTATGCATTGACTACAAGATTCTTTCCACTCTCTTGCTCCCTCTCGCTCCCTCTTACACTCTTTCCACCCCTCCTCTCTTTCTGTCTCATTCCCAGTCATATGACGTTTTGAAAAGGGGTAGTCATAAATTTTGTAGCGGTGCAGATAACAATTAAAACAAAAATATGATGTGCTACACTCACATGACTTCCTCCACTCTTGTACAAATTATTTTTACAAACGCTTATACTCCATATGCTTCATGTTAATCGAGATGTTAATCTTATTGCTAATTTTCTTGTAGGTGCAAGGGGAATTGGTAGGCTTTAAGCGATAGTCAAATATTTTAAGAGCTGGTTGCTATGTGGAGTATTCCATTCTCTTTGCATTAACAGGACAAAAAGATAAATAACGATTTCCCATTTGAGAAAAGTATAACTATTGGAAAATTTAAGGGAATAACAAGCAATATCTTGAAAATTGTTCACTCAACAACAAAAAAAGGTATATGACATAAATTGTGTATTTTAACGCGATCTACATTTTTTGTGAAGTAAAAGTTTGTCTATCTCTTATGGTTTTCCAGTTATTCAGGGGATCTTTCGGCGAGATCTTGACATGGATTTTTTGAGTGGGATGTTATACTTCCTCTTAATTACTGTAGGAAATTGGTAGCGAAAGTAAAATTTACATTTAACAATTTGTGTATATGCTGTGTTTTAGTATCTTACGTTAGAACGGCCTAACCTATTATTATGAAACTTGATGTATAACTCATCTTAGGCAGATGGTATTTTAATTACTTTCGCCAAAGGTTTTTTTTTTAATGGGGCAGAAAATAATTAATTCAAATATCTTGCTTGTTAAGCTTCTGGGAAAATGTTAGGGAACAATAATTCTTAATGATTCCAATAAGTTTTCTGAATTTATAAGACTTCGGTAATATGAATATTTAAGAAACTTTAACTGGTTACTAACGGAAATAATATCACACTGCAAGTTTAAGGATGCTTTCACTTTTTACTTTCTCTACTACGTATAGTAAGTAGGGGGTATTGCATTACACCCAAAAAATCGATACCGAGATTTCAAGGAAGTACATACTTTGAGGTGCACTGAATATATATAAAGCATTTTTGTAAACATGTCCGTGTGTGTGTCTGTGTGTGTGCGTGTGTGTGTGTGTGTGTGTGTCTGTCTGTGAACAGCATAACTCATAAACGAACACTCGGATAAATACCAAACTTGGTATTTAGGTTCAGTATCTTCCAGAGATGCGACACGAAGGTTTTGAAGAAAATTTCCCACCCCAGATTACACTTTACATGGAACACTTTTCGAAAATTTTAATTTTCTCAAATATGGTTCTAACGGTTTAGATTAAAATATCATATATTTAAGATACCTTCATGTCAAATAAAATGTATATCTTGAACTTTTTTGGAATGTATCCAAAAGTATTCTTCATTGTGAACTACTTTTGCATAACTGGTAAACCATAAGAGATAGACTAACTTTTACAGCACAAAAATGTAGATCGCGTTAAAATACACAATTTATGTCATATACATTTTTTTTGTTGAGTGAACCATTTTCGAGATATTGCTTGTTATTCCCTTAAATTTTCCAATACTTATACTTTTTCTGAAATGGGAATTCGATATTCATTTTTTTTGTCCTGGTATTGCAAAGAGAATGGAATACTCCACATAGCAACAGCTCTTAAAATATTTGACTATCGCTTAAAGCCTACCAATTCCCCTTGAATCTACAAGAAAATTAGCAATAAGATTAACATCTCGATTAACATGAAGCATATGGAGAATAAGAGTTTGTAAAAATAATTTGTACAAGAGTAGAGAAAGTCATGTGAGTGAAAGACATCAGATTTTTTGCTGTTCTGCTGCCTTTCTTTTTTTAGTGCTAGTAGTGTTTAACGCCGTTTTTACTGCTTTCGGTAACACAGGTGGTGGACACTGATAATTCATTAAATGAAGTGATAATTGGGAAAGGAAGCGTTCCAGCCCTACGTTTAGGGTACCTCCCCGGCATTTGCCAGTTGTGAGGAATGAGAAAAACTTGGAAAAATTCTCAGCTGAAAGTACAGTCCTGGCTGGAGTACTACTGACATCGCCTACCATATTTCCTATTTTTCTGTAAAGCAACGGGTTCCAGCTGAGGACTAACGTATGCCCCTCAAAATGAGGTTTCTTTGACATGCGTTGTAATATAAAAACCTATGTATTTTTTACCATTGAATTTGTATACCTATGGATTCTATTCTAATTGACTTAACTTACTTTTGTATTCCTCGTGAGCTACAGATGTATTTCTTGCGGCTCCCACCTCAAAGACTAGTACTAGCCCAAGGTCACTACCATTCTCTACGTTTGACTTTATGTTTCGTTCTGCTTTTTCACGCGCGATAAACATGACCACCCATTTCCCAATATTTTATATGATTTTGTGTATAAACAAATCTCGATACATAAAATATTTGAAAGTGTGGCTCCATCACCTACTAGGAGCTGACATCAAGAAACCAATCCTGTTATCGACAATGTGATTTTTCTTTCCAGCACCCGTATATCTTCCTTGGCGTCTGTCTTCCTCCTGGCAGCTGTGTGCGTAAGCAAAAAATCTGATGTGTTACACTCACATGACTTCTCTACTCTTGTACAAAATATTTTTACAAACCTTTATTCTCCATATACTTCATATTAACCGAGATAAACCTTTGCAGAAATTATCTTATTGCTAATTTTCTTGTAGGTGCAACGAGAATATGGTAGGCTTTAAGCGATAGTAAAACCTTAAGACCTGGTTGCTATGTGGAGCATTCCATTCGCTTTGTATGTTCAGATTATATAAAAAAGAATAACAAATTCCCATTTCAGAAAAAGTATAAGTATTGGAAACAAATAACAAGGAATATCTTGGAAATGGTTAAGTCCACAAAAAATGTATATGACATAAATTGTATGTTTTAACGAGATCTCCATTTTTGTATAAGAAACATTTTGTCTATTTCTTACGGTTTACCAGCTAAGCAAAAGTCATTCAAAATGAAGAGGACTTTTGGGGACATTCCCAGAAAATTCAAGATATACATTTCATTTGCTATAAAAATACCTTAAATATGTGATATTTTAATCAAAATCGTTAGATCCATTTTTGAGTAAATAAAAATTTTCAAATCATGTCCCGTGTAAAGGGTAGTCTAGGGTGGGAGATTTTCTTGAAAATCTTCGTATCACATCTTTGAAACATACTGAACCTAAATACCAAGTTTGGTATTTATCCGAGTTTTCGTTTTAGAGTTATGCTGTTCACAGACACACAGACATGTTCATGCAGACACAGACACAAACGGACCTTTTGCTAAAAATCTGATGTGTTACTCTCGCATGACCTTCTCTACTCTTGTACAAACTAGTTTTACAAACGCTTATTCTCCATATGCTTTATGTTAATCGAGATGTTAAACTTATTGCTAATTTTCTTGTAGGTGCAAGAGGAATATGGTAGGCTTTAAGCGATAGTCAAATATTTTCAGAGCTGGTTGCTATGTGTAGTATTCCATTCTCTTTGCATTACCACGACAAAAAAAATTAATAACGAATTCCCATTTGAGAAAAAGTATAAGTATTGGAAAATTTAAGGGAATAACAACCAATATCTGAAAAATGGTTCACTCAACAAAAAAATGTATAGGATATAAATTGTGTATTTTAACGCGAAATACATTTTTGTTGTAGTAAATTTTGTCTATCTCTTAGGTTTACCAGTTATGCAAAAGTCGTTCATAATGAAGAATACTATTGGGGACATTCCCAGAAAATTCGAGATATGCATTTCATTTGTCATGAAAATATCTTAAACATATGACATTTAAACAAAATTGTTAGAGCCATTTTTGAGAAAATTAAAATTTTCGAAAAATGTTCCATGTAAATTGTATTCTGGGGTGGAGGGATTTTCTAGAACTAAATACTGAACCTAAATACCAAGTTTGGTGTTTATCCGACTGTTCGCTTCTGAGTTATGCTGTTCACAGACACACAGACACACACGGACATGTTTCCAAAAATGGTTTTATTGGATTCAGGGGGCCTCAAAACATGTATTTCCGGTGAAATCTCGGTATCGAATTTTTGGGTGGAATACAATACTTCCCCTACTTACTATACGTAGTAGAGAAAATAAAAATTCCTTTTTTGGATTTAGGGGACCTCAAAACATGTATATCCGTTGAAATTTCGGTATCGAATTTTTGGGTGCAATGCAATGCTTCCCCTAATTACTATACGTAGTAGAGAATGTAAAAAAATGGTCTGAAAGACGGTAAAAGGAGGTGTAAAAAAGGTGTAAAAAGAGGATTGTCTCTGTACTCTGGTGGTCAGCATGCTAGCCTCCAAAACCAGCGGTCCAGTGTTCCAGTAGTTATCCTTTATCAGAATTATTCCCTATCCTCTTTAGAATCTGGAAGAGAGAGAGAGAGAGTGTGTGTGCGTGCGTGTGTGTGTGTTTTTTCAAGGGCAACAAAGCAAAGCCGCCGATATGACCTAGATGTTAAAGGCGGCATATAAATGTAACGCACAAAAAAGCATTGGAGATAGTTATATCCCCATTTTATTGTGCAGATCTGTAATCGGCTTGGTTTCCTCAAGTTTCTCAGAAACACCATAGGCTGGAAAGCTTAAAAGAGCTTGAAGGACAACTATTATATAAAAAAAAATAAGCACAATATCTAGACACTACGAAAAGTTTTTGTAACTGATGCTTGTAAACTCATTTTTTTACATTATAATCTAAATTAGAACTCTTAGTTTTAATATAACTGTAACTGAGCACATTCCATTAATTTACTAATTATTTATGTAACATAATTATTCAAGCTTAAACCACGTATTAGGTTTTGAGTCTTTTTTCTAAATACGTAATTTAGAAATGCATTTAGTATATGAATATCGCTCGATATATAATTGTAAATTAAAATTATTTTTATTTTTGGCAAAATTTCGTTCATTTAATCAATAAGCAGCGTACGAAAGATATTTGTTTTTAGTTATAATAACCAATACGTAGCAATTAACTCCTCGGTAGTATTTTCACACATTGAACAATATTGGCACAAATTAATCGAATGCATTTTAAATTTCAGTATTTAGTTTTCAAGATAGGACAGTTCCTCCAAGATAGCCCAGTTCAGTCAATTGAATGCTCTGTTACGTCAGCAAGCAAATCCCTTCTTGCTCTCAGCTCTCAGCTAGGAACTCAGTGAGAAATATAGGGTAGGTGAGATGGGAAAAGTAAAATTATTGTAAAAAGAACAAGCAGGTAAGGGGTGTTTTGTACCTTATACCCACGCGGTTGTAAGATAAAAAAACACCTGTCCATTCCTCTTCCTCCGCATCCCTTACCTTCGTACAAATGAAACAGTGTTAAGTCATACGACTGTAATATCTCACATGTTGATTTTGGTTTGGCCAGTCTTATTTAGATCATTGTATTTCATAAGCGTGATTCACAAATTACGCTCGCACAAACCGAACTCTACCACTAAATAAATTTCCCCAGTATAACAAAGATAATCTTTTTTAAGTCGCTTGAACTTTAAACCCAATGAGAATTAGAGTTAGAACTTTGCACAAAAATACCTTATTGTTTTGCAGCGTATTTCCTTAGCAACTGAAGATATCAGAAAAAAATAGGTAGGTATTTTTTGTGAGTACATCCCAATTGGAGTAAGCTTACAAGCTAATAGAACTCGCTTTGGAAATTTTTCCAAGTGGTTTATTACTCTCTCTACTCTTTTCCTGTAATTAGTATAACATTGTATTCCACCTAAAAATTCGATACTAAGATTTCCCGTTGCTGCATTTCCCAAGATGCAGCTTTTAAAATCCTCTGAACTCAAAAGATTTTCAAACCTAGGTAGGAACCTTTTAAGTATACAAGTAAAGGTTTTCACGCAATTCCAACATTCCTAAATAACGGTTTACTTGGTAAATATTAATTGTTATTGTTTTTATTATCTTAAAACAGATCTATCATATAGGTGCATTTTATATACTGAAATGACAAAGTGTGTATATTGAATGTTCTAAAAATAGGCTTATTTGAATTTTTCTAACTCGGAAACCGTAAGAGAGAGAGAAATTTACTATAGGAGAAAATTCGGGATTATTAAAATACGACAAACTTCATTTTTTACTATTAGTGGTCATTATATATTTTCCCTAGTTAAAGTATATTTTGATCGCCGTATGTATATATTGATGAAAATGGGAGTTTATTTTATTTATTTTTGCATAAGTTCGTGACAGCAAAAGCTGAGTTGTTGTAAAGCAGCTGAACGTTGGCGTTACATCTTTTGTGTAATCATATTCGTACTTTCCAATTTGAAGGAATTACTATGCAAATGATTATGGATAGAAAAAAACTTTTTACATACGGTAACATAGATAAAGGTATGGCTGAAGATGCAAATTGGAAGAGAAAGTCACGTGAATGTTATAAATAAGATATTTATTCCATTACGATACTGTAAAACGTGCACCAAGCTAAAAAAGCTTTGATGCACAGTACAATCGTTTTTCTTTCTTTCTTTTTGTCTAATTTGTCATTGCCATCACATGCCACGTGCAAAGTGCCAAAGGATATTAATCGGTATTATTGTTTATTTATTTATTGTTTACCTTTCTGGGCCGTAGTTGGAGTTTCCTTGCAATTGCAAATACGTGACCATGAACATTTAAATTTTCGTACGCATTTATTGCTGAATGTTACCTTATAGGCAGAGTTAATCTTTTATGCAAATGGACCCCGCAGTTTCGCTCTTATACTGCTTCTTCTTACAGCTCCTTTTCTCTCCTTCTCCCAAATCCCTCACCATTCATCCCTCCTTCCCAATCTTTTCTTTGCCTTTCCGCGTATCTCGCTACCTATCAGAATCTATCTCTCAATCTCTTCCTTCCCTTCCTCTCGCTCCAACTACAGCATGTTATTAATGTTTTGATACCTCGGAATAAAACTGTTTCTGTTCCTATTAATAAAACTAAAACATAAGTGAAAAAGTACATTTACCTGTTTTCATTGTTTTTTATTTAATCGCAACTATATCGTTTCCCGTAATAACCCGAAAAGACTAAAATATCCAAAATTGTAGCGTATCTAATAGGCATATATCAAATAATAGCAAAAAAATTATATACAGTTCCTTTCACAAGGAGGAAGCCTTACCATAGCCTTACTTCACCCTACCAACCACAGACTGACAGAAGCTTTTAGAGTAAAGATTTCTGGTTTTTTTCACTATTATTGTAAACCTCTTCCTTCTTACGTTAGCAATTATTGACAAACGCCGAAAATTGGCAATGGTGAATATTGGAGAATCGGCTTAGCTTTCTTCTATTGGATCCTATTCCTAGAAAATGTTGTAGAAAAAATGTTAAATTAACTCCCACAAATATTGTAAAAAACTTACTTTTCAATCAATTTGAATTTAATGATAATCCGGTAAATAAAGGGTATCAATGAAGAAATCCTGCTATAATAGCAAAAACTGCCTCTATTGAAAGTACATAATGGAAATGTACTTCCTCTGTTGGACCCTTGCCTAAATGAAGTCGAGTGGAAATTAGATTTATCATCTATTCCTGGGTACGATTTTCTAAGTGAGAAACGAAAAAGACTCTCTTATATGCATCTTATTGAAATGTAACAAATAAACTTTGTCAGAAATAATTTACTTATAATCTTTAGTTATGCAATATTTTTACCAGAACTAAACGATGACAATACTTCTGCTCTGTAGCTTATTCTTATAAACGTTTTACAATAACTGGTTCACTTTTCCTTTGTGAAAAGATAACTACAAGATCACATCACATGTATAAATGGTTAAAATGGGAATTTTTGGCTTCGAGGTAGCCTGTTGTACATGTTAATGTGTTATGTGTACTATATATATATATATAGAGAGAGAGAGAGAGAGAGAGAGAGGGAGAGGATGTTTCAAAAATAGCGGGCATAATTTCAGGTACTTCCCATATGTAGACAATAAAAAAGTCAATTACGACAAAGGTCCGGAAATGCTTGGTTTTGGGTTATGGCCTTCAAACAATGATATTCAACGGGACGTGTTTCTTACCGCAGGTAGTTTTCTTTACAGAATATGTTCAAAGTGTTCACCTTCTGCTTGACTGCAGGCTTCACATCGACGTCTCACGGTCATGCAAACACGACCCCAAATTCTAGGAGTATTGCACATTTCCTCGCAACCTGTCACAATTCGATTCTGAAGGGATTCCATGTCAGTCACCGAAGACGAGTACATCAACGCGTTTAAATATAAATCGACAGGTTTCAAATAAGGTGAGCATGGTGCCAAGCAATTGGGCCGCCTCTACCTATCCATCGATCAGGAAACCTCCGATCCAAGCACTACGAGCGGCAGGAGTGAAGTGTGCAGGAGCGCCATCATGCAAGAAGTAAGCCTGTTGAACGAATGCTCATGTCTTCATACACATGAGGTATGGTGTTTTCCAGGAAGCTTGTGTATGCCTACTCCGTGTTTTCCAGGAAGTTTGTGTATGCCAGCTCCGTAAGTCTGTTTACAAGTACATGGGTCCAACTAGCCGATCACCAATGATACCGACCCACATGTTGAGAGTGAACCGCACTGGGTGACGAGATGGAACAATTTGCATGTGGTTTTTCACATGCCTGTACATACTACTTGTGGAAGTTTTAATGTCATCTCGTGTGAACTGTGCATCATCTGTAAATAATACTAAGGAAGGTTCGGATTTGTAGCATACTGCTGTACGAGCAATAACAGAACTTCAATCGAGCAGGGTAATCTGCTGGTGACAGGGCTTGTTGACATTGCAAATGATAAGGATACAACTGTTGCTCTCGCAACAGTCTCCAGACTACTTTGTTGGTAACTTGACAGTCGCCAATATGTGGCACTTAACATTGCAATGGAATAAGAAAACCTTAACCTCTATTGCTTATAAATGAAAGCTAGCCCAGAACCAATTTTGTCGTGGATGTCGTATAAGAACATTCACTTGTAACGCTAACCTTCGTTTACTGATAAAAATAGTCGTGCGCACAGAATCGAGAGTCCCCCTCCTCTACATTGGAGTTGTAGATCTTGGTCGTCCCATCCCCAAACCAAGAGATGCAAAATTTCCATGAACGCAAACATTGTGATGGAGGCGTTCAAATGTCTTCCGATCTGAACATCTTCGCCATGGGCACCTCTCTCGGTACAAACGACGAGCATTGCCGTCCGCCTTACTGTACATGAAGTGCATTTCTGCCAGCTCTGATTCGAGTCCATGTCGCTCAGTCGAACGCCAAACATAACACTCAATGTACCCTTCGCCTCGGAAAGAACTGTTAATATCTTCTTTCACGGCAACCACAGTCGGGAAGAAAAATGTTCCGGTGAATATCACTGCTTCGAAAGCCATAACTCAGAAACCAACCATTTGCGGACACATGTGGTAATAAACTTTTCCTATTGTCTATATATGGGAAAGCATACCTGAACTTATACCCTCTATTTTTAAAACATCGTGTCTGTATGTGGGTGTGCGTGTGCGTGTGTTTGTGCACATTTTACACTCGTTATCTTTAATATCAGCACCGAGAAGCAAAATATGATTGTATTTCAATACAGATAACGGAATCAAATGAGCATATTTCATAACGTTTTAGGATTTTCTTTATATTATTTTATGTGATTATTTTCGAATGTTTTTATTCGCCAAAATTTAGAGCAGTGTTTTTCAAACTTGTGTTTTATTTGCCTACAGGATGTTTGCGGCGAATGTAGAGCTTTTATTTGACAATATATGCACACATAACTTGCTGACAAACATAACAGATCGTTGTAGAGACTACATAATCAAATCTGTAATGCATGACCATATTGATGGCTATTTGTTAAAAGATCTTATCTACTAAATAACAAATTTTTCGGGGGGGACAAAAACTATTTTATCTTTTTGCATCTGTAATATCAATTCGAAATTGGGAGTTAATTATTTTTATAACGTAGAAAATAGTTCTGCAATGTATCTCACATGAAACACGCACAGTTTTATTAATATGATCCTTAAGATGTTTCGTTGGACGGCATATGTGTAGTTGTTTTTATATTACTATGTAAAAGACATTCACTGATCACAACAAAACATGCTAATTATTAAAATTTATTATGTATCACTGTTCACAATTGCATTTAAACAGTACTATACAATTTTTATTCGCCAATTTATTAATGAAAAAGCCCTGTACTGAAATAAAATTTAAAAAGATTATTTTATCTTCACATTGCTAAGAATAGGAACTAAAATAAATATCTTAGCAACCACCGGTTTCGTCTTAAGAGCCAGAATTGTTATCCTATGAGACACTCGGGAACAAACAATGCGATAATACTCGTAAGTTAGAAACTGGGCAAACGTTAGGATGATTTGTTAGTCACTAAAATCATACTTTAAACAGTTAACATACGATGTAAACTTTGTTTTCTATGAATGTTAGAGGGACGCTAATAATGTTTTGCCAGTATGTTTCCTTACGATAAAAAATTAATTTCTCAAAAATTGGCGAGTAAGATGTTCTGTCGGTTAATCATGAAATCTTTGTGAATAAATTGATACTAGCCGCAGGGATGTTTGGTAAATAGCAACATTTAAATTTTCTCATAACGACTCGAAGAGAAAATAGTGTTTCATACCCCTGAAACTGTGTACTACATATACATTATACAGATGAGTCATTGCGAAGATATGAGGAAATTGGCTACGATAATGAAACTCCCTGTACATATCCGGAAATGATATCTCTGTTTATTGTGTTTCATCCGTGGATGTAATAAGAACGAAATTATTATCCTAATCTGAGAGAGCTCGTTATAAAGCTGAAATTACCAGAAATTGGTCGACGGAACATGGGGCCGGAGGCTCTTCGCACTGAAGTTTCCAACTTCACACGATAATAAAAAGAACGCAGTAGTGGTGAGGAAAGGAGAAGGAATACTAAACAGGAATGTGATGCTTGTATTATGGACTAAGAAGAAATTGTTTCAGCTTCCAGTGCACTGACACTTCTCTGCTTTTGAGTGTTGAGATTAATTCAACCAAACATACAAAGAATAGAATATCTTTCACATCTGCATGAAATGAATAATTTATAATTGTACTTGCATTCATTTGAACGCTTGTGTAGACCAGATAGATGTAAAATTCCTTTGATTTTCCAGGGTTCCCCTACTGGCTTTGTTAGAACTCTAGCTATAAAACTTGTTAATAAGTTTTCTTTGTATAACTTATAATGCATCATCATAATGAAACTTTAGGTAAACACTTGAGAGGTTCGGCTGTTTTTAGTGCTACCACATATTACCTAATGAATGTAGTCATTCTCTATTTACTTTCTCTAACCTTTATTTAAGACGAAAGAACGGAATCGCCAAGAATCCGATATCGTGACTTCACAGGAAATGAATATGATGAGACTCTCTAAACCAAAAGTTATACTTTAGAAATCCTCTTGCTCCCTAATTTAAAATAACATATCTCAGGAACGAAAACTCGAATAAATACCAAACTTCATATTTAAATTGAACAGTTTCAAAGATGCAAGACAAAGACTATACTTTATATGGGGAAATTTTTATAACTTTTGTGTTCTCAAAAATGGTTCTAACTTGATTAACTAAAGTATTTTAAACGTGATATTTCGACCGAACGTAAAAAGTATATTTTGAATCCTTCTACAAATTTCGCAAATGGAACCATAAACCGCGGACAGGCAGAGACACAGAAAGAAAGAAAGAAAGAAAGAAAGAAAGAAAGAAAGAAAGAGAAAGAGGGGGAGGTATGCTTATTGAAGGAAAACTGTATATCTTATTAAAACGTAGTAGTTTGCGCAAAATTTGTATCACTATTTTCCGAAATATTGGCTGCCGTACGCTGAAACATTTCCATATTTTAAGCAAAAGTTGTTAGAAACAACAAATGTTCATTTATTTGTTTATAATCAGTTCGTGGCTAGCATATACCTTCTGCTGTCACTACAAAATGTATACATTGTGTTACTGTAGAGAGAGAAGAGTAGGGAAAGTTATGTGAATGCAACACACCAGAAGTTTTAGTTTAACTCCTAAAATTTGCCTAGTGGGTCATTATTTTTAAGTTATACTTGTGTTTGCTCATCTAAGAATTATTTTGTTACCAAACTGTAGCAAGTATTTGGAGAGCAAACACTCAGCATTTCCATCCTGCTCTGAAATAACATCAGAAAGACAATCATTCCCAGGAACAGCTAGAGGAATTTTCTTTAATGCCGGGTATCCATCAAAATGTTTGCTTTTCTTATATAACCTCAACGACCTTCTCCAAAACTTACCACTGTGGGTTGTGCACTCTAAGGTCTTCTTAAAAGGCCCTTTATCTCAATTTCTTGCCACCTGCTGCAGTTGGTTTTCTACTGAGAATGTAGGATAGCGAGTTGTCAACGAAAATGGCAATTAAACTTAAAACTTGCAACATAAAACCAGAATGGTCCCAAAGCATCGTGTGTAAAATACTATATTTCACAGCCGCCATCTGCTCCTCGAAAAAAAAGGATAAAACGCCTGCAGTGCGTGCTTCTTCGAATCCTGCGGTGCGCGACGAAGCTGTTCGTTAGGAATTTTTCGTATTTATACAAGAGCCGTAATGTACTGGACATTCGTTTTTAAGCACTGCAGTAAACTGAATATCTTCATTGTACGTTCCTGGGTGAGAATAATCTTTTCTTTAATCGTGTCTTCTCACAAAATGTTGCCATAATTATAAATACAATATATATACATATATTATATATGTCATCATTTATATTATCATGAAGCATCTTCCTTTCAGCGTTTTCTGCCTTGAAATAAAATCATTTCTCGTCATGTGTATATTGCCATATTTTTCGTTCTCCGTTACATACGAATGGGATAGTTGCCCCTCTTTCGGCAATTTTATCTGCTTCTTCATGTCCTATGATACCATAATGACCAGGTATCCAATGGAGTTCGATCAGATTCCTCACTGAAGGGGAACATTAGAAGTTGTATACATTCTCACAAAGTTCTAGAATTGACTTGGTGGGATTTGAATGCCAAAAGTGCAGACTGGTTATTTGTGGGAATGATTTGTTTGCCAACATACCTTTTCTCTTCACACATACAAATATAGCCAAGTAATGCAAATACTTCTTCCCGAAAAACTGCGGACTTATTTTCAATACTACGTCGTAGTCTTGTCATGGGATATGTTCCTTAGA
This sequence comes from Deroplatys truncata, assembly GCA_030765065.1. Classification (NCBI taxonomy): domain Eukaryota; kingdom Metazoa; phylum Arthropoda; class Insecta; order Mantodea; family Mantidae; genus Deroplatys; species Deroplatys truncata. The sequence goes on from CM060981.1 coordinate 113,670,493, forward strand.
TTCCTGCTCTTGACTGACGTCTACTCGAGATCTGCCTGTATACAATACTAAGAAGCCCATGGACCAGCTTGTGGGATATATTCATTTTGTTTTTAACTATTACTGGTAACGGATGTTGAAAAATGTACTTAACCGACATCAAATCCGATGGCATGTCGAGTATTGGTATCTTGTCAAAGGCACTCATGATATGGTATGACCAGTTGATGAACTGGTCACCTTCCAACTGTTGCTGTTAGCAAGTCTGTATGCTGCCAACCTTGCCTTCATTATAATAACTATGTTTTTATAGGAGGTAAGCAAAGTAAGAGTTCCAGGGCAATTGTAGTTGTGGACCTATGGACCCATAAATACTGTGTTTCAAAATGTAATACTGACTCATTTTTAAAGTACTTACAATTCATTATTTTTATTTTTTATTTTACATATTGCATATAGTTCATCATAACACTGAAACCTCACAAAATGCATGATTAAATATGGAAATTATTTACTCTTATTCCTAGTAATAAACGGCGAGAGGTGTTATACTGGAATGTAATGGTGGATAAAGATGGAAAATCCGAGAGAAGGAAACATCAATAGCACTTCGCTCCGGCCGAACTTCACTATACCCGCTCCTGCTAGAGACCGGGCAAACCTCGAGCTCTAGCGCGGAAGATCAAATCCTTGGGAATATATTGCAAATAGAACTGTGAGTTTATGTTTCAATTCGCGCCCCTTTTATTTATGTATATAATACAATGTATATGCATTAGGAATAATGTTCTCTTGAAGTTTTGCTCAGATTTGATAAAAGCGTTTCATATTTGCCGTAGGGTTAATTGAATTTTTCTCTCTTGGAAGCAGTGATTTCGCAGTCGATGTCAATTATAAACATCCCTTGAGGTATAAAGATGTCTGCTATTTCCGAAGGCTAGTAATCACTTGAGGCTAAGTCGTGGAGTCAAGGATAGCATGTTATTGCGAAATAACTCTTTTATGGAATGCTCCAGGAATTGCGAACGATGAAACAAAAGTTGGGAATGCGGTTGGTAAAAGCAAAATTACATTCCCACTAGGTTAGCTCGCGGGAAAAAAACATTGTAAAAACATTCCCACATTCCTCTCCACATCACTGTTAAAAAAAAAAGGACCAATTATTATCCTCCCGCCGCTGATGGCACACGCCATAAAGCAACTTTCTCATTAGGGAGGGGCATTCATGAATGGGACTGTGTTTTTCTGAGCTCTATTGCCCTGAATGTGAAACCAAGCCGTCCGAAAGAAGAATGAGTGGGTGTAATTCCCCGCCAGGAATACTATTTAGAACCCACTCATAAAGTTGCTGTTTGTATTCAACACTACGTTGTAGCCTTTGCATGACTACTTATAAAAGCTTTTGCATGATTTTGGAATAAGTTTGGGGTGCTTCAAAACTGTCTCGATGTTTTCGATGCTGAAACTCTTATACTTCTTTACGGAATTGAACTTCGTAATCTAAAATGAAAACTTTGCAAATAGGTTATTTTTTTCTTATATGTTTTATTTTTTGCTATAGCCAACAGAACGTTTTTAAACGTTATTTAACATAGCAGATACACCATTGATTAATGATCTGAATTCTGCTGAAAAAATATCTAAATCACCTGCTCTTATAAAGCTGAAATACAAAAATTTGTAAACAGTTTTCCAACCCAATAAGCCATAGTTTAGGAAAATATTTTTTCGTTTTCAGTGCAATAAAAATTTACAGAGATTCTCCTTCAGAATTTTATATATTGTGGTACGTTAAAATAATTTTAGAGTTTAAAATGTTATTTCATATTTAGCGGCATGTGTTGAGGTAATATTTCAGTGCCCCTTTTCTCAGTTTCAGTTAAATAACCATTAAAGCTATACAGATAAAAGCAGTTATTTTCATTTTAAACCTAATTTTAAACTATTACACGCCCTGTAGCTTTCGAATACTAAAATTATATATCTGTCATATATATGTCATACTTATGTTATATTTTTAATTCATGCAGTTAAAATGCAATTTGCTTTCTTAGGAATTAATCTTTAGAATTTGAAAGTGAAATATACATTTTTATGTTAGTATTACCAGATAAAAGGTATAAACTATTTTAAACAAAATGAATATGACTTCTTTGAAAATAATACAATTAGACAGTTTTGCTTAAAAACTTACAAACATGAATATTTTGGCCTTTAATGCTTGAAATATAGTCGCATTATACAAATTGTTGTTTTAATGCCATAAGTTTTGAAGAGACACAAAATTAATAGTTGCATTCAAATCACTAACAATGGCCCTCAATAAGATACGATATTTACATTCCTAGACAACCATTAGTGATTTGTAGAGGTCTTTAAGTGTACAATAATATCTTGCATAATCAGTTTCCTACCAGCCCCAACAGTCAAGATTTACTTTTTTTATTAAACTTATCAATGTGATACTTCGCACTATAATGTTAACCTTAAACAAAGCAGAAAAACAAACATATTCGAACAAAAGCTCTTATTAAACCAAAAGAATAGTTGTTTTTAAAAACAAGTAGAACTTAATTAGCCTTCAAGTACGAGACCTCAATCTGCATTTTATTCAGCAGCAAGGTAAATACAGGATGATGGACAGTTATCAAGAACCCTAAACGAGACAATTGTGTAAACATATTCTTGTTTGGATATGGAAATGCACGGTGACACGGGCATGATCAGGAACATTTCACTGTAAGCCTTCAGTTCTCTTCTTTATACTAAATTAAAAACTAAACATCGATCTACGGGATGATAGAAAAATATATTCGTCATTTTCAGAAGACGACTTGCTCGAAGAATTTTTCTCGTATTAGTAGATATTTTTGTGCTTATTTGATTTGAACGGATATTACGAGTGCGTTCGCCCCATAACTATTCCAAGTGTATTTTCGAATCTTCCATACCAATCTATTTTTACCAAATGTTTCTCTGTCTGTAAAATTATTTCAGCATAGGTCTAGTAGTTCTGGATTACTAAGAGAGGTGGACTAAAAGAGCAACATTTCTCTCTAGGAATTAAAAATACCAACCTTTCCAAACAAACAAACTAAATAACAGTGAATGAGCAATTCTATTGTCTATAACGCACTTGATTGATCTTGTCCAATAATAGCCATTACTTACTTTCATTCAATAATAACACTACTAATGTTGGCTATAAATTACATCTTCTGGTATTTTATGTAATATTTTCTAACTTTTAAATCTGTAACATTATCCTTGCATGAAACCGTAATAACACGTAACTAAGCATATTGCACAAAAGAGAAAAGTCCAAAATATTGGCCTTTTTAGGTAAACACCCTCTGAGAACAAAGATAGAGCTAGAAATAGATACCAGGTGGCTCAACCGTGCCACACTTCATGTGTGTGGTTATCCCTTCGTGCGTTAAAACAGTGCGGAACTCAACGGGACAATCCCAAATAAACATAGGTCAGTGAGAAACTAGTAAATTAGCGTCAGCGAGCTTCTTTTTTTTAAGTCTATTTATATCCCGCATTTAACTACAATGGTCTTATTGGCGGCATATCCTTTGGAACATATTATTACCTATAGGCAATGGTGTTAACTCGTATTCGCTTGTCTTTGGGTTTCTAGTAAACCTTGGGCTTTAATCATTAGATCACACACACATTCACTCTCTCTTTCATACTTCCAAACTCTGCTATAAAAAGTTTCTTATCCCCCAGCCGGGAATTGACATCGGGACCCATCGCACAGCAGGCAGGTGGTCTACCGACTGAGCTACGGGGCCACGCGAGCTTCGTTTTACGACTCTTGCTTATCACTAAAGCCCGGATTTCCATGCACTATCAAACCTAAAAGTATGCATGCATTCATGCACTATCGTATCTCCAAATATTGTAGTGTATGTGTGTGTATTGTCGCGCCGGACACATTATTGCTGTATATAATATTGTTGAGCTAATTGTTGTGTTTGTGTATTAGTTATTGTCTGGTGCGGCAATTCCATTTCCTAGTTGGGGGTGAAGGCAATTGAGGGAAGAGCTGTGTTATAGCGTGAGTCTAGTTGTAGCCAGAGTAGCGCCACTCTAATGTAAATCTTCGGAGGGAGGGGTGTGTGTGTAATGGGTGTGCGTGCGTGGGGCATATCCCCAGTGTTTTGTGTAAAACCTTTTTGTGTACCATAAAGAGCACCTTGATTTATAATAAACCTGAGCAAAATGTGAATTCAAATGTAATTATTTAAAAATATTCCATGCCCGCTTTAGTTTTGTGCAGCAAGTTCTTAGTACTTTCTGGTTGCCTCTATCTACGTCCCCCAATATGTATGCCGAGGTAATTAAATTTAATATTTTAGCTGCAAACATTTATGGCCTCACCCCGGTGTATAACAATATGCAGAATGAAGGGCGAAACATTACTACCAGAATTCCAAACTGCACTGCAATACATTTTATTCTCTTTTAAAACAATAACAAGAACAAGGCTTTCCAAATTCTGTTCACTTAAACCCATGCGTTTATCAGTAAGAATATTCTTGAAAGCAGGAAATGATCTTTCTGTTTCACCAGAAGCCAGATCGAATTACGTGTCTTTTGCATTTTCCCCACAAAAGAGACTTTCACTGCTTTCACGAATTTCAGATCAGGAGTTGAATTAAGTACTGTCCTAAGTTTTTCCCTAGCTGCCACAGCCATTTCTCCACAACAGACTCTGAAGATAATTTAACATCCTCAACCATGGCTAGTGACTGCACTAGTGGTAGTCCTCTTGCTTCTAATTTTGTTATTGCAGCAGGCAATAAACTAAAGTTGGATTTTATGTACTAGGTCCTCTTGCACACTCTTGTCGATAAATGTTACTGCGTATGTTTAATGCAAGCTGTAACATTGACTGCAAAACTGTCTACTATCTAAAACCGGAGAATATTCAAATTAATGGAAATGTGAAACTGATGACTAAATTTTTGCGTAAGTTTACTCTGTAGCCTATATGTTTGCGAAGTGATATTATTCCTTACAAAATTAACCACATCAAAATTGTCGCAGTAAAACATTGCAGCATTTAGCCAGATAGGTACACCGCCTCTTAATACAGGCTGCAGTAGTAAATCTAGCTCTGCTAAGATAGCTCTGTATGCAGCTATGCGTGCAGGGGCCTTCAAAACTACCTATAATGTGCACAGATTATGTCAGTGTGATTTAATTAATCCAACTATAAGTACATGTTATGCATTTCTTTACTTTCTTTGTGGAGGATATCAATAAATTCACATTGCCGTATTTCAAATGCATTGTTTCGGATACTCGGATCAGCGCATGGGCAAGACATATCACGTGCTTCAGGTTTGAAAAAAATCTTAATCCTTTTCCAGCCTTGATTATGTATGGCGTATCATCGCTCAGGATCAATAGAACTATTTATTTGTTTAAATTTGTTGCCAACTGCACTCCTAAAATATCAATAAAACATCTAAATATTGCTGCACTTAAAAACGGGACGGCTACAGATTTACAAAAACTTAGTAAATTAATATTACACTCGCATTCCTTAATCAAAGAAGCTTGCAATTGTAGAGTTGTTAGCTTTTTGCAAACGTTTGCTGCACTCATGACGTTGCCCTGGTCCGTCCTGTTTCCAATTACCAAATTTTCAACATATTGGCCTAATGTATCCGTAGTTTCTTCCACAGGGGCCCATATGTTTGAGTTTTCTAAGTCATTTCGAATTTCATCCAAAGCTATTTCAAATCAAAATAAAATGTTATTTATACATAATCAAACTCTTTTTGTAAAATTAATAGCATACTCCTGTAATGAATATTAATGAAAAACTTTAGTTCTGGTATTGCAAAAAGTGTACTTAATGAAAACCAAATCCTTTGCATACCTGCTTACGTGACCTTTCAAGATGATTTTTTATGTAATATTGTTGGATCTGGAATACTATGTCGCGGTATCTTTCGTGTTATCTTATTTGCTGAGCGCCTGTTATTGTTTTACTATTTTAATTTTGAGTTCTTTGTCCTCCGGCTAGCTATTATTACCCAGTCGAGCAAATCTCTTAAACAGGATGTGTAAACGGAAAGGAGTTGTTACTAAAAGATAACACTGATAAAAGAATTTGTTTTTACACCTTTATTGCCGTCACACTTCATTAATTTCACAGATTTACTTTTGATACACGCCCGACCGAAAATTTTATATTTTCGAATGTAACTATAATCTCTTATTTGCCGCACATTATTAATTCGAGTATTTCAATTTTTTGTAACTAGCTTTACGACGCGAGAGATTCTGTAGAATTGCGCGACGTGTAACCCGTGAATGATTCTATTAAACTGTGCGACGTGTAACTCATGAATGATTCTCTTAAACTGTGCGACATGTAACCCGTGAATGATTCTGTTGAACTGTGAGATACTTGTCTCTGGCTTTAGAATTTATACTCCCTCACCCCGATATGCCTAAAGATTATAACAGAGCTGCTATTGGTTAATAAAGCGCGCCAACATTAGCGTCTATTTTTATATTCAATCAAAATTACGAACACATATGCTCTAGGGAAGATATTCCCTCCATTTCTATTGAAAAGCGCGCCACACTCTGACGTCATTTGTTTGTCTCTTATAATTGATGAACAACTCACACCCTCGCTTCATTGTTACCCGTTCCTATTGACAGTTTCAGTGAGGTCGTGTAAACTTATTTCCTAACAATGCTTATAATTAACAAACATCTCAAATCATTGTCATACAATAATGTTAATTTACACTACAATCACTCTGGCATTCACAGTATTGTGATATAAAATACTGCCTCAACTATTGTTACGGTGTTTCTCTAAAAATTGCTTCAATGCCGTATTTGAAAGCTGCTCGACTGGTATATTAGCTCCTACCAAGGCACTGCATGAATCCCTAACAACATTTTTTGGAGCTGGTTTACTTTAGTTGTGCTGATGAAAGCTCAGACGCTTGATATGTCTGCTAATTGTCGTGTAATTGTTGTAATGTGTGAAGCAGATGCTACATTGCTGCTACTGATAATTTAAATATTCAAATATTTTCCAGTGAGTTTTTCAGCAACAGCAGATAAGTATGGCACAAGACACAAGTAAAGGGGCTCGATACTTGGTTTAAGGCATTAAAAATGGTTATGAGACATAAAATCACTTGAGTTTTTGTTACAGCAGTCATAATGCACATCACCGTCTGTTCTTAGAAATTCGTTCCCCACAAGTTCTCTTCTAAGCTTTTTCACAGGTGGCATAACAACACTTAATAATGCGTCACATATGTATACTACTCTGTGGTATTCAAATAGCAAACATTCTCTTTTGCCTTTCTCTTTCAGCGGAGGCTCGCGGGGGTAGTGGAGGATGTAGTTAAACCCAGTGTAACAAGTAAAAAAAGGGGGGATGGTAGGAAGTCCAAGGTACGAACAGGTACGATCCCAGGAAACGTTAATAGCTTATCTTTCACCTTTTCTCAGCAGACAAATGACATGGCAATCCCAGACTTTAGAGAGACACATTCATGAAAGACACAGGCACTGTAACATGATATTAAGCACTAAAACCATAAAACGAGAATTTGTATGCATTAAAAACGTCTAAACACTTATTTTAAACAAAAAAAAATCCAAAACAAGAATTATGCATGAATTTTGTCCTACAAGTATGCAAACATGCACAGAAAAATTATTGTTATTTTGAATAGTAAGTCATGAAATGAATAACTACAAAGTTTGAGAAGTGTAACCAAAGTATATAAAAACGTGCATTTGCATGGAAATCCGGCCTTCACTTATCACCAAAGACGATGAGCGGATCGCGCTCATTGTGACGCACTTCCCAGGCAATCGAGTGTACAGTCCGTGATGATAGACAAAAATAGACCGAAAATATCTTAGAATATGTTCCACTTCAGTTACACAGTCTATATTTTTGAGAGACTAAATTCACTTTATAGACTGAAAAATAATAAAAAAATTAGTTTAAAAAAATAAATTATTAAAAAGACTAAAAAATTAAAAGTCTTTATTTGAACTATCCGAATCCGCCCATAGCTATTGTTGTAATTGTGTTTACGCTGTTCTTGTCAAGCATTACAGACTATAAGCAACAAACTGGGAGCACACAGTGTTTCACTACCATTTTTTGGCTATTATAAGTGTTATTGTTAGTATTATTATTACCATTATCATCAAACGGTACTGTTATGCTGACTTCGCTCATTGAAAAGGAGTTCGAAACATTGCCCTGTTGATTGATACGTTGAAATTATGAAGAGCTATATGAAGAGCACTGAAACGAAACTTCAGGATGTAAATACCTCTTAGGTTTTGTTAAATCACAGAGGGGCCATTACTACTTACTGATATGTGGAAATGTATTCTAATAGAGACCGGAAAGGAATGTAAGGAGCAGAGGTTACATTTTTGAGAGCTGTATCCAGATATCGATGATACAGAAGGAAGTGTGTTGATAAATTAGATAAGAAATACAAAATGTGTAAACAACGACTTCTATAAACGACTGGAAACAACATAAGTTATAACATCGCTAAACAATCAGTACTTTAAAACTAAAAGGTACAAGATCAGTCCATGCCTAAAATTAGAATGTTACATTGAGAAAAAACGTGGTGTCAGAACGGGTATTTGAGTCTCAGTACTTGATATGAAGACGCTTCTGCTGCTACTGATGATGGCGACGACGATTATGATGATGACACAAGATGAAACATACTACCCCCAAGAGAGAGCCCAGCCTGGAAGTTTTTAATTGCATGCATATTGCATTTATCAACTATATCGTTTTTATCGTTATTCATAGCTTACATCGAACAAGCCAAACACATGAGGAAGCATGAAAACACTTTCTAACCCATGTTAATTCAATGTTTGATGGCCCCAATTGTACACTAGCCTTAAGCAAATAAACATAATATATGAGTATTGTGAGTACAATTTGTAATAAAAGCAGTAAAGAGTTAGCTTAGCATTTCCTTCGAAAAATGCAGAACTTGAAACCGTACTCTTTACATGTATAATCTTTGCTTCTATTCGTAATGTCCCGTTCAAAACTCCAGGAATAAAAGGAAAGTTATTGACTACGACCACTGCACCTCATTACACATCCGCCGAGGTGTTCGTCAGCTTTTATTCAAAGGAAATTTCTCCTTAGGCTGCTTCCTAACTCCTTTTTCCTTTCTTTTTTATGGTTTCAAGGAGTTTCCATGGTTACTTCGTTTCGACTGCCATTAGCACCATCTTCCTCCACTTTTTACTACTTTAGATAACAGAGAGAAACAATGCTATAAACAGTGCAATAAAGGAAGAACAACTATCAGTCGTTTCTTTTTCCGCCGTTAGCGTTTCCGTCACGCACAATTGAGTTTCTTTATCAAGTGTCCTTTGTTCACCACAATATGTTGTAGCTGTAGACGTTACCATTGCCACAAGCTGTGCCTCAGGCCATGTCCCATCTTAGGGAAGAGTCGCTGTTTGCAAGATTACTTTTGGCTTGAGTTTGTGAGAAATATGTTTAATGGCATTACTAAAACATTTAAGAACAATGTATAGCGGTTCCTTTAGCTATGTGTAAAGTAACTAGTTTTTGTCATTTCCTTTATGATAAAATATTTTTTAGCCACACAACTCGAAATTTGTAGTAAGGTTTCGTCATTTATCTTAAGCATTTCAAATTAAAATAATCTTATTCCTTTCGTAACGGTGTACGATCTGATGCAATAAATAATTAGTTACTCCCCAACACATCGTAACATGTTTTCAGTTGATTTACATCGAATTGATGGTTATCTGCTAAAGCGTTGGAATGTGCAGTTTACTCTTTATATGTGTTACGGGTAAGGAATAAAACTGACTCGAATTTATCCAGATTATATTATCGTTATCTAAACAGCGCGGTTAAGATCGAATTTAATTTTCTTTTAAACTCTATGCTGACTTTATCCAATTAATGTTATCCAACAAGCACCGGATAATATCAGAATGCTAATTTTTGTTGAATAACATTGTTTTTATAGGTTAAGAAAATTTTATTTTAAATTACAGCAATCATATCTGGGTACATTATCACAATTAGCATTTTAAATGAAGAACGAATAAAAATAAATAAAACATATTATGTATTACACTCACGTGATTTTCTCTATCCTTATTTTATTACCTATTTATCTATAACACTACTCTGCATTTTCAAGCTTTTTGTCAGATGATTTCTTAAAAGTAGGTGTTCTTGAATCAAGTTTTTATGCTAATTCCAGAAATAACTTCCGTTTTTGCTATCACGTCAGGTCTTTACACAAAATAAGAAGTAATGCTTTGACAACTTTACTAATGAGCGTAGAAAAGTATTCAAATACCATTTCACACAAGGTAAGTTTTTATTCAAGAAACATTTTAAGAATACTCTCAAGAACTCCCCTAATTTATTTCATGACTACATTTTAACAAAACAAGAAGCCAAAGTGTTCATTTAACTTTTTTCAAACTTTCTCTTCTTTGACTTCCTTGCAGATCCTTGAAGACGACTGTCCCCCTCAACACCCAACAGTAGTTGGCCATCATAGTTTCATTCCATCTCCCCTGGTACCTCCTCTCCATTTCCTTAATCTCTTGGTAAAAACGTTCACCCTGCTCTTCACTGTGTCCCAGATTTTTTGGAAGGTAGCCGATATGTGAATGCAGAAAATGCACCTTTACACTCATGCTACAATCCATCTTCTTGAAATTTTCGAACATTGTTTCGACAATGGCCTTGTAATTAGGATCTTTGTTATTGCCTAAGAAGTTTTCAGTAACTGATTGGAAGGCGGTCCATGCTTCTATTTTTCTCTCATTCATTGTCTTCTCAAAATCTTCATCCTTCATCAATTTCTTTATTTGATGGCCAAAAAAATTCCAGCCTTTAATTTGTCTTGTGTAATGAAGGAAATTTCTTGGAAAGGTACTTGAAGCAGGGTCCATCCTGTGGTAGAGCCCTTAAAAATTGCTTCATTAAGCCCAATTTTATGTGTAGCGGTGGAAGCAATATCTTTTGTCTCTCTACAAGCGGTTCCTGCAGGACTTTTTTAGTTCCAGGGAACAAGTTTCTCCGTTGTGGCCATACTTTCACACTCCAATGTCTTTGCTTTGCCCGACTGTCCCATTCGTACAGAAAACAAGGCATTTTTGTGAACCCAGCTTGTTGTCCTAACAGGATTCCAACAACTTGAAATCACCGCAGATACGCCATTTGTGTTCCTCGTATTGGATACTTGTAAAAAGTATCTTCATGTTTTCAACTGTCTCTTTCATTTGAACTGAATGTGTGACAGGAATGGACTCGTATACATTCCCATTACCCAGCAACAAGCCTTTCAGTCTTCTCTTTGTTGAATCTATAAAAAGTCTCCACTGAGTAGGATCATGTTCAATGTCATAAAACTGCATTAACACGTTTATGTTATTGCAGTAAACCAAGGACACGATCTGTGAGAAAAAAGGAGCTAGCTATTGTTCTCTGTGTCTGTACCATGAGTAATGTATTCCTGGTTCCAGAAGATTCTTATTTTTAAGACGGGAGCCTAGTAACTCTGCAGATTGCTTAGTCAAATTCAAATCACGCACTAGATCATTTAGTTCACTCTGAGAGAACAGTTGAGGAGTCACGTTGCATTCAGAGCGGTAGACATCATCAGAATCGTCTTCGGTGATTGCATGAGGTTCACATTCAACACCATCTTCTTCCAAGTTCTCTAAAACAGCTGGAGGAAGAGGAGCGGGAGATCTTCTCCGTGTGAAACTGGCCTGATAGCTGAAGAAATACTTGGATACACAATGTGTTTCTAATTTTTCGAATTGCACCCCTGAACATTAACTAAACAGAAATAACAGTCTTTAAGGTGGTCTTTAGGCGCCCTCCACGCCATAGGAATTGCAAATGGCATGCATGATTTCTTTCCTTTTATCCACAATCTTAACCTCTCAACACAATAGCGGCAAACTGTCTTTAGAGCCCAGGCCTTGTCTTGGCCACCAAGTTTCATTTTAAAATAGGCATGGTACACCTTTTTCACAAAGTCTATTATATCAGTTCTCTGCTGAAGCACTGTATTATTTCCACAAATGTAGCACAAAACATTTGGATTGTTCACACACTTGCATGTAGACATAATGTATTTATAACTTCAATCACGATATAGCATGATAATGCAAACCTCTGATATTAACAACAGTGCCTAAATTACAAATAGCAACCAGCATCTACAGGTGTAACAACCTAAAGACTTACAAGTTTGTATTGAGAAATTTCCCTCCAAGAAGTGATAAATTTCCCTTCAACAATACATATCATCTACTGGCTCAACTCTGTATTTTTGAAGTGAAATTGTGAAGAAAAAAACTGTACGTTATAGAAAAAACCTAAAAGCAGTTCTGAAATCAGCATACAAACGTGAGTCAGAATCACTTATCAGTTTTCAGTCATCCGATATCATGTAGAGTAGTGTAGTTGTAGGTATAAGAGAGATACAATAAACTGAAGCGATATCCAGAAGTTTTTGCAACGCGGATCGCTATGTGATGGCTTTGAAATTCCATCCTGTTCGCAACACCACCAGAAAAAATAAATAGCGACTTAGCACTTGAAAAAATGTAAGCATTTTGGAAATTCAAGCCCATGACGAAGAATATCTCTGAAGTGGTTAATGTCCCGAAGAAAAAATGATGTAACATAAATGATGTTCTTTGGCGATATCTACATTTTGTGTGTATAAGATTTTGTATGGTTTACCAATTATACAAAATTCTTCGAGAGTGAAGAAGACTTCATAAGATATTAACAGACAATTCATTTTGCTTGTCGCACATTTTAAGCATAATTATGGTATTTTAATCAAAATCGTTTGAACCGTTTTATGGAACATAAAAATTAAAGAAATATGTCCTATATAAAGATTGCTTGTGATGGAGAGATTTTCTTCTAAATCTTCATTACACGTCCTAGTAGATATTTAATTGAAATTTCAAGTTGGTATCGGTCCAGCCTTTCGTTTTTGAGTTATGCTGATCATAGTCATTCACGCATATGGACCTTTTATGAAAAATGTTTTATACATGGGACCTCTAAAACGTATTTTCGGTTAAATCTCGAAATCGAACATTTGGGTGGAATGCAATACTTCCTCTGCTCACTATAGGTATGTATTGTCTATAGAGTTTAAAAGTAGGAATAAAAATACACAACCACAGTATATTAAATTTTAAAAGTCTCTAAGCTTTTTTCGAATTTTTATATTTTTAATTTTAGTACTTATACTTCGGTAATATTTGGTGCTGCAAACTGCATATATATGCTTCCACCTACGTGGGTAATGAGCGTTAATTTTAAAGAAAACCTATATAAATTTCGTAAACATGATTATTAGTTAAATGTTAAGCTTCTCAAACACTTTTCACCTTTTATGATTCTAACCTACGTGGTGCTTGTTGTTCCACAGAACTTCTGAGGCCTTGCATTTTCATTAGTTTGCTTTATGGTGGCACTTCCGGAAATGCTGTCCTCCAGACAAGAACCGCAAACCGGAATCTCGGGCAGTGACTTTTCTTCTGCTACATCATCTAGCGAAAGAGGTTCTTATGGAGTAACTATAAACTGGTTTCTCATATACAACTAAGGCAAAGTTCCATACGGATTCCTAAATTTGAAGAATTTATCATTCTATTTGATGTATCAATACATACAGCATTTCGAGCACCAAAGCACCCTAGATTGATATCTGAAACCACAACTATCACCAACATTAGCAGCAGGATAAAACTTGTTCTTTTAGACACGTCGACATGGTGACTTACAATCTCGTAAGTAGTGTAGGTCCCGGACTTTATAGTTAATCACTATTAGTTGAATCAGTGATAGTTAATTGTCATTAATTATCATTGCTTGACCTAGTCCGGGACCTAAAGTATTTATGAGATTGTAAGTTACCATTGATGTACGGTATCCGAAAATGAATATGAGAATGCCTTGTCGTTTACCGAGAAAAATGTGTTGGAGAATTTAATGTCATGCCCGCAAGTTGCCATGATAGGCTCATTTGGTTAGAGCAGCGGCACGTTAAGCTGAAGATCCGTGGTTCAAATCCCGTATATGGAATTGAATTTTCCTGTTTGATTCTATCTTTCCAGGATAAGGTTTGTTGGATTTCAACGTCGTTGTCTTTGCTTTGACAATTAGATTTTCTTTGGCTTAAATACCATTTTTGTGTTACGTTATTTTCTTTGAATACAATGCACACAGGTATTATTTTGTTGGTAGAGAGATTTGATTATTGTGGATTCCCTTTCACCTGATGAACAAATCATTTGAATGATTCCATCTTCTTGTGAGTGGATTCATGCGCCGAATTCCTTTAAGAACCTTGAGGAGATAATCACGCTTCATAAATAACTTGCGGCGAGGTCATCCTTACCACGTTCGACCCACACTTTCCAAACCATGCTCAAGTTCTTCTTCAGTTTCCAAGGTTTTTTGTGACATAATTAGAAGGAGCGAGAGATGATTTATTTCACAACCACACGTGGTTTCATAGAGCAATCGTCGAATCCCTCCGACAAAAATGTGTATACAGCCTTTAGTTTCCATCCATGTAGTAAGTATGTTCTAAATATCTTGATTAGCCCCCTCTATTCCTACTTGAGCTGTGTAGAGGTTTTCCTGTACAATTGCCAAATTGCTCCTCATTCATTTTAAATCGTAAACCAATGGTTTGGTGAATTCTCTACAATTGTCCAATTGTAGCTCGAATAATAAAAAGAATTTCATTATATTTTTTTATGTTTCTTATGCTCTCTTTGATGTTAGTAATCATAACTCCACGATGATCAGGTGATCTTCATGTACCATAATCAAACGAAAGTATCCGTCAGGCTGTGATGCATGTCGAACAAGACAACCTGGCACTATTGCTCATGCGGAAAACATTTGACCCTATAACCAAATCTGTCTTCAGAGATACTGATATTTCTGTTTTTGGCAGGTTGCACAAGTTTGAGGTGCAGCAAAATAGATTTCTGTGTAAAATTGCAGCATTTCTTTTTCACTTCATATACTATCTTATGATTTCCACCGTGACCAAAGCTGAAATGAACTTCATGTAAAACATCAAACACGTTTTCAGTTTTACACATAACTTAAATAATGTGACATCTTCCAATAGTAGTGGTGCAATCAGCTTTTCTTCTTTTCCAGCCATAAGCACACCATATTTCTTTAAATGTCGGTAAGAAAGAGTCAACTTCTTCTGCTATTTTGAAATCTTTACTTGGTTAATCATTTGATGATACTTATCATTATTCAAATAGGCTGTATTTTAACCTCTCGGCTTTTATGACAAAGAGAGTGAAATAGAGAGAACGGACATCATTTTCAGATATTCACATGAACATTAAAGTGTGCAACTTAAATTTTTCTCGAATACCATATGGTTTACTCCTAATTCTAATTGAATCTGGTATAACTGGAGCGGGAGATGAACAAAATCGTAACAGGTGGAACATGCATACCTCATTAAAAAGCAAAAAAGCACAATTTATGGTAAACTATATCTGGCCTTGACCATTTTCAAGATGTTCAAGTTATTTATTTTAATTCAAAACTTTTATCACATATTTGTAAAGTTCTAAGGCATCATTCTCATGATGTTACACATTTTGTCATTTATGATATCTTTTTCTTAACTATTTTGCACTTATTTTAAAATTTTATATTTGACTAAGAGAGACAAATTTACTTAACCATACTGTAGCTAAATTCTTTTTAATCAGCTACTTTTAAGTCTATCCGGTTGTTTTGGCTTCATAGCACCCGTGTGGTTGACTTGTCTCATTCTGTGTAATTTCTCCAGGGTTCGATCTGAATACCACTCTGCCTTTCTTAGAAGCACATCAAGATGATTCTAGCACCCACTGGTCGGTAAGGGTTAGAGGCGCAATGGGTGGTCTAGAAAAAACGGCATGTGACGTCATTATAAACGTCGGTTTTCGAAGTTGGCATTATAGAAAAAAGTTCCTAAATCTACTGCAAGTATTTCGCAAGTAAACGCATATAAAGTGATAATGGAGAAAAATTCGTCAGAAACAGCGTACGATTAAATACTATACTATAAGATGACTGGTCTAACTTCTTTCATAAATTATGCACAAATACTCAGGAAACATCTTTAATTTGTGTTAAGAAGGTATTGACTCCATTACTAAAGATGAATTATATGCGGCTTTATCATCATCTAGAAACCGAAACGCACCAAGAATGGACAAAATAAATATGGAAATGTTTAAACATGCACTCCCTTCATCTTTAAATATATTTCTTGAATTTCTAAACTCTTATTGGTATACTGGTCATGTTACCAAAGAATGGGATAATCCCGATTTATAAAAAAAGAAGGTAGAAGTAATTATGATAATTATAGAGGAATCGGTTTTCTTGTAACAACATTTGAGGTTGCTAAGTTAATGTTGGTAGAGCGCCGTAAACTGCATATAGAGACGCATGGATCGCAGAGAAAGGAACAGCCGGTAAGACCGCTCAGTGAGTGCAACAGTCATTCATTGCCTGTTTACCCTCCTCTTATGTTGGACTTACACCCCCCAGACTTAAAGGCGGGTGCCTGGGGTCAGAGGCCCGTCGAGGAGCAGACACTCATGGATCAGACAACATCCAGGATGGGATGAAGGAAGTAGATGGAGATGAAGCGAAATGTTGGTGAAATGGATGAAAGGAAAGGTGATGATGGAGCAGTTGGTGGAATGAATGGCGGGGAAAACCGGAGAACCCGGAGAAAACCCGCCCAGACGCCGCTTCGTCCACCACAAATCCCGCATGCAGGTCCCTGGGATTGAACCCGGTCCGCCTCGGTGGGAGGCGAGCGGTCTAACCACTCGGCCACGGCGCCGCCTTGCAACAGCTGGTTATTAATAATGCCGGCATTATTAATAGCCAGGCATACATAGAACAGCCTAGAAGGTTCACAGCATACATAAGAGCGATTGGGAACAGTAGACAGGGGAGCAGTCGAATGTATTAGGTCAAGTAGTAATCGCCGGCAGTAAGCCAGGAGTAGTGACCAGCAGAGGGCCACCAACTGTCATCAGTACGCTGTCACCCGCTCACCAGGAAGACTACATTCACAAGTAGTAGTCCTGCTGCTCATCAAATACACAGGCCTGTATATAATGTGTATATAACTTAACTACAAAATGGACACAGCATGATATATATATATATATATATTACGGAATATAATGTATATAATATGTATATAAGATAACTACAAAGTGGACACACAATAATCTATATATATGTTACAGAATATATTGTAATATATCCTATAACATCTTTAAATGCACGTAGTCGAGAGAGTGTAATGTAGAGCAAAATAACATGTGAACTCAGTATGCCGATAATTACTTCAGTTTATTTAGGACAAATGTAGAGGTAACTGAAGGACTATTTAATGGTGGGCAAATATTTGGAGTTATACATTTGTAGCACTGTAAAGTTAAATGAATTCTCAATTAGACATGGTAAAATTTTAAAGTTATGTTGTAATTGTTAGTTTTTAGAATATAAAGCAGTAAACAAATTAGTGAGACAACTATTATAATACGACCCACACATTGAACCACGTCATCATCCAGTCACGCTAGGCCTGTAGGATTTTAGAGGTTGTAGGTTTTCAAAGAACAGAAGGCTACAGTGAGAGCAAGAAGGTTACAAAAGAGATATATGTTATAGAAGTAAACGGTACAGTGGTAACAATAGAGCGGTAGAAAGGAAAGAGAAACCAAACCTCTGACAGATGTAGCAGGGACGCTACGTGTTTAGTACGAGTAGTCAGTCGTGCAGTAGCTGGCGTGCCGAGAGGTTGTCCGCTGTGTGCGAGTGCGGCTAGCAGTTACACTGGTCGGTGTGTTTACATTTTACCTTACGCCGTTTCTTGGTCTACTTATCTATATTATTCACAGCCTCGCCTTGTTTTCGTAGCCGGATATATACGTGTGAGAAATGCTACGACATGGATGATCGTCGTACAACTCTAGTTGTTAGTTTTGTGGAACGTGATATCATTCGAAAGACGGCTTATGAGATACATGAATGGATTTGTGATTCGCTAAAATTGGAAGAGGAGGATGTCACCGGATTACAAGTTAATGGTATTACTAGACAAATCTTCATTAAATGCACAACGCCTAACATTGTGCAGGAGGTTTTGAAACAGTCAAATGGAGAAGTTAGTTTCGTATTGTCAAATGGACAACGGACTAAGGTGATGCTTGATGTAGCCGGTTTTGGAAGACGGGTAGTCAAAATGTATAATTTGCCTTTGAATTTTTCTAATCGGAAGATAAATATGGCATTAGCAGTTTATGGCACTGTGCTGCAGGTGAGTGACTATATTTGGAATCCCTCATATCGCTACAAAGTCACTAATGGAGTACGTACTGTACCGTTGTTTCTGAATGTCGGAGGTTATTCCCCTTTGGTGAGTTATACCGACCAACGTGTGCCATATGTCATACGGTCGGTCATTTGCGTAATCAGTGCCCCAGAAAACCAATGCCGCGAATGCTAAATGCTGAAAAGGATACGGAGAAATTGGTTGCTGGTACGCTTCCAAAACATCGGATACCGTTACCATAACAGGTAGCAGCGGCAGGAACCGACTCTGGTTAACAGTTGCTCAATGTGGAGACTGGCTGATGGGCAGTATAGCCGCGATGTAACATTTGAAGATCACGCGAAGTGTGACGACATTACAGGTGTAGCTCCTGGCAGTTCTGGTAATTTGCAGAAAAACCTAAGCGAAGCACTCGTCGTTGATGGGCAATATTGGTCCGACGTCGACAATCTGAAAACCCAGCCTGTCTTAGAGGCAGCGGAGACTAGTGCGGCCTGCAAGGACGTATTTGCAGTAAGGGCACTAGTGGAGTCGGCAGAAACAGGTGTCAGCGTGACGGAAGAGATTGCATCAGCAGCTGTTTCTTTCATGGCGGAGGAAGTGTAGATAGAGGAATCGTTAGTTGAATCTACCGTAATCATCTGTGTATAGGGCTGTAGTTATCCAACGCGATCCTCGATTAGAAAAACGCAAAAATAGTGCGTCGTCACCGATTAGGCAATCAAAAACACCGAGTAAGCCGGGGAACAAGTAATCCTCCTCGTTTATATAGTGTTGATACCTCAAACCTTAGTGACCATGAACGTGAATTGTCTCAGGAATAGAGCCAAGCAAACTTTGTTAAGAGATTTTGTGTATGATAATGACATTGATATTCTGTTTTTGCAGGAGAACAATGAACACAAGCTAGATTTCTTTGCACCGAAATATAATTACATTTCTAATGTTGGGGATTCCCAGCGCGGTACAGCGATTGTTTGTCGCTCGTCTTATGGTACTCGATTAGCGGAGAGGCATGTGAGTGGTAGGATTACATCCTTATTATTGGAGAACAGTAATATTCTTCTGGTGAATCTATATTCACCTTCGGGGTCAAACAGAAGGAAGGAACGCAAAGCTTTTCTCACCTCGGAACTGCCATTCTTTTTGCGTCATAAATATGATAAACTACTTCTAGGTGGGGACTTTAATTGTGTCATCAGTGCTAAGGATCAGACAGGCCAATATTTTCCGTCACCTGCTTTAGACCGAATATGCCAAGCCTTGGAATTACAGGACACATGGGAACATTTGTGTGCCAATTTGGTTGAATTTACGTTTCACAGCTATAATAGTGCTTGGCGAATAGATCGATTTTACGTCAGTAAATCGATGCGGCAAATGGTAGGGACCATGCAAGTTCAACCGGTGCCCTTTAGTGATCATCATTCATTGATCATGAAAATAGCTCACACTGCGAGAAGACCCACGACGGGAGGGGCATTTGGAAACTTAATAATACACTGCTTCAAGATCCAGTAATTTCCGAGAAGTTTTCCCTTATGTGGGCGAGATGGGCGACGACAGCGAAAAGTCGAACCTCCAAATAAATTGAATCAATGGTTATATACCTTTAAACTGCCTATACGCAACTTTTACAAAGGAGAAGGGGTAGCAAAGGCTAAGGAGAGCCGGCAACTGTTGCGCTATTATTACGATACATTAAATCATTTATATGACCTACAACGGCATGGACAGGACGTGAACAATCAATTTTCTGCAATAAAAAGGAGAATGTATTGTCTTCAGGAGGAGGTTTATCACGGTGCACAACTGCGTTCCGGCGATCATTCTGTAGTAAGAGAAGAGAAAAACTAGCTTTTTCATCTAGCGTCTGAAAAACGTCGTGGTGAAACGGAAATATATCTCCCATTTACGCGCTTCCACAGGGGATTTCTTAGCTACAACGCGCGACATACTTCAAGCAGCCTATCAACGTTTTCCTGATAAATTCGGAGCAGTTGAAGTTGATCTCTCTGCGCAGCAATATGTTTATCGTCATATAACTCAACGGCTATCCCCAGATGCCAATACCGTTCTAAACCAGGATATCACGTCTGAGGAATTGTGGGCTGCTTTAGCCTCAGCCCGTCTGAACTCGGTACCTGGACCTGAGGAACTCAGTTATCGGTTGTGTAAAGCCAACTGGAAGATCCTTAAAATATCTTACTTGACGTCATGTTGGAGGTACAGCGTAATACAGGACTCTTAACGGGGTTTAATGAAGGTATCATTGTGTTGATCCCTAAACAGATGGTTACAACGGAACTAAAATCGTTTCGGCCTATTACGCTTTTGAATGCAGATTACAAGTTGTTCACAAATATCTTGACTAATAGGTTGAAGACATCTCTACCTGACATCGCTGGACCTGGACAAATGTGCGGAATACCGGAGAGGAAGATCACACATATTCTAATGAAGTTACGAATGTCATTATTGCTGGTGAACGGAATCCCAACATGGTGGCAGCCTTTTTGGCTTTGGATTTCACGACTGCCTTCGATAGAATTAACCACGATTATCTATGGGGTGTTTTGAAGAATTTTGTATTTTCATAGCCATTTGAAAGACTTTTACAATCTATTTATCGATATGCTCATTCACGAATTCAAATTAATGGTTTTCTTACCCAACCGGTACTTATAGCACAGTCGATACGGCAAGGATGTTCCCTCTCTATGATGATGCATACTTTGTGCATTGAACCGCTTATTAGAGGCGTAGCGACTTTGCTTTCTCATTCTGTTAATCCGTTCACCTGTGAAAGAATTTTGGCTTATGCTAATGATGTTAGCTTGATTCTCGCTCATGCTGATGATCCTGACAAACTTGCGCCGCTATTGACGGCATACAAGGAAGCCTCTGGAGCTTTAATAAATTATGGTAATTCACTAATATTACCGTTAAATATCTGGCCAACGGGCACTGCTCGATTTACTTGTAGTAGTTCAGTGAATAAAATATACATAAAAAATATTTAGATTTCTCAAAGAAACTATTTCTAAAATTATATCTTTTGCGTAATTTTACCTCTAGTCTGGAAGGTGTAATTGCGCAGAATTGTAAGCGACTTGTGCCTATGTACATTTCTCTAATGACCTTGCAGTTGACACGGAATTTGAATTTATGCAAAAAACCTGGCATGTTAACACATTTGTGTTAGCGAAACTCTGTTATGTGGCGCCACAGTATTCCCAACAACTAGAAAGAGCGATTGGTTACTACGTTTGGAAGATTCACTTCTTTAATGCAGCCCGACCTCAACTGCGCAGAAAAATTAAGGAGGGTGGTTGGAATCTTATAGATGTGCATATTAAATGTCGGGCTTTGTTGCTCCATTCGATATTGAGTGTTCACCACAGCCACGGTACCAATCAGGTTGTGCAGTTTTGTATGGAATGGTTGGGACGGCCGCCGGACTCTTCAAACAGGTTCTGACAGACTATAGAAGAATACTACCAGTGACAGATACGTCGATCAGTATTCCTACTACAAAAACGTTATATACTACGTTGCTGACAAATCCCATGACAGTGCATGCAATAGAACGGAAATACCCTAACACTCCATGGCAGCGAGTGTGGAAAATTTTGCTTATAAGCTCTACACCGTTGGAGTGGAAGGTTTCTTTTTATTTCTTCATAAACGAATTAATACGTACAGAGTCAAAGCCATATAATAATAATTTATCCTTGGCGCCTTTTTGTAAGCGTTGTGGTAGGGGTGGACATTCAAATTTATCGTATAACCACCTGTGTCAGTATCAGAGAATATGGAATTGGACCAAGAAACACATAGGTCATTTAATCGGCAGCTGTTTGGAACATCGAACTACTTCTGTGCTAAGCTTGGGAGTTTCAGAAGGGAGCTACCGAAATTACACAGGTGTGGTTAACATTGGCACTCTATCATTACTGTTTAAAGGAAGAATTCCCATCTCTCCCCACTTTCCAGAAATGGCTTCGGTCAGAGCGATACAAACTTCGGCGATAATCCCGGGTATGGAATGTATTAAATTTGCAGTGGGATTTCACGCTGTAACATCATTCTCAATGAAAAAAACGAATAACGAATTCCCCAATAAAAATTAAAAAAATAAAACACACGCTAGAAAAGAACAAAACAAAAAAAGAGCGTAATGAATGGTTAAAAAAAGTAGTCCATATAAGATACATTAAAAATAATTATTTAAGGATTAAAACCAATAATTGAAAATATAGTTTCAAAAGAACAACATGGCTTTCGCAAATTCAGATCCATTACTGTTGCGTGTTTATCACAAATCAGAATAATAGAAAAACAGTGAGAATCCAACATTCCTACATGCATTGGTTTTATCGATTATTCTAAAGCATTGAAATGTATGTTATTAGAAGTAAAAGTTACAGTGATAACGGTAGAGCGGAAAACAGAAAAGACGCACACAAACGTGCGGCATATGTAGTAGGAACACTACATGCTTAGCAGTTCGTATAAGATATATTAAAAAAATCTTTGAAGATTAAAGCCAATAATTGAAAATATAGTTTCAGAAAAACAACATGACTTTCGCAAACGTATATCCACCACTGTTGCGTATTTATCACAAATAATAATAATAATAATAATAATAATAATAATAATAATAATAGAAAAGCCGTGAGAATACAAGATTCCTTCATGCATTGGTTTTATCGATTATTCTAAAGCATTTGATCACCTAGAGAGAAAACCACTATGAAAACACTGTTAAAGAGAGGGATATTACTTCAGTGGTTAGAGTTATACAGTCTTTATATGAATAATAATAATAATATTATTATTATTATTAAAATGAAACCTAACATACTAAATCTAAATAAATCAAAGAGTAACATAAGGATGTTGTTTGTCACCCACTCTTCTTAACTGAGGAAGCTATAAAAGAACGGCAAGATATTTTAATCGGACTGTACTATAGACAAACTTCTTTTAAATACACTTCTATTTGCCTATGACCAGGCACTATTCGCTAGCGCAGAAGATAATTTACATAGGAAATTGTACTTAAGTATAAATGCAAAAATATAATTTAGAAACACCATCACAAAAAACAAATATGATGGCATTTAGAGGAAAATCATACTTGAGAACAAAGACTGCATTAAACGGAAAAATAATAGAACAACTCTCCATATTCAATTATTTATGATGTACAGTTTACTACGCATTCGAAAATGATATTAACGATAAGCTCCCTAAGTATAATCAGCTAATAGGGACTATCAAAAGAAGGTACGTAAAGAAACAATTCTAACATTTTATCTAGTACTGGCGATTCCAGTCCTGGAGCAGGAGAAGGAACCTTTACAAGCAATATAAACAAAATACTGAGCAATCAGAGATGAAATTGCTACGTCCAATCCGTAGATACACTCTGCTGAATCATCTCAGAATGAAGATATAAGGAAACAATTAGGAATTAGAAATGCGCAAAAATGATAGAAAATAAGACATGAATGGTATACGCACGTTTATAAAATTGACTCGCAAGCAGTCATTTTCAAGTGTTAAATTGTTGTCCAATAGGTTGAAGAAGCTTAGGAAGATTTAAAAAGCAATGGAGAGATCAGCTGTAACTCTGTGTAACCGGAACGTGTCTTAAGGTCCAAAATGCACAGTTGATGATGATGATGATGATGACGATGATCTACTGCATCTTGTAAATGAAGGGCTAATGTTATACCATAAATAACATACTAAATTACTACCATATACCCAAAAGCAGAATGTGATACATGGTCTATGTACTCCTATGAATAGTTTAGCTGTTTTATATAAACGCTTACTTTAAGGTTCATTCTTATGTATCACAATCGATGTATTAAATACTTCATTTAAAGGTAAATTACAAATCTTTTACAGGCAAATGATTGCTTTTTGACAACATAGAGATGAAAAATACAAATGGTATAATGCACATACATCCTATAGAGTATTTATTAATCTATCTCCTTAATACCAGGTACATGTGAAACAAACAAGGGTCTAACCCTGGGTGTTATTCCCACTATGGTTGTAGATAAATAAACAGAATACGTGGATATGGAAAAGAATTGGAATAGAGAGTACGTAAGCTTCCACGGCCGGCATCGAAATTATAAGATGAAGAATCTTCAGGGCTATTTTGCTGTGGTCTGCTGGAGATTAGAGCTTCAGACATTTCATCTGCTGCGGTAGACATCCTCATTGGCGCTGTCGAAGTCGAAGCTTTCGCCGCGTCTGATGCGTCAGCTTTTTTTTTCGAGTGGAAGAGAAACTGATTTAATCACTACCCCAGCCCCGATGGGAGTAGGGAGTGAGAGTGTGGGACTCACAATAGTTGGCATACCCACTAAAAACTCCTCTACCGGAAAGAAAATGGAAGAAGGAAAAACAGGAATTCAGGAGTGATAGTGTGGCTGTACCGCTGTTGCACCGCTGACGCAAGCATGACCGATGCCCTACTTGCGCCCTTGGGAATTCAGGGTGACACGATCTAGGAAGTGTTGTGTGATTGGATGCTAGGATTGTGGAGTGGTTATCTGTGCTTCGGACGTCCTCGATGGTGAGTAGACGGAGCTTCCTGTGTGGGCCCCCATATGGGGGGGCTCGTCGTGGTGCTCTGGAAGTCTTTGGGCAGAACATCATCCAGCGTCGTCTGGAGGGCTGCTATCTCCTCCCTGACGAGTCTTCTGACTTTCAAGTAATAATCGTGGAAGCAGTTTGGCAGTGTCATCGGGCCAAGGATTGTTGGTGTTATTTTTGCAGCGAATAGTATGGTACCGTAGTACTCTTGAAGTTAGGTCGTTACCTAATCCAGGAGGACCAGTTTAGTAGTGATGTTCAGCAGCTCTGCCTGCACATCCTCCAGCTTCTGCAAGATCTCAGGCGAGGGTTCCGTTGAGATATTGTTGCTTGCGACTGTTTCCGGCGTGTCTTCTACTGCAGGAGGCCCGTTCTGCTCGACGCGGGCATGCTGCAGTGATAACTGCTGCTACAGTGCAGGCATATTGGCCTTCTGCTGCAACGGTGTGGAGCGGCTGCGTGGATCTAGCGGACAACAAGCTTGTCCGGTAAAGTGGTTGTGTCTCCAGCAGGTTGCGCAAAAGCGGCGCGACACGTTAAAGCATGCCGCTGGAAGGCAGATGTCAAGAGAGGTGCCCCACAGTAGTGACACCGTGGCTGAGCAGTGCATCCTACCTCAGTGTGCCCGTAAAGACAGCGGCGTAGCAGGGCGGTGTCTAGGTTGAGCGGCTTGGTTGAAGATTTAGGCATTTGCCCAAAAGCTGCAGGCCGTCTGAGAGGACAGCGTCATAGTGAGCCTTGTCCCTAAAGACTAGGCGCACCAGCGATGTAGGGCCCTTCCGTGACTGCATTTTGGTATCCTTCAGAACTGAAGGCCAGAGCTGTTGGACGGAGCTCAGAAGAATCTGCGTCGTCAGCTGCTGGTGAACGCCCAAAACCGCAGCGCTGAAATGATTACATCGCTGGGTTTGTCTTTCTCCTAGCGAAGCGGCGTCGGGAGGTGCTCTGTTGTCAGGTACTTCAGAGTGAGGCGGAGAAGTATTCTCCGGTGCCGGAGAATAAGGCGCTGGCGGTGGGCTGGCTGTACCATTTGCGATGATGTGCTTGGCTATGATCGGTTTTCTTCGTCGGCGGAAGTCTCTGCTGTTGCTGCTGCACCTCGAGGCGAATGTCGGTGTTGCAGAATTTATACCGTGAGCGCTCTCCGCTGATTGGTCCGGAGTGGGCAGAGGCACGGCGGCCGGTGGGCGGGGTTTTGTCTCTCTAAGGCTGTTGCTGGTTTCTGATTGGCGTGCTATGTTTTCCTGTCTTATATGATGTTTAATGTTTTCGATGACTGGGTGCCAGTTGCTGTTTAAATTTAAGGCCTCTACCTTCTTATTAAAATTATTAGGGAGCTTATTGATTTCAATGGTCTCTCCTGTAGTCGGGCATGGTAATGTAATGTTGAAGCAAGAATGTGAGTATTCTGGAACTTTATAATGTGTTCACCGTCCGCTTCAATGGCATGTTCAGCGACCGCGGACTTCTCTATTTACCTCAGACGGCAGCTTCTTTTGTGCTTAGTGAGGATGGTAAAGGATAGTAAAGTGAATAGACTCAACAGATTTCAGATATTACAATATGTAAAATTTTAGAATATGCTTAAACAGTTTCAACCGATTAAATTGCCCTGTCTTCAATGAACGTGATTACAATATAATTGCTTTGCAGGAAACGCACACAACAACAAATGGAAGTTTTACTGTATCATTCTTGATATAGATATAGTTGCAGATTTTCAACGTTGCACCGGACGCACTTAGTCTTGATCTTATTGTGCTACCTGTATTGCTTTAAAGCAAATTCATTGTGTCTTCACCCTTTACCAGGAATACAAAATTCGTAACGGATATGGTTTCAAATTCTCCTGATTCTAAAAACACTTTCCCAGAAGCAATATATCTCCTGTGAGCCAAGGCCTCACAGGAGCATATGATGTGCTGCGCTGTTTCAGTTTCTCTCTTGCACAATCTGCAATCTAAGTTACCCTGAAACCACAATTTAATGCTTCTCTTACTCTCACACCTTATGCTTCGCTTGTAAGCCTGAAATCGACCTGTGTTCATGCGTTAATGTTTGAGTACCAGACTTTTGATATCAAAGCAATGCGAGACGGACTCATTAAGGGCTGATGTGGACCGTCGTTGAGAAGTTTGTCTTCTAGCCACTGAGCTGAAATTTTTCCGCACTCCTCCTTTCGCGTTCATAGGCCTGGCCTTATTTCATAATATATACGTGTCGGGCTTAAGCTCAAACCAATACCTATTGCCTCATCCAGGTGGCATGAAACAATGCTAAGGAGTTTCTGCAAACATTAAATAAAGAAACACACTATAGGAAACCAGAAGCACTGGCACGTTTCCTTGCACCCGACTACTCGCATCCGGTTGCTCGCTACCTGATTGTGTTGATCGGCCATTTCATGCACGCTGTTAACATGGTTCATCAGGTTCTCCACGTAGTCGATTTCCAACTGTTCTACTCCAGGGGACTCCCATATATCAGGTCGCATTGTAGACACAGCACCCTGTCGAAGACCAAACTGACTGGTGTAAACCCAGTGGTGTCGTGTACTGACGAGCGGTAGGCCAGCAAGAAACGCGGCACCGTGACATCCCAGTCTCTTTGGTGACTGACCACGACCTTCCTCAAGTGCTCCTCTATTGTCTTGATATACCTCTCTACCATGCCATCTGAATGTGGGTTTAGAGGTGTTGGGCGCATCTCGTGCACTCCAAAATCGCTCCAGTGCTTCCTTCATCAGGTTGCAGAAGCTGATGCCCAAATTGGTGTAGCTTCAATGGTATTCCAAAGTGGCAGAACAGTTCTTTCACGAGGCAGTTCCGCGATCGTCTTGTACTCGTTATTAGGGATGGCGTACACCTCCGGCCACTTGGTAAAGTAATGCAACAGATACTTGTTTCCTCTGTCAGACACAGGGAACGGTCCAGCTATGCCAATGACATGCGTTCGAAAGGTGCTCCCACGTTGTACACCTGCATGCGAACCTGGCTTCTGGTCTGTGGGCTGCGACTTGAAGCACACACATGGCACTAACAGCACCACCTCTCAAAGTCTGCCCGTAGCTTCAACTTGCCGGAGCTTGTCAATTGTTTGGTTGATTACAAGATATCTTCCCGAAGTCCCCGCATGTACTTCTCCAGGACTTTCGTCACCTTATCCCGAAGGAGGATTAGGTGCTCCCTCTCTCCCTCTCTCTTTCTTTCTGGAGTTTCCCGTCAGATGACTCCCAAGCTCTGAACAACACACTATCTTTGGCACTGCCGTCGACTCCTCCTTCCAGGAGGTTAAGCCGTTCCCCGAAGTCCTTCAGGGCATTAACGCGTTGACCGAGCTCTTCCATATCCTTCTTTATGTCCCATTATTACAATGTTTTAAAACATCACGATAACTTTTCTTATAGAAATTGCTCTACTATTACGCACTCTATTCTATTGACCATGAGCTATTTATAATCACCTTTTGCTATCAAGTTCCTTGCCTTTCTTTCTGCATGATACAAAACAACGGGAAATATTGCATGTTCACCATCTCTCGACTTCATAGTGTGGTCGGTTAATCAACCATACACTTCTGATCAACGGCAAGTTTTTCGCTACCAATTCAGCCTCTTGTATACTTTCCTCTTTTCCACTATTTTATTTGTGTTCCAATCACAAATGTCATCTCAGTACTGTTTATCATTTAGATTATAGTTTCTTATTTCCCCTGAATACTTTTTCCATTCATCAAACTTTCCAATGAAGCGCTATGATATCAGTTACCAATTATTCAATTCCCCCTCCCCATATTCCTCTGTAATATGTATCAACATTGCTCATATTTCATCTATCTTTATAAAGCAGCTTCATTATTAAGTTTGTCCATTTTAATTATATTTTATTCTTCTTCGCATCTAGATTTTAGTCATTTTCCTGATGTAATTGCAGCGTAAAATATTCCGCACTATACCGTGCCACACAACACCAAAATCACAAAAAATAGTTTCCTCTTTAGTTCTTTATTCAAGGATACAAAGACAATGCATATTTTTAATCAAAAGTTTCTTTTCCAATTCTATCCTCCTAGTTTTAAATTGGCATCGTCGAATATGTTTTAAAACTGAAGATATATCCGTTATATGCAATATAGAACATGGGATGCTTTCTATATTCTGTGCTATTTGGAAACAGCTGAAAATCTTCACCATACTAAAAATCAATAGTTTTCCTACGTCTGCAGAAGCAAAGCATTCAGCAGATTACACTGCAGTAAAGAGAAAAACTGCAAACGCCGTTTGTTGTTCATTCATACATCTCATTTAAAACGGGACGCTCAAGTCCCAATGGCCCTATTAGCACAGCATGTCTTTTGCACACAGTGCTAGATGCATGCAGTTAAATAATCCTTACGTTTTATATAACAAGCGCTAAAACAAACAGTAGTTCATATAGCTGCAAAAAAACTCCAAAATACTGCATTTTATATAATGTTTTGTAGTCAATGTTTTTGAGCTCTAGTTTTTACAAGAAAATAATTTTTACGCATTAAATGTTCAACAAAAATAAGCTTAGGTAGATGGGAATAAAATAGGAGTATAAGATTGAAACAATATTAGTGTATCAACGAAAACGTCTAATATACTTTCTTTTTAGAAAACAAAATTTTGATGTTTGAATCCTGTATATAGGCAAGTCTTTTGGTAATCTTGAGTTTCATAGTATAATGTGAAAGGGAATTCCATAAACATTTTTCTGAAACCATAACTCTAAATTTTTCGCTTTGGGCTTCCTACTAAACCGACTACACATGCATAAGTTTAAAGTTTTCAAGTATGTGCTAGAAATCCTCATCAAATGTAAACATGGCTTTTTGGGTTGTAAAATACGAGATCTAATAATTAACTTAGTAATACATTTATGAAATATGCAAATTACCATTTTCTGCCTATTTTAAATATAGAGCATGGCTTTATTATACAAAAAGTAAAATAAATTATTTCGCTTGTACTCTCTGTTACGAATATTTTTTGTGAAATAGACTACTGCTTTTATCACATTAGATTGTTAAAAATAGTATACTTAATTTAGTTCGTGTATAGCTCC
This sequence comes from Deroplatys truncata, assembly GCA_030765065.1. Lineage (NCBI taxonomy): Eukaryota > Metazoa > Arthropoda > Insecta > Mantodea > Mantidae > Deroplatys > Deroplatys truncata. The sequence goes on from CM060981.1 coordinate 113,700,668, forward strand.
AAATACTAGACTGTGTCCCTATTGTATGTTAATCTATTTGGAGCGGTAAAATATTTCTGAAAATTTGAGGGTATTTTCTAACTGCAAATTAAATAAATCTTTTTGCAAAAATTCTGCCGGTTCGGACCCCTTTGCCTGTGTTGTAACTTCAAGGGAAAGAAAATATTATCCAAAAATAATATTTCATTTAAACTAACCTTTGATATGATATATCCTCAACGGCTACAGGCTGGTATTTATTTACATTTTATACCCTGTTTGCTTGTTTAGCATTATTATTAGGAATTATATATTGTGACGCAGATCGGTGCGGGGCAGTCGAAAATGAACAAAGATAAGTAGCGCTCTCGCCAGCGTAAACACCGGAAGCGCTATCGACAAATATTTCCCCCTGACTCCAGAACGTGTGTCCAGAACGTTCTAGAATGTTCTGAGGAAGATTCCATTGAGTATTTAAGTTAGCGTTCTGGTGAGCAAGTCAGTGAGTGAGTTACAATTGTGTTTCTCACGAAAAGTGTTACTCTCCTAGCGAGTTCGTAACGACTACCGTGACGTGCAGTGGGTGCTGCTTCCGCGAGATATTGGAGAAGGCTTGTGTTCGACTCCCCAGCGAGTGAACCGTACGGAAGAAGAGGCTACGTCATGCGTATTTCGTTATACCGCTACGTCACGAAGCAAGTCAAGAAGAAACTAAGTGAAATGGCAAGTTGAACGAAGTGCAGTGACATTGGGAACTTAGAGAAGTGACAGTTAAACAAAAGAAGTACTGGAAAAACTAACAACATCCTTAATCATTTAAATTGTTTCAGTGGGAATTTAAGTGCCTTTTTTTGGTACGCCTGACTTGCGTCAGAGATGACGTTGCTTCTGGTTTTTCACCAGCCGGTTGTGCTATGCCGAGAAATGCGAGCGGTCAGTGCTGAATAGTCTTTTGAGCTTCGTCATTTCAAATAGTTAGGCGGTTCCCTCTCCCGGCGTGCTACTTGGCGTAACTTCTAGCGAGACTTGGCAAGATATGCTGCACTGTAAGACTTTCTTAGTCTTCTAAATTCCTTTTAGAGAAGTAAAGTAAGGTGGCTTGTGTTCTGCTCCCGAGTACGAGCCATTATGAATCGTTAAAAGAACGTTTGCAGAAAGGGGTAATTATGAAACATTGGAGGTTCGGATTTGTTACTGCTGTTTGAAATGAAAGGTGAAGAATCTTCCGTTAGCATTGTATGGGTGACAATTTGGCTATTGTATTGGAAGCATAAAATGTAGCGATTATGAACCTATATTGTTGTATTCTACTTGTTCTGGAATAGAGACATTGCGGAATTTTGTCATTTTGAACTACGAGTATATTCCGCTGGAAGGTAAAGAAAATTAATGTGTTTTGAAAAACTTACGATGCTATGTACAAGCAGAAAATATTTGTTCCCCATGCTGCATTGATGCATTGAATTACAGTTTTTTGGGGGGGCAGGTCGTCTGAAGTTTGTACACAGTCATGGCTAAGTCATATGTCTATTACAGGAAGCATAATCACATAGAATTGCAGGCATTCTTATTTAATTTAGAGAGATACCCAACAGGGTGGAATTCTCGGAGGGAAAACTCTGAATTAAAAAACAGAAGATGGAAGGTATTAATTAGGACCATCCATTAGATAGCAATGTACAAAAAAAAAAAATAAACAGACCCACGTTTCCTAAGATAAGAATTTTGAAATGAAAAATACGTACTGCGAACGGTGTCCATTGCCAAAAATTATTTTAGTGTTTAAGAGAATACATAGCTAGCACCAATTGGCTTTGCAAATTTTCTCTATGTTTTGTCCCTGTTTCTGTTGTAGCTATGTCAGAAAACTTTTGGAGATGTAAGATAATCCTTTGCTTTTATCCTCAAAAAATTCCTTTGTAATGGAGGGCATTATTGAATATTATTTTTAAATATGCAAAATGCTGGTCATATATCTTGCAGATGTGCAATAGTTCTCTGATTATTTCACTCATAATAATCGACCATTCGGCGATAGAAGTGCTTTGAATCTTCACAGTCATAGCTATCACTGTGCCAGTTCTATCACTTTAATTTTATCTTATCGATGTTCTATAGTTTTTCTCTCCTTATTGTCACCATGGTGCACTAAATCGTTTTAGGTTAGATATTAATCTCTTTGACTGTTAGCAGAAATTAAAATGTGGACTGAATGTTCCTAAGTATGTAATGCATGATAAACTGAACCATGCTTAACTCAACCCATATTATAATTTTACCCGGAGGAGCGAATCTTAATCACCTAACTTAATGACATAATTTGAAGGAAAAATTAGGAGAAATTACCAAAAGTGGAAAGTACCTTTATACCTTTTATTTTATAAAGTCTGATTTACGTGTAAATACATAGACAAGAAATTTAACAATTAAGCGTAACTGTTGATATGGATTGACGATTGAAAAGAAAAATAAATGACATTTGCAATAACAGTTTGTAAACTTTGTTAATAATTAACAATACTTTTGACGCAGGTAATTCTTTCACCCCCATTTTTGCGCAAATACGACGCAGCCATGCTCCATCCTCCAACAATGAAGCAATACCTTTGCCTCACTGTTGCTGCTTGTCTCCTCCCAGTTGGTTCTTCTTTTGCCACGGTTGCTCCAGCATGAAATCTTAACCTCAGGGTATGCGTGGTGTGTACAGAGAAACACACAAACGCTGTCTTGGAACACTTTTATTCACTATTTAAAATAATACTGCGGTTTGCCGATCACTATTAAATGCATACGAAGTTACTTTGTCTTTACCAAGACCGAAGAATTATTAACTACGGCTAAGCGTGCTACCCTCTAGCATGTTCACCGCCAATGTTCACAACTCGACGAGAATGGCGTCCCGTCCTCGGCAGGCACTCAGGACAGACTGATCTACCCACGCTAATACAAGGAAAAACCAACGCCTAAACTTCCCCTCTCTCTCCTCCAACTTAACGTCATGATGCCTAAGTGGCATTCAACAGACTAAGTGCAGCTGCACTCGGCTGGTTACCAGGAAAAACTTGCTTCAATGGTATTTACCCTTTCTACCTGGGGCTGGTCCCTAATTAACACAACTGTGCCTGTCTGTTCTTTCTGTCGCTTTTACAGTCAACAATTTTCACAATGCTTCTCCTTTTTATACATACACTGATTTTAAATATTATTACTTATTTTATATTCCTATCCTTCTCAGATTATTATAATTATTGCCTTTATAATTCCGGCTTCACTTTTCTATAATTTCTTGATGCTCAAAACTAGACTTTAAATTCTGAGAAATTTCAAGAGAATATTAAGGTTTGTTTCGCTGACACACGTAATATATATGCAATTCCTTCGCAAAGTGGAATTCACATTTACATGATTCTTAATCTTAGGACTAATCGGTTTGCCAAAACGGACAAAGAGAAGAAATAATTTCAATAATTTACTGACCACAACATGTTATATAATGAATTTAGAAGAGGCAAAAATGGTCCCGGATAGCTTGTCCTAACAAAGGCAGAGCTTAACGCTCTCAAACTGGCGAAGAACGATGTTTACCTTCCGCTGGCTTGACGCAATCCAATCTCTCTTCAGCCCAGGGTGACCTTCCTTCCTTACCGCTACATTATGGCTCTGCTGTCGCGAAGCGGTGACTTTAGTTAGCCAATGGCAAGCTCTCGGATAGACTTGTTGCTATCCCTCTGAGAGCTCGGACAGGTGACTTCAGTGCCGAACCGTTGACCGTCTTGGTCCAGATCTTAGCCATCGGCGATTGGAGACAGGAGGTGGAGAAATCGGCACAAGTGTATTTTAGAATTATTAATATTTTATAACCACACTTTATAAATATATTATTTTTGGCTCAGTTTATTATTGAAATAAATAATATAATAACCATTCACATTCCATATTTTCATTAGAGAATTTCTGTACCTTCGGTTACATAATTCGGCTAGTTTTCAACATTTGCTGCTTTTTATGAGTTAGTAACGTCCATATGTGCAATATATTGCTCCATTATGCAAATTGTTAATAAATATTATTGTTAATTAATCGTGTAATGAAATAAAAATTGTGTGTTCATAATAGCATTTTAGTAGTAATTGTTTAAATAAATACACATTAAAGGAAGTGGAAGAATTTTATATCGGTTTTAGATACATCTAGAATAAATAAATCAATACAAAAACATCATAAGTCTGTACTATCAGAGAGACGGTGCATGAAATGCGACAAAACATAAGCTTGAAATTTTTGTTGGTCACACCTGTTTATCCTGTATTCTGTAATAATTTGAAAAATAAACATGTGAAATAAAACGCTTGTGAAGCTTAATTTTTCGAAGTTTTAAGCTGCATACACTCCAGCAACTGTGATAACGGACAACACAGTAAATATATTTGAATTGATCTAGAGCAAGAGTCAACAGCTGAACGTGTAATAAAAGTTACACAGCTTCCTTGAAGCCGTGGATGCGTAATCAGCTAAATGTGCTACATACAGCCGAATGCTACTTTATGGCGAACAACAGTAGGGTAATTAATTAATATCAACTGTAATGTATTTTAGCTGATACCTTAGTGTAATTCTGTTTTGTTCCAATCAAAATTTGTTCGAATAAAACATTTGCTTTTGTTTTAAAGTAATTGCGAGTATGAATACGAGAATGTATTTTTCATGCTATAACTAATATTAATCATTGACAAAACGGAACATAAAACCTTTAGGCGTAGTGTATGACATATTTAGTAATAGTTTAAAACTATGAATTATAATTCTTATGCCATACGCTCTAGAAAATAAAATGCATTCTGCAGCAGTAGGGTATATAGAGGAATTCGAGCGCAGTTTTTTGCGTTTATATGGGAAACGATAGGGAAAACGAGGGTAGATGCGACGGTTCAAGGAGGAAAATGCGTTTATATGGGCGAGATAGGGAATACCAGGGCTGATGCTAGGCTAGACAGTGGTAGAAGGAGAGGGAATGCGGTTTATATGAGACAGATAGGGAATACGTGGAGAGGTGCTAGGCTAGACGGAGGCTGAGGAGTAGAGTATGGTTTATACGAGAGGTGTAGGGAAACGAGGAGAGGTATTAAGCTAAGGAGGTTGAGTATACGTTTATAAGGAGACGAGAAAACGGAGAGATCCTATGCTAGAATAGACAGATGTTGAAGGTAGAATGTGTTTTATATATGTTAGATAGGAAACCAAGGAGATACTCAGCTAGACAGGGGGCAGGAGGGGGAATACGCTTTATGAGAGGCAGGGGATACGGGGAGAGGTGCTAGACTAGACAGTGGTTGAGAGTAGAGTATGCTTTATATGAGAGGTATAGGAAAACGAGGAGAGGTGTTAGACCAGACAGAGTTGAAGGGTAGAGTATGTCTTTCATATGAGAGAGGTAGGGAACAGGAGGAGAGTTGCTAGGCTAGACAGAGTTGAAGGGTAGAGCTTGTCTTTATATATGAGACAGTTAAGGAACAGGGGGTAGGGATGATAGGCTAGACAGAGGTCAAGAAGTAGAGTATGGTTTATATGAGATATAGGAAAACCAGGAGAGGTATTAGGCTAAGGAGGTTGAGTATGCGTTTATAAGCAGAGACGAGAAAATGGAGAGATCCTATGCTAGGATAGACAGCTGTTAAAGGTAGAATGTGTTTTCTATAGGTTAGATAGGAACCCAAGGAGAGATATTCAGCTAGACAGGAGCAGGCGGGAAATGCGCTTTATGAGAGGCAAGGGATATGGGGAGAGATGCTAGACTAGACAGAGGTTTAGAGTATGCGTTTATATGTATGAGGGATATAGGAACAGGAGGAGAGATATTAGGCTAAGGAGGTTGAGTAGACGTTTATAAGGAGAGATGAGTAAACGAAGAGATCCAATGTCAGGATAGGCAGGTGCTAAAGGTAGAATGTGTTTTATATATGCTAGATAGGAACCCAAGGAGAGATAGACAGGGGCAGGAGGGGAATGCGCTTATGAGAGGAAGGGGAGACGGGGAGTGGTGTTAGGCTAGACAGAGGTAGAGGAGTAGAGTATGGTTTATATGAGAGGTATAGGGAAACGAGGAGAGTCGGTAGGCTAGACAGATAGTGAAGCAGTAGGAATATGGACTTATATACAGGAGATATAGGGAATAGGAGATGCTAGACCTTGAAAGCGACTTTAGGCGAGAACTTCATGGAAATATGTTTCATGTCAATGTTAGAGCGCTAATTCTAGACATGCTCATCACGTAACCTATTCAGGGAAAAGGTGACTCGCTCAGGGGAAAAAGGTGACTGCTCAGGGAAAAAGGTGACCAGAAAAGGGAAAAAGGTGACCAGCAAAGGGAAAAATGTGACCAGCAACGGGAAAAACGATACCAGCAAAGGGAAAAAGGTGACCAGCAAAGGGAAAAATGTGACCAGCAACGGGAAAAACGTTACCAGCAAAGGGAAAAAGGTGACCAGCAACGGGAAAAACGTTACCAGCAAAGGGAAAAAGGTGACCAGCAAAGGGAAAAACATGGCCAAAAAAGGGAAAAAGGTGACCAGCAAAGGGAAAAACGTGACCAGTAAAGGGAAAAAGGTGGCCAGCAAAGGGAAAAATGTGACCAGCAAAGGGAAAAGGGTGACCAGCAAAGAGAAATAAGTGACCAGCAAAGGGAAAAACGTGACAGGCAAAGGGAAAAAGGTGACCAGCAAAGGGAAAAAGGTGACCAGCAAAGGGAAAAAGGTGACCAGCAAAGGGAAAAACGTGACCAGCAAAGGGAAAAAAGGTGAACAGCAAAGGGAAAAAGGTGACTAACGAAGGGAAAAAGGTGACCAGCAAAGGGAAAAAGGTGACCAGCAAAGGGATAAACGTGACCAGCAAAGGGAAAAACGTGACCAGCAAAGGGAAAAAAGGTGACCAGCAAACGGAAAAAGGTGACCAGCAAAGGGAAAAACGTGACCAGCAAAGCGAAAAAGGTAACCAGCAAAGGGAAAAAGGTGACAAGCAAAGGGAAATAGGCGAACAGCAAAGGGAAAAAGGTGACCAGCAAAGGGAAAAAAGGTGATCAGCAAAGGAAAAATGTGACCAGCAAAGGGAAAAAGGCGAGCAGCAAAGGGAAAAATTTGACCAGCAAAGGGAAAAACGTGACCAGCAAAGGGAAAAACGTGACCAGTAAAGGGAAAAAGGTGACCAGCAAAGGGAAAAATGTGACCAGCAAAGGGAAAAAGGTGACCAGCAAAGAGAAAAAGGTGACCAGCAAAGGGAAAAACGTGAACAGCAAAGGGAAAAAGGTAACCACCAAAGGGAAAAAGGTGACCAGCAAAGGGAAAAACGTGACCAGCAAAGAAAAAAAGGTGACCAGCAAAGGGAAGAAAGGTGACTAGCAAAGGGAAAAACGTGACCAGCAAAGGGAAAAATGTGACCAGAAAAGGGAAAATGTGACCAGAAAAGGGAAAAACGTGACCAGAAAAGGGAAAAAGGTGACCAGAAAAGGGAAAAACGTGACCAGCAAAGGGAAAAAAGTGACCAGTAAAGGGAAAAAGGTGACCAGAAAAGGGAAAAACGTGACCAGCAAAGGGAAAAAAGTGACCAGCAAAGGGAAAAAGGTGACCAGCAAAGGGAAAAAAGGTGATCAGCAAAGGAAAAATGTGACCAGCAAAGGGAAAAAGGCGAGCAGCAAAGGGAAAACGTGACCAGCAAAGGGAAAAAGGTAACCAGCAAAGGGAAAAAGGTGACAAGCAAAGGGAAATAGGCGAACAGCAAAGGGAAAAAGGTGACCAGCAAAGGGAAAAAAGGTGATCAGCAAAGGAAAAAGGTGACCAGAAAAGGGAAAAACGTGACCAGCAAAGGGAAAAACGTGACCAGCAAAGGGAAAAAAGGTGACCAGCAAACGGAAAAAGGTGACCAGCAAAGGGAAAAACGTGACCAGCAAAGCGAAAAAGGTAACCAGCAAAGGGAAAAAGGTGACAAGCAAAGGGAAATAGGCGAACAGCAAAGGGAAAAAGGTGACCAGCAAAGGGAAAAAAGGTGATCAGCAAAGGAAAAATGTGACCAGCAAAGGGAAAAAGGCGAGCAGCAAAGGGAAAAATTTGACCAGCAAAGGGAAAAACGTGACCAGCAAAGGGAAAAACGTGACCAGTAAAGGGAAAAAGGTGACCAGCAAAGGGAAAAATGTGACCAGCAAAGGGAAAAAGGTGACCAGTAAAGAGAAAAAGGTGACCAGCAAAGGGAAAAACGTGAACAGCAAAGGGAAAAAGGTAACCACCAAAGGGAAAAATGTGACCAGCAAAGGGAAAAACGTGACCAGCAAAGAAAAAAAGGTGACCAGCAAAGGGAAGAAAGGTGACTAGCAAAGGGAAAAACGTGACCAGCAAAGGGAAAAATGTGACCAGAAAAGGGAAAAATGTGACCAGAAAAGGGAAAAACGTGACCAGAAAAGGGAAAAAGGTGACCAGAAAAGGGAAAAACGTGACCAGCAAAGGGAAAAAAGTGACCAGTAAAGGGAAAAAGGTGACCAGAAAAGGGAAAAACGTGACCAGCAAAGGGAAAAAAGTGACCAGCAAAGGGAAAAACGTGACCAGCAAAGGGAAAAAGGTGACCAGCAAACGGAAAAAGGTGACCAGCAAAGGGAAAAAGGTGACCACCAAAGGGAAAACGTGACCAGCAAAGGGAAAAAGGTAACCAGCAAAGGGAAAAAGGTGACAAGCAAAGGGAATTAGGCGAACAGCAAAGGGAAAAAGGTGACCAGCAAAGGGAAAAAAAAGGTGATCAGCAAAGGAAAAATGTGACCAGCAAAGGGAAAAAGGCGAGCAGCAAAGGGAAAAATGTGAACAGCAAAGGGAAAAACGTGACCAGCAAAGGGAAAAATGTGACCAGCAAAGGGAAAAGGGCAGGGAAAAGGCGGCCCTCTCACGGGTAAAGCTAACCCACTCACACTAACAGGTAAGTAATTCAGTTAGTATCACAGGGTAGGACAGGTTCCGAGAAGCGGATATAGCATAGTTCCGTATTTCACAGGTAATTCTGCTAGTATCGTAGGTATTTAGCATAATTCAAGTATCATAGGTGTTTAGAGTAGTTAAGATATCATTACAGGAGGGGGGTTCCAGGGGTCGGTTATAACGTAGTTTCGAATTTCACAGATAGTTCAGGTAACATCGTAAGTATGGTGGTAATCAGCATAGTTTCACAGATACTCGTGATAATTTCGATCAGAGATTTGTATTACAGCTATTTAAGGTAAATGCAGGTGATTCAGATTGTATCAATGGTATTTGAGTCATTTTAACAGGTAATTCATCTAGTATCATTGATATTTAGGGCAAACCAGATAGTATCACAGGTGCTCATGCTAATTTAGAGCAGGAATTCGTATCAGAGCTAGTTAAGGTAATTTCACATGATTCGGCTAGTATCATAGGTGTTTAAAGTCATTTTAACAGGTAATTCAGCTAGTATCACAGGTACTCATGGTAATATAGAGAATAATTAGATCATAAACATTTCTTATCCAACGTTACAACAATTTATATACTTTTTTCTAAATCTTACAAACTAATTGTACGATGCGGAGAGGGATAAACTGCATATTGGTTCACAAATTGAAGAGCTTTGCGTCAACATACCTTTATTTAAGTTTGTTGTAGATGTCTCTCCCCTTTTATCTAGGCTTGAGACTAGCACTAGGATTGCTCCCAATGGCAGGGTTACCACCTTCCCTTCCATCTTCTTCTTTCTTCATCAGGCGTCAGCTAGTTGCATATACAGCACACGGATAAACTTCATTTTTAAGATTGTGGACTCACGAGAAAATCTTCGTCTTCGACTTACATTCTCTTAAGCACTGTTTGTAATGGCGTAATGCCCATACGCATAGGTAGTTATTCCATCCTCAGCAATAATTCTTTTATCATCAAAGGGATTCAATGTAATTTTATTCACTTGCACTGTGGTAACAGCATGCTTTCGCGATAGGATTAGATTTATAGGTGTTCTGATGATTTCACAGGTTTTAAGACAGTCTGTATAGCTGTCAAACGAAATGTACTGCTTAATAGCGCTACGTTTTATACCTTTAATCTTTTTTATCATTGAGCCTTGAATATCTAAGGCATACATTTTAGGACGTAGTCCAACAAAGCGTAGGATGGTTTTGCTATTAGCCTCATCTTTAAATTTTCCCAATACCTTCTTGTTCTGAGTAGAGTGGCATATATGATTGACAGGGTAATCAGCTGTATCCAGATGCTCAAGAAAACGTAGCTTGTCCTGGTACACATCTTCAGTTGTAACACGATGAATGAACGAATCAGTGTCCATATACATAAGCTTCAGGTTTTCAGCTCCATAATAAGGCAACAACACGTCGTAATGATAGTTATACATTAATGTCTTGGAGATGTCCAACACACCCATACCAATGTATATAGGCTTGTTGAACACAATCTGAGGAGAGGCCATATGTACAGCAGCTAGATTAGCAGCATATATCGTCCTGTCGATAAACGTAGGCTTGGCGATCAGCTTCTCTAGAGTTTTTTCATTGGTCACCAGTCGTATATCCACACGGCTACGCAGGTTCTCCATAGTTTTTCCATACATGGCGTTGTTAAAGACCTTGTAGAGATCCTTCTCGAAATCATTTGCAGCTTGTTGTCGTAGCCTGTTGTTAAATTCCACATAAGGTTTCAACCACCGAGACTGTCGGAATTGTAGCACACGATGGATTTTTGTTAGTCGTAGTCCATGACTAAGAGCCTGCTTCAAAGCTATGTAATGCACTACATACTTCTTTCGAGGTCCAAGATGGGGTATCAGTTTCTTTGTAGATGCTTCCAATGGCTTCATACACTCAGGCAGGAAAGGTAGATCGTTGTGTAGATCATGAAGTTCTGCAGGATACTCGATATCAACTTCTAATATGTACCCATGAGAATCATCTTCTTGTAGTCTTTCTAAGCTGATTTCTTCAGGCGAAACCCACTGAAATCCACAAAAAGGAAGGGCGTGACGCATTGCCCAGCCATATTGGTTATTAGCGTCCTCGTATGTGATAAATTGGTTTGGTCTCGACGGATCAAAATTCTCCATATAAGTGTCATTAGCCTCTGCATACCGATGGGAAACTTGACATAAACCTCCTCTTATACCTGATTCCACCATGAGTAGTTGATCATAATCTTGTAACAGCTCCAGCTTAATTCCTGTATACAACAACATGGCGTCCTATGTAAGTCCTGGAGAGGTAAAATAATGCGCGGGATCAACTTTGTGTGTTTTGAGGGTTTGCTCTCTGAACGTCTCAAAGACATCAGCTAGGAGTAGTACATCTGAGGTTAAGTAGAGTTCGCTGTACTCTCCCAGGTTTCTCACATTAAACAGCTCCCATACATTTCTAGCATGATCGTAGTCAGTATCAGTAATTTCTTCTTCATTTAATCTATTGTAGAAGGAGTCCTTAGGAGGCAAGCAGGTCTCGTTCAGGGCATCCCATGACGTAACAAAATCATATGGAAATACACCCTTACGGGTCATCAACTTCAATTTGTCTTCTCCAAAGTACTTTAGTGTTTCAGGATATGAGGTTAGATTTTTTACCAACTTATCCAAGCTTGTACTGAGGAATCGGAAGCTGTCCACAAATCGAAGCTTTATATCTCCTACATACTTGGTGAATGAGATATAGCTTTCTTCAGAGTTAGGAATTACCTCCACACGTTCACTTGTACAACCCAGCTCCTTAACAATGAAATGAGAGTCATATCCGCTAAGGTTATGCATGAAGACTGGTATATATTTAGGTGTTTTACAGGCTAAATTACATTCATTATGAAGACTTCCACGATATTCACCACTGATGTGATCATGGTCGCGTACTTTATAGTTCTCTTCTGTAAAGGATTTTCCACACACGTAGCATGTCGTAGAAGACTCAAAATCCTTTTGCTCTTGATCCGTAAGTTTCAGAAGCTTAGCAGATTTGTATATGTCATCAATCATTTTTGCAAGAGATGTCAGGTACAGCATAAACTTCTGAGCAGCATCAGCACCACGATACACATAGGGTTGCTTAGGAAGATCAGTTTCGAGATGTTCAACTCTGTATGTAGGCTTCACGTAAACACAGAAGCTCATTGGTGTGTGCTCTTGATAAGGGGTTGTATAGGAAGTTTCAGGATTGGGTGTACATGTATTGCATGGAGTGAGAATACTCTCAAAATCAGCATAGATGACATAAGGTACTTTCAGCATCCTCTCAGCATTTTTAAACTGTACAATTGCTTTCTGCTTGCTAGGCATAACTACTCTTGCAACACCATGTTGAATACAGACGGCTGCATGCTCTTGTAGTTTTCCCAGTCCACTTCGTCCATATCGATTATCAAAATGTGTAATACAGCGCTTTCAGGTATAAACACGTTCATTACATTTAGTTTTCTGGCGTCGAACGAGCTTCTCAAAATTCTTTATATACACGTAGTGATGTTTTCCACTGCTGTCATTCAATAGTATCAGGGCGCGATTTTCAGCTAGTTCAATATCAGCAACCTTTATCGTATACACTTCATGCTTCTCATCCAGCCCGAAAACGTTAACAGACATATTGTGAAACTTCTCAAATTTAGGTATTTGAGAAAGTGGAGTAGGGTAGGAAACACAGCTGAAGTAGTACTTATCTTGAAGTTTCTTATATTTGCTCACACGCTGTGCATCCTTCTCAACGAATTTAGCTAATATAGAGTACATGAAACATAGATCATCAGTTAAATTCTGGATGTTTATACACGCTTCTTTACTTCCAACAGATGACGGTAGTGGTATGTAGCTACTTCCTCGCAACGGATTGTACTTGTTGATACGAAGTCGAACTCCTTCTACAGCAAGCAAAGCCCAGCTGCTACCCTTAAGCTGAGACTCCTCCATTTCAGTCACCAATTTCTTGAATTTCAGTTCCAGTGTTAAGTCCAGATCTGTTTCTAGGAAAACAGGATGATTCCTTGTTTTAAATGTTTTGTCACAGGTTTCTCCAATACTGTTAACAAATCGACACTCAGCCAGCAGATTAATTTTAACACTCTTATGAATGCTTAGCTCTTTATGCACAGCCTGGATTATCCGTTGATTTGCATCTTGCAGATACATATTCAGGTCCTTAGGGGACTCGCATCGTATAAAATACGATTTTAATCGTCCTTCGAATGAAGTTTCGTGTTCTTTCATATCACAGTCCTCCATTGTTGACAGCAACTGATGTTTAGTTGGCTCCAATCTTCTTTTCTTCTGAGGGCTGCTTATTTCACATATATCTTCGTGTCGCTGGCCCTTATAACCATCTTTGAAGGTTACATAACAATGTTTACATTTGAAGAGCTTCTTGCAGCTCATCTCGTGTCTTCTCTTGTCATAACCTCGGAGGAACTTCTTCCCACATTTTACGCATGCATATCCAGTAGCGCTTGGAATAATATCCTTATACGCTGAGTTATTCATCTTTATTCTTGATGTAATAACGTATTAATCACTGATCAATGAAATGTAGACCTGTTCACCTTGATACCACTTTAGAAAGCTGATTATTCTTGGAGAGAACACGATGTTAACACCTCAAGGCTAATTAGCACAATGAAGTTCAACGCTTAGATCACCATATTTATAGAGGGAGCACGAACCTTTTAGATCAATCGTAAAACTCGTTCCATAACCAGCTGTATATGATCGCTCAACGTGTATTAACCTCACGTCCAGAGTCAGGATGTTTATGACGTCACACCCAGAGACAGGATGTCTGGCAGTATCAAACACGTTTAAACTCGTCTAGTAACTACCTGTATATGTTGTCACACCAACAAGAGAAGTATTCCCACACGCTCATTCAGTCAGATGTTCCATTCAAAGCCTACCAGCACCCAATACACCAAAGCTAGCACAATCTCAATGGCTTAAAAGGTAACGTAGAAGATTTTCCCCCTTATTTACTTAAATGTATGTATGTACTACATTATCTCATGTTTTCATTCCCTTTTCAATTCTTCCTTTCCATCTTCCAGAAAGACCATTACATTTCATTGCAATCACGAGCATAGCAATTTTTCCAGAGTTTCACCGATTCTAAGCTTCTAGAATCGAACCCGGTAATAGTTTTAATAAATGTATTTTAGCTCCCCCGCATCAGCGTCTACCATTTAATCTTTACTCGAGCCTGATATGATTCATAGGCTTGAAGATATATGAAATCACCCCTTCGGGATTTGGTCCAGTAGTTTAAAGTACTTTTTGTCATGATAACGATATTTATGGACTAGGTACTCTGTTTACGGGTTACTTGACGCATCTATCTAAACTAAATTACGAGTTATAAAATTTGCAAGTAAATTCCATTGAATCAGTATTCGAACCCAGAACACCAGGAACAAAATAATTTATAATATTAGCTTGACATGTTAAACAAAGCTGTACGCAGTTATGCTATCAACCTAAGTGATATATTCTAGTGTACAGAGGAAAATTAAGGAACTCATTAAAAGAGCGGGATTCGAACTAAAGACAACTGATTGACAATTATATACAGCATTAATTACCTATTATAAGAGCTATCAAACATGCTTTGGTTCATCCCTCTATCTCTCTCAGTTTCCGAGATAATGAAGATTTAAAATTAAGAATCGAACTCAGGACACCAGATCCCCAAATATAGATCCACAAGAAACTACCTATTGATATAAATGTAATAAAGTTTATTTGACGTCTTTATCTTAATTGGTTTAGGAGTTATTAAATTTATAATTAAATTAAATTTTATCGGTATTCGAACCCAGAACACCAGAAACAAAATTATTTATAAAATTAGTTTGCTATATTAAAAAGAGTTGTAGACAGTTACGCAATCAATCTAAGTGATATATTCTAGTGTACAGAGAAAAATTAAGGAAATACCGAATACCGATAAAATGTAATTTAATTATAAATTTAATAACTCCTAAACCAATTAAAATAAAGACGTCAAATAAACTTTATTACATTTATATCAATAGGTAGTTTCTTGTGGATCTATATTTGGGGATCTGGTGTCCTGAGTTCGATTCTTAATTTTAAATCTTCATTATCTCGTAAACTAAGAGAGATAGAGGGATGAACCAAAGCATGTTTGATAGCTCTTATAATAGGTAATTAATGCTGTATATAATTGTCAATCAGTTGTCTTTAGTTCGAATCCCGCTCTTTTAATGAGTTCCTTAATTTTCCTCTGTACACTAGAATATATCACTTAGGTTGATAGCATAACTGCATACAGCTTTTTTTAACATGTCAAGCTAACATTATAAATTATTTTGTTCCTGGTGTTCTGGGTTCGAATACCGATTCAATGGAATTTACTTGCAAATTTAATAACTCGTAATTTAGTTTAGATAGATGCGTCAAGTAACCCGTAAACAGAGTACCTAGTCCATAAATATCGTTATCATGACAAAAAGTACTTTAAAGTACTCGGATCGAATCCCGAAGGGGTGATTTCATATATCTTCAAGCCTATGAATCATATCAGGCTCGAGTAAAGATTAAATGGTAGATGCTGATGAGGGGGAGCTAAAATACATTTATTAAAACTATTACCGGGTTCGATTCTAGAAGCTTAGAATCGGTGAAACTCTGGAAAAATTGCTATGCTCGTGATTGCAATGAAATGTAATGGTCTTTCTGGAAGAAGATGGAAAGGAAGAATTGAAAAGGGAATGAAAACATGAGATAATGCAGTATATTCATACATTTAAGTAAATAAGGGGGAAAATCTTCTACGTTACCTTTTAAGCCTTTGAGATTGTGCTAGCTTTGGTGTATTGGGTGCTGGTAGGCTTTGAATGGAACATCTGACTGAATGAGCGTGTGGGAATACTTCTCTTGTTGGTGTGACAACATATACAGGTAGTTACTAGACGAGTTTAAACGTGTTTGATACTGCCAGACATCCTGTCTCTGGGTGTGACGTCATAAACATCCTGACTCTGGACGTGAGGTTAATACACGTTGAGCGATCATATACAGCTGGTTATGGAACGAGTTTATGATTGATCTAAAAGGTTCGTGCTCCCTCTATAAATATGGTGATCTAGAGCGTTGGACTTCATTGTGCTAATTAGTCTTGAGGTGTTAACATCGGGTTCTCTCCAAGAATAATCAGCTTTCTAAAGTGGTATCAAGGTGAACAGGTCTACGTTTCATTGATCAGTGATTAATACGTTATTACATCAAGAATAAAGATGAATAACTCAGCGTATAAGGATATTATTCCAAGCGCTACTGGATATGCATGCGTAAAATGTGGGAAGAAGTTCCTCCGAGGTTATGACAAGAGAAGACACGAGATGAGCTGCAAGAAGCTCTTCAAATGTAAACATTGTTATGTAACCTTCAAAGATGGTTATAAGGGGCAGCGACACGAAGATATATGTGAAATAAGCAGCCCTCAGAAGAAAAGAAGATTGGAGCCAACTAAACATCAGTTGCTGTCAACAATGGAGGACTGTGATGTGAAAGAATACGAAACTTCATTCGAAGGACGATTAAAATCGTATTTTATACGATGCGAGTCGCCTAAGGACCTGAATATGTATCTGCAAGAGGCAAAACAACGGATAATCCAGGCTGTGCATAAAGAGCTAAGCATTCATAAGAGTGTTAAAATTAATCTGCTGGCTGAGTGTCGATTTGTTAACAGTATTGGAGAAACCTGTGACAAAACATATAAAACAAGGAATCATCCAGTTTTCCTAGAAACAGATCTGGACTTAACACTGGAAGCGAAATTCAAGAAATTGGTGACTGAAATGGAGGAGTCTCAGCTTAAGGGTAGCAGCTGGGCTTTGCTTGCTGTGGAAGGAGTTCGACTTCGTATCAACAAGTACAATCCGTTGTGAGGAAGTAGCTACATACCACTACCGTCATCTGTTGGAAGTAAAGAAACGTGTATAAACATCCAGAATTTAACTGATGGGCTATGTTTCATGTACTATATATTAGCTAAATTCGTTGAGAAGGATGCACAGCCTGTGAGCAAATATAAGAAACCTCAAGATAAGTACGACTTCAGCTGTGTTTCCTACCCTACTCCACTTTCTCAAATACCTAAATTTGAGAAGTTTAACAATATGTCTATTAACGTTTTCGGGCTGGATGAGAAGCATGAAGTATATCCGATAAAGGTTGCTGATATTGAACTAGCTGAACATCGCGACCTGCTACTATTGAATGACAGCAGTGGAAAACAACACTACGTGTATATAAAGAATTTTGAGAAGCTCGTTCGACGCCAGAAAACTAAATGTAATGAACGTGTTTATACCTGCAAGCGCTGTTTTACACATTTTGATAATCGATGTGCACGAAGTGGACTGGAAAAACTACAAGAGCATGCAGCCGTCTGTATTCAACATGGTGTTGCAAGGGTAGTTATGCCTAGCAAGCAGAAAGCAATTGTACAGTTTAAAAATGTTGAGAGGATGCTGAAAGTACCTTATGTCATCTATGCTGATTTTGAGAGTATTCTCACTCCATGCCATACATGTACACCCAATCCTGAAACTTCCTATACAACCCCTTATCAAGAGCACACACCAATGAGCTTCTGTGTTTACGTGAAGCCTACATACAGAGTTGAACATCTCGAAACTGATCTTCCTAAGCAACCCTATGTGTATCGTGGTGCTGATGCTGCTCAGAAGTTTATGCTGTACCTGACATCTCTTGCAAAAATGATTGATGACATATACAAATCTGCTAAGCCTCTGAAACTTACGGATCAAGAGCAAAAGGATTTTGAGTCTTCTACGACATGCTACGTGTGTGGAAAATCCTTTACAGAAGAGAACTATAAAGTACGCGACCATGATCACATCAGTGGTGAATATCGTGGAAGTCTTCATAATGAATGTAATTTAGCCTGTAAAACACCTAAATATATACCAGTCTTCATGCATAACCTTAGCGGATATGACTCTCATTTCATTGTTAAGGAGCTGGGTTGTACAAGTGAACGTGTGGAGGTAATTCCTAACTCTGAAGAAAGCTATATCTCATTCACCAAGTATGTAGGAGATATAAAGCTTCGATTTGTGGACAGCTTCCGATTCCTCAGTACAAGCTTGGATAAGTTGGTAAAAAATCTAACCTCATATCCTGAAACACTAAAGTACTTTGGAGAAGACAAATTGAAGTTGATGACCCGTAAGGGTGTATTTCCATATGATTTTGTTACGTCATGGGATGCCCTGAACGAGACCTGCTTGCCTCCTAAGGACTCCTTCTACAATAGATTAAATGAAGAAGAAATTACTGATACTGACTACGATCATGCTAGAAATGTATGGGAGCTGTTTAATGTGAGAAACCTGGGAGAGTACAGCGATCTCTACTTAACCTCAGATGTACTACTCCTAGCTGATGTCTTTGAGACGTTCAGAGAGCAAACCCTCAAAACACACAAAGTTGATCCCGCGCATTATTTTACCTCTCCAGGACTTACATGGGACGCCATGTTGTTGTATACAGGAATTAAGCTGGAGCTGTTACAAGATTATGATCAACTACTCATGGTGGAATCAGGTATAAGAGGAGGTTTATGTCAAGCTTCCCATCGGTATGCAGAGGCTAATAACACTTATATGGAGAAGTTTGATCCGTCGAGACCAACCCAATTTATCACATACGAGGACGCTAATAACCAATATGGCTGGGCAATGTGTCACGCCCTTCCTTTTGGTGGATTTCAGTGGGTTTCGCCTGAAGAAATCAGCTTAGAAAGACTACAAGAAGATGATTCTCATGGGTACATATTAGAAGTTGATATCGAGTATCCTGCAGAACTTCATGATCTACACAACGATCTACCTTTCCTGCCTGAGTGTATGAAGCCATTGGAAGCATCTACAAAGAAACTGATACCCCATCTTGGACCTCGAAAGAAGTATGTAGTGCATTACATAGCTTTGAAGCAGGCTCTTAGTCATGGACTACGACTAACAAAAATCCATTGTGTGCTACAATTCCGACAGTCTCGGTGGTTGAAACCTTATGTGGAATTTAACAACAGGCTACGACAACAAGCTGCAAATGATTTCGAGAAGGATCTCTACAAGCTCTTTAACAACGCCATGTTTGGAAAAACTATGGAGAACCTGCGTAGCCGTGTGGATATACGACTGGTGACCAATGAAAAAACTCTAGAGAAGCTGATCGCCAAGCCTACGTTTATCGACAGGACGATATATGCTGCTAATCTAGCTGTTGTACATATGGCCTCTCGTCAGATTGTGTTCAACATGCCTATATACATTGGTATGAGTGTCTTGGACATCTCCAAGACATTAATGTATAACTATCATTACGACGTGTTGTTGCCTTATTATGGAGCTGAAAACCTGAAGCTTATGTATATGGACACTGATTCGTTCATTCATCGTGTTACAACTGAAGATGTGTACCAGGACAAGCTACGTTTTCTTGAGCATCTGGATACAGCTGATTACCCTGTCAATCATATATGCCACTCTACTCAGAACAAGAAGGTATTGGGAAAATTTAAAGATGAGGCTAATAGCAAAATCATCCTACGCTTAGTTGGACTACGTCCTAAGATGTATGCCTTAGATATTCAAGGCTCAATGATAAAAAAGATTAAAGGTATAAAACGTAGCGCTATTAAGCAGTACATTTCGTTTGACAGCTATACAGACTGTCTTAAAACCTGTGAAATCATCAGAACACTTATGAATCTAATCCTATCGCGAAAGCATGCTGTTACCACAGTGCAAGTGAATAAAATTACATTGAATCCCTTTGATGATAAAAGAATTATTGCTGAGGATGGAATAACTACCTATGCGTATGGGCATTACGCCATTACAAACAGTGCTTAAGAGAATGTAAGTCGAAGACGAAGATTTTCTCGTGAGTCTACAATCTTAAAAATGAAGTTTATCCGTGTGCTGTATATGCAACTAGCAGACGCCTGATGAAGAAAGAAGAAGATGGAAGGGAAGGTGGTAACCCTGCCATTAGGAGCAATCCTAGTTCTAGTCTCAAGCCTAGATAAAAGGGGAGAGACATCTACAACAAACTTAAATAAAGGTATGTTGACGCAAAGCTTTTCAATTTGTGAACCAATATGCAGTTTATCCCTCTCCGCATCGTACAATAAGTTTGTAAGATTTAGAAAAAAGTATATAAATTGTTGTAACGTTGGATAAGAAATGTTTATGATCTAATTACTCTCTATATTACCATGAGTTCCTGTGATACTAGCTGAATTACCTGTTAAAATGACTTTAAACACCTATGATACTAGCCGAATCATATGAAATTACCTTAACTAGCTCTGATACGAATTCCTGCTCTAAATTAGCATGAGCACCTGTGATACTATCTGGTTTGTCCTAAATATCAATGATACTAGATGAATTACCTGTTAAAATGACTCAAATACCATTGATACAATCTGAATCACCTGCATTTACCTTAAATAGCTGTGATACAAATCTCTGATCGAAATTATCACGAGTATCTGTGAAACTATGCTGATTACCCCCCATACTTACGATGTTACCTGAACTATCAGTGAAATTCGAAACTACGTTATAACCGACCCCTGGAACCCCCCTCCTGTAATGATATCTTAACTACTCTAAACACCTATGATACTTGAATTATGCTAAATACCTACGATACTAGCAGAATTACCTGTGAAATACGGAACTATGCTATATCCGCTTCTCGGAACCTGTCCTACCCTGTGATACTAACTGAATTACTTACCTGTTAGTGTGAGTGGGTTAGCTTTTCCCGTGAGAGGGCCGCCTTTTCCCTGCCCTTTTCCCTTTGCTGGTCACATTTTTCCCTTTGCTGGTCACGTTTTTCCCTTTGCTGGTCACATTTTTCCCTTTGCTGCTCGCCTTTTTCCCTTTGCTGGTCACATTTTTCCTTTGCTGATCACCTTTTTTCCCTTTGCTGGTCACCTTTTTCCCTTTGCTGTTCGCCTAATTCCCTTTGCTTGTCACCTTTTTCCCTTTGCTGGTCACCTTTTTCCCTTTTCCGGTCACGTTTTTCCCTTTGCTGGTCACCTTTTTCCCTTTGCTGGTCACGTTTTTCCCTTTGCTGGTCACGTTTTTCCCTTTGCTGGTCACCTTTTTCCCCTTGCTAGTCACCTTTTTTCCCTTTGCTGGTCACCTTTTTCCCTTTGCTGGTCACGTTTTTCCCTTTGCTGGTCACCTTTTTCTCTTTGCTGGTCACCCTTTACCCTTTGCTGGTCACATTTTTCCCTTTGCTGGCCACCTTTTTCCCTTTGCTGGTCACCTTTTTCCCTTTTTTGGCCATGTTTTTCCCTTTGCTGGTCACCTTTTTCCCTTTGCTGGTAACGTTTTTCCCGTTGCTGGTCACCTTTTTCCCTTTGCTGGTAACGTTTTTCCCGTTGCTGGTCACATTTTTCCCTTTGCTGGTCACCTTTTTCCCTTTGCTGGTAACGTTTTTCCCGTTGCTGGTCACATTTTTCCCTTTGCTGGTCACCTTTTTCCCTTTTCTGGTCACCTTTTTCCCTGAGCAGTCACCTTTTTCCCCTGAGCGACTCACCTTTTCCCTGAATAGTTTACGTGATGAGCATGTCTAGAATTAGCGCTCTAACATTGACATGAAACATATTTCCATGAAGTTCTCGCCTAAAGTCGCTTTCAAGGTCTAGCATCTCCTATTCCCTATATCCCCTGTATATAAGTCCATATTCCTACTGCTTCACTATCTGTCTAGCCTACCGACTCTCCTCGTTTCCCTATACCTCTCATATAAACCATACTCTACTCCTCTACCTCTGTCTAGCCTAACACCACTCCCCGTCTCCCCTACCTCTCATAAGCGCATTCCCCTCTTGCCCCCTGTCTATCTCTCCTTGGGTTCCTATCTAGCATATATAAAACACATTCTACCTTTAGCACCTGTCTATCCTAGCATTGGATCTCTTCGTTTACTCATCTCTCCTTATAAACGTCTACTCAACCTCCTTAGCCTAATATCTCTCCTCCTGTTCCTATATCCCTCATACATATAAACGCATACTCTAAACCTCTGTCTAGTCTAGCATCTCTCCCCGTATCCCTTGCCTCTCATAAAGCGCATTTCCCGCCTGCTCCTGTCTAGCTGAGTATCTCTCCTTGGGTTCCTATCTAACCTTTAGAAAACACATTCTACCTTTAACAGCTGTCTATCCTAGCATAGGATCTCTCCATTTTCTCGTCTCTGCTTATAAACGCATACTCAACCTCCTTAGCCTAATACCTCTCCTGGTTTTCCTATATCTCATATAAACCATACTCTACTTCTTGACCTCTGTCTAGCCTATCATCCCTACCCCCTGTTCCTTAACTGTCTCATATATAAAGACAAGCTCTACCCTTCAACTCTGTCTAGCCTAACACCTCTCCTCCTGTTCCCTACCTCTCTCATATAAAAGACATACTCTACCCTTCAACTCTGTCTGGTCTAACACCTCTCCTCGTTTTCCTATACCTCTCATATAAAGCATACTCTACTCTCAACCACTGTCTAGTCTAGCACCTCTCCCCGTATCCCCTGCCTCTCATAAAGCGTATTCCCCCTCCTGCCCCCTGTCTAGCTGAGTATCTCCTTGGTTTCCTATCTAACATATATAAAACACATTCTACCTTCAACATCTGTCTATTCTAGCATAGGATCTCTTCGTTTTCTCGTCTCCTTATAAACGTATACTCAACCTCCTTAGCTTAATACCTCTCCTCGTTTCCCTACACCTCTCATATAAACCATACTCTACTCCTCAGCCTCCGTCTAGCCTAGCACCTCTCCACGTATTCCCTATCTGTCTCATATAAACCGCATTCCCCCTCCTTCTACCACTGTCTAGCCTAGCATCAGCCCTGGTATTCCCTATCTCGCCCATATAAACGCATTTTCCTCCTTGAACCGTCGCATCTACCCTCGTTTTCCCTATCCTTTCCCATATAAACGCAAAAAACTGCACTCGAATTCCTCTATATACCCTACTTGCAGCCTAATCTTTCTTCAAAAATATTTAAAATATTCTTACATGCTGGGGATGAGGGCAAAAAGGTTCCCAGCAAATTATTAAATTTTGATCACCCCAACACGCACATGGGGGAAACGTAGCTCAGAAATTACAAGAGGACCAGAACCTTGGTGTCTGCATTCAAATGAAGACGTGAGGTTTTTAACAAAATAAAAAATATTCACATAACACACATTACCTGTGATTTATTAATGAAACTCTTGGTGACCCTACATTACACACAAGGGAACAAAGGAATGAAGGGAGATGCGACGCTGTTAAGGACTAGCCGAACGCGACCCATTCCTTACACACTTACTTCCAAAGTGACGCTCACATACAAGGAAGTAACGCCAACTACATACCCCCCTCTCCAACCCTGGCTAGGCACGCTAGCCAGAGCTGGCATACCAGACATATTCCAACAAAGCCTACTCTCTCTGGCGTGGTTGGCGCCAAAGGAGAAGCCTCGTTCAACTGAAAGAAATAATAAAAATCCCCAATTGTACTGTCGACAATGCGACGCAATAATGTGTCTGGTATTACAATACTTACTATATACCACAATGTTTGATTATGATTCAGAAAACAGTGCTTCTTAGTCATGATGTAATAAGTCGTAATTTATTATAATTATGTTTTTTCAATAATAGACTAATATTTTGCGAAAGTAAAAGTAAAAAGTAAAAAAAAGAAAAGAAAGTAAACGTCCTGTTACCTTAAAACGTAACACAACTCCGAAATGCTTATTTTAATCGTAGGGAAGACATTTCCATAAATTAACAATCAGTATTATCATTATTGCTGAGCCCAACATATACTTTCCTACTATATATGTAACACAACAAGGTTTTAGACACAAAAACATTCATGATGCCATCTTCCACCTAACACCATTATGCATAGCAGTGAATGGTCTATCTCCATGCAACCATACAAATACGATGTAACGCTATGAAAGCTACAAATCAAACAGAAAATATAAACATAACATTTAAGAGTAAAAACATTATTAAAATGTTATACTAGATATTATGTATAAATAACCGATACTTTCGGGTGAAGATTATTCCTTCTTGGTCGCTGTAAATACTGGAAAATGATTGTCATTATTCGATACGAGAGCATGCTTAATTCATGCAAAAGGATGAGAAATTGGCGCCAGCAAGGTGTCATTTCCATAAGCAATTTGGTTGGTTAAAGGTAGTTATCAACACTCGCCTTATATAGCTAGCAGCACAAAACTATCACGTGAATCAGCCGCTGCATTGTATACGGGGTTTTGATGCTACACATCACCTCGTCCTATCTGTGCCAGTGATGATGAGCTGAAAATGGCAGTGGACTGACCATCCTTAGCCCCATAGGTTTTGTCGGCCCGTAGATTGGATTGTCATCCTTTACGTTTCAATGAGCGCGTCGTTGCTACTTGAGGGTTTTCTGATGTTTCCCATCACTGTGTGTCTTGTTCTCTGGGGAATTATTTGTCTCCCCATGTAGCTTCCAAAAAGGATTTCTAAGTCGATTTGCTGTTCTGTCCTTTTTCATCACTCGAAAGACTCTCTTGGAATGAAATATGAACACCCGCCGTATAACATGTAATGTAAGAATTGGGTTCAGCAAAATACAGTTCTCACTGACAAAGAATCGAGCATTTTCATTATCAACTGTATTCACTGGAAAAGCGATGAAACTATGTAATCCTTTAGCTGTAAAAGGATAAAGGACAAGGTTCATATCCTTTTTTGATTTTAATATAAGATTTTTATTAAAATTGGGAGTAACAAGAGCAGATTGACTTCGGAATTTTGATATAAGGAAATGATAGGATGAACAATAAGTGATAGAGTAGTTACAGCAACATCAGCGGCAGTGAAAGGATCATGTGCAAAGAATTGCTACCCTCGAGATTTCCTAGGCAAGTATTATTCTATAAACTATGTGGACGAAGAGATGTAGGACGACTACAAAGAAGATGGATAGAACAGTTTGAAGAACCTCAATACCGGTCGTAAGGTCGTAATACTTGTTACGGAAGAAGAAGGAGAACAAGGTTATAAATACAACTAATATTACGATGCTGGAAAGGTAGAATCAGATTCAAAAATGCATTTCTACAGCCGGGAATTTAACCAGAGATCTTTCCTTATCATTCGCTCTAACTCGCTGAGCTACCATAGCAACATGCGAACACGACATTAGGTTATACAACTAACTTAATTTTCGCTGTAAACCACAAGACGTTCTCAGATTAAGTTTAAAATCAAATACTCCAATGGTGATTTACAATATCAGAGGCACCTACTATCATTGGGTTCTCGTTTACTGACAAATTAATGATGACTACTGATCCCTACTTTATTTAAAGGAAGGAATTCATTTCATACTCCAACTAGAACCTGGCAGCATCCATAGCCTGATTGCCCAGAATGATTCAGTGTATCCTTTCTGAATAATTTTACGAGATAACGCTGAATATTTCAGTAAAAAAGCATCATTATCATCGTCATTACAGCATAAGCCTTGTGGCTTGTTCCATCTTCAATAAAACTGATCTGTCCACCTCATTCATGGTCTGCCAATATTCCTCCTACCTATTGGTTTATACTTTTGAATTACTTGTTCGATCTTCATCCATTCTGTTTACATGATCCTACCGTTTTCGTGTGTATTGAATTATTATTATTCAATTTAGACTCTTTGATCCCCAACTCTCCTCTAATGTCTTCTTTCGTTTTTTAATCCAAGAGTCTGTAACTTCCTACATATCTCAAAACTCTTATCGCGGCAACCTTTATCTTTTTCTGCTGTGAGGCGGTCAGCACCCAACTCTCACATTCATAGGTCAATGTTGGAATAGCCATTACTTTATAAAGGTTAAACATTGTTGTTCTATTATAATTTTAAAAGCTCTCTTTATTACACCACATGTTGTTTGGATTTTATTTATTAATTATCTCTGTTATTAAATAATATAACTAAAATCACTTGTTGTTGGATAATTATATGTTTATGCAGAGGTTTCCTCTTATATGTTTTATTACTCCATGGTCCAATTTTTAGTTTTCTCATATGAAATTTAAAGGTTACAATCACTTGAGATATTATATAATGCATTAACAGCACGTTGTGTTTGCAATCAAAATCTGGTCATCCCTTAATGCACTTTGTTCACTTGACTGTCCCTACTCGCTCTTCTACATAGTATTATTTAAAAATCTTGAATGTACTTTATTTTAATCGATATAAACATTTCCAGAAATAATTTAATTATACATTTCGTTGAAGGTGCAAGAGGACTACAGGAGGCTGAAGCGAGTAAAATATTTAAAAAGTGTGAAGCTATGTGCTCCTTTTAAATTACACTCTTGGTATAAAACAAACAAATAAGTATAAATAATTTGAAAATTCAAGCATCGTAAAACTTGGAAATGGTTAATGGTAATATTTCAATAAAAACTGTGTATCTTGACGAGATCTTAATTCATTTTGCAGCAAGTGTTCATTTATTTCTCACTGTTTAGCTGTTCATGAGTTATGCCGTTCAAAGACACAGATACACATCTGCGAATATTTTTATAAAAATGTCTTTTTTATCAAGGGAAACTAAAACGTGTACTTCTGGTAAAATCTCACATCTTTTTTTGGATGAAATACAACACTTAAATTTGTAATAGTGTCCACCGTTACGTATATTTATTTATAATTACATCTGTTGTTAAGGAAGTTTGTGTTTGTTAAGTTTACCCAGCAAGTTTCTCTGAGGAAGTTGGGTTTATCAAGTTGACCCAGTAAGTCACGCCACCTCATCGAGTCGACGCTCCGATTGGCTGATACTCTTTCTTTGTGTGGTAGGCCAGGGCTGGCTGTTTGACCTCAGACGCAAAAACTTGAATTTTAATCATGAAGCGAACAACATCGTTGCCTCTCCTGTGGTCTCTTGGTTATTTCCGATGTCAGGTTTACGAGTATTAAGAATAGATATTTCTTGATTACATGATTCGTCAGTTTCGGTAATGTATGCATTAAATTATTTTGCTCCCATATAGGTTGTGCCCTCATTAGGCACATGTTGGTTGTGTAAAGTATTTCGTAAATTTAACACGATGTGCGGTTAACTAAATTCTTTTATAATTACTCTCTTGAAGTGTGCGTTTAGTACTTGCAAGATAATTGTATTAATGGAGCTTAAGTAAGGAATGTGAATGTATGTTTGAAGTTGGTACGAATTTAAGCAGTTTCTTTATCTGTTTATGACAATGATTGCATTCAGAGATCTGAAATGTAAATATTGCCCCATATGTTATAGCTTGCTACATGCTAAAATTAATTGTGATAATTTTCCTTTGTACCTGCTTCTAAAATCTTTATATGTTCATTGATATTCCAAGTTTGTTGTTGTTTTTTTTGGCTAAGCAAGAATATTTTCTCCACGGTTATTTAATGCCATTATTTTGGACTATTCGTGCCAACTTAATTATCTAGCTATTCAGTTAATTTGGGCATAGCTATTTATTGTAAATCTGAGTTAATTATCAGATTAATTTTGAGTGAAGTTATATTTTGTATGTAAGTAACGCCCCTAACACACATTTTTGGATTGGCGTTATCACCTAAATTACAACATCAAGGATATCATTTAATTCTCTAGGTTTTAAATACAATTTATTGTTCTTGTTATTATTTAACTTAATAAATTAATGTGTGATTATTTTGCCTGATTTTATTGTAACTACTGTAATCTCCGTAAGTACAACCTCATCCCGGTAGTGAAACGATCCGCAGGGTTACGTCTCCTGCGATACAATAAAGGTAGCAAAAGTTGTATTAGAACCTTTACAGTGCTGATAGTATTCTTTGCCTTACTTAAGGTTGGAGGCTAATAAATTGGAAGCAAGTCCATGGTTTGACCACGCTTTAAAATGACAGCATAATGTATCGTAATGTAGTAAGTGGAGGGAAGGCCGTAATAACGTATTATAGGTAAATCGTGGAGAAGGTAGAAAACATATGTGGTATACTCGCACGAGTTTCTTTATCGATTAAAATTTTACAGGTGTTCCTTATATATCATACTATACATATAAACTGTTTAATATGATTCATTTTACTGCATTACAGTAAAAGTATTTGTTATAAACAATTATAAATTAGGCTTTACGGAGTTAGATCTATTTCTCCATGGTTACCTGCAGGTGGACACGACAGTTGTTACAGGTCAGTGTTTGTTTTACGTGAACCATAAGGAGAAAGTAAAATAATCGCGGAGTTTAAATGTTCAAAAAGAAAGCTTTATGGGTATGCCCAAAGTCTGGTGTGTTAATGCATCTCCATTTAAACGACGCTTTCTGGCACTTAAATGGCCAGAAATGGTCAGAATTAGATCCTGATTCTATCTGAGCATGAAAACTTTAAAAGGTAATTTATTTTGAAAATTTTGTTGAAAGTTCATATCAAAAGCTCTTAAGTCTTTCGAAATAAAAGGTTTATGAATTTCAAAGGCTGCGGTGTAAAAAATCAACATAATGAACTATTTAGGAATAATTAAAATATCCCTTGAAAGTTGTAAAGGGCATTAGACAAACCTTGAGTTACAAGCCAAACGGCTATAGAAATATTGGAAGAGCACGTAAAAGATTGATGTAGGGGAAGGAGCGTCACCTTCATTTTCTTCCACAATACACATTTTTTGGGACCTGGTAGGAGGCTATCAGTAAGAGCTTTGCTGCCCGGAAGTGTGACAATACAGAAAGTGACGCTCCAGGAAAAGCTGCAGTTGTGGCAGGTAAATATTGTTTTTGGTGATTTTTATGTAAGAAATGCTATTTCTAAGAGCAGGTGTATTGTATTCTAACAAGTTAATTTCATGGAAGATTTTAATGCTCCTTAAATGGCATTGTTTGAAGCATATTCTGGTGCAGTGGCGTCAGAATACCTAAGGTACCCTCTATGTCAGGTACCAATTTATTCCGAGTAGTAGTGGCGGGGCAAGTGAGTCCATTAGAATACTGGAAGTGGCGCACTTGCCCCACCATTCGTGTGTGCAAAACTACAAGTCTATATTTAATTTATTTAGAAGATTTAGTAACTACTGCCACCTTTTGACAATATAATAAAGAAGTTATGTCTAAAGCATAGTTTAATTGTATTGAAACTCGTATTGCAGGTATGGTCCGGAACTATAAAAGGAAAACTGATAGAGGGAAAGGGTGGACAGAAGATGATACTCAAGTGGCATTAAACGAGATCAGATCTGGTTTAATACCAAGTTTCGAAGAGTGGATTAGCTGCATTAAGTGCAAGCAGTGGATGCATGAGGAATGCACAGATAATGAACCTGGCAGTAACAGTTTTGTATGTGATACCTGCCGTTAAAACAAGTCACTATTCTTTTATTTGTCTTTCTTTCCGTGGTTCATGTTATTTTATGCAATGTTTACAACTAAGAACATCAGCAGTCTAGCGAAGTTAATCCAAGTGAATATCTACTGATCTTAAGATGTGACAATAGCAGTTGAACTATGGACCTCAGTGAATATTTTATTTATAAGTGATTAGTACATGTTATATTTTATTGGATTAGACTTCCCATGTGTTATAGCTTCAGAAAAAATTAGTTTTAAATAAAAGTCGTTGCATTTCTTTGCTAAAATTGTTTAACATGTTTAAAGACTCACTTGCCCCAAGGGGTGTCTCACTTGCCCCACTCATTTCTACGTTTATTTTCCTATTTTAGGAAATTGTAAACAATAACAAAATATTTTAACATAGGTATTTAAGATGCTGAATGTATTAGCTGTAATTTAACGTATTCCTAAAACTTCAACTTAAATACTATGTACATTAGAAAGAAAAAACGAAAGGTAGGACTCACTTGCCCCACCCTCCCCTACTAGTGAAACCGGAACAGATTCCTCGAATGGCGACACATTAAATATTTAAATGATCTCCAAGTGTTTCCTGTAGTAAACTGTTTTATCTGTTTGTTATGCTTTTCCAATTATACAAAATTACACAAAACAGAACCGCTTTATATAGAGAACCTGAGAGGCGATTGACACAAAATTCAGAAAGTATATGTATATGTCATGCCAATATCTCAACCATATGACACTTTAACAAAATCCTTAGAGCGTTTTGAGAAATTAAAAAGTAAGGAATTATTCCAAATAAATGGTTGCTTGGTGTGGGGAAAACTTTCGTCTTGTATCCTTGTAAAAACCTCTGGACAAATGTACGAAATTAGGTATATTCAAATTTTTATTTATGCTGCTTACGCAAACATAGATTCTAAAATTGTGTTCTTTTATTCAGCAAATCCTTAAATGTTTATTCTCGTAGAACTCGCAATATACAATACATAGTTTCTCAGCTGCTACAGATAAGCGACATCCTTGTTATTCAATTTACAAACACGACATTGCAGCCTGCTCCAACCTTAGTGAAATAAAGTGATCGACTCTTATTAAACTTGGCTTCTGCTTAAAAAAAGGTTCAGACATATATCTAAAGTATGAAGAGAAAGAGAAGCAGAGAAGGGGTCGGGAGAAAGGTATGATTAACGCACACTATGGCTGAACTGGAGATGTTATGAATGATCCTGCCATCTGGTAGACCATACATCAACTAACTATAACTGTATTTTTTTCTCTCTCTAAAAAAAAAGTAATTCGACTGTATAGTTATTTGGAAAATTATGAACCATATTCACTTAATTCGAAATTCCATAACACGAATTGGATCCATACATTTACAAAAGTAAATATCCTAAATTTGTAGGATAGTAGCTTACAGAACCAAATTTCACATACCTACTGGAAATAGGAGAAACAATGTTAATTTCACATTATGTCAAAATTTTCCACAATTTTTTTCTGCATTTTGGATCCTTATACTTCTAGCTGTTCAGTAATTATTGCCCACAATTTTCATTATTATTGCTATCATTATCAAATAGAAAAATATGGTAAGGAAAACTAGCCAAATTGCGTATGTTGGTTTTGCAAACAACTATACACAAAATAGGGGCAGCGTAGATACTTAGAACTTCCCACTCTCACATTATAAAAGAACTCTGTTACAAACTGTTTCCAAATTTTAATTAAATTTATATATTTTTGCTTCTTACTTTTCATGGTAAGAGACAATATGGAAATTTTTAGAGTATAAGGAAATAAGTTTTACAAGAAAAAATGAATTTATTATTATTACTATTATTATTGTTTGTTTTTGTAACAGCAGTGCATTCAACTATTTAAAATAAATAGTTATAAGAACTTCATACAAAAACACTAGTAAATACTTAAAATGCCAAAAGGTAAAAGAGGATCATGGAGAGAAAATGATTACAAGCCACTGAAATACTTTTAAAAATAGCATCTAAACTTAGATATGCATGTATTATAAGAGAAACTTTCTAATAATTTACAATTTTTATGCATTACTAATAACAGTGCATTGTCGTTTACTTGGAAGTAAAGAAATACATGTTTAAGTTGTATGTGTATTCGTGTTACCTTTCCATGCAAAAATGCTGAATCCAACTGTCATATTAAATATAAAGCATACTGAAGAACCACTTAGAAAATAACCTATTTTATGTATTAATTATTTGCCCAAAAGGAGTTCTAATGGAGTACAAAATCGAAATATTTTGATTATTCAGGTTTAAAGTATAGCGTTTCCAACAACTATTGGTATTTACAATATTTTAATACAGTACATGCTTAAGAAATTATGTTTCCGTTAGTATAATTCGTTTACGAAAACCACTCAGCATGAAAGGCAGGATAGTTGTGATCGCATAGAAAACATAAGGCACAGCTATTTTGTAAGCTGCTAAGCATTTTATTCACGTTTTAATTTGTATTAGCACCCCAGATGCAGTTTTATTACCAGTTCCAAAACATCGCACAGAGAGGAGAGAGGTTTGAGAGCAATGGAGGAGAGAGTGAGAGGAGTAAGGGAGAGAAAGAAGGAAACAAACAGAGGGATGGGTAGAGAGCGGAAAGCGACAGGTTGGAAGAGAGAGAGAGAGAGAGAGAGAGAGACGGAGATAAATTTATACATTCTGTAGTTAATACAATGTTGCGGATTATGCTAATAAGAAATAATACATACTGAATAGATGACGTGAGATATCTTGAATTAATGTGCAGATGAATGTGTTTATGTGCATATGCTAAAGAATGTATAGTTTTAAATAATTCACATAACAGTATCACTTAGTTGCTCATCCACTTCTTGCACTTATTTTCTGCCTATGTGTTTGAATTGATGAGATAAAGTGATATACTTTATTCAGCGTACGTATTGGAAGCTCTCTTCACGTAATTTACAATGTAGAAGCAAGATTAGCCCATAACAAAGTATGGAAAAAATCGTATGTATAATAGCAAAAAGACTTTCTTAATCACTGTCGCTTATTTTCATGTCTTTTACACATACGCTTCTTTTTAGGCCTACTTCAAATGCAAAGGTCTACCTTAGGAAAACTGCAGAGAAAGTTATCAATTTAATAATCATGTGTATGAACGCAAAGCCGCCAAATAAAATTCTTGAGAGCGCAAAGTACTAGTCGGCTGCAATATGGTCGCGTTTGGTGGGGAGAGGAAATAAGATGTTATGCATCAAGTGAGGGGGGCATTGGAAAGACAGTTAAATAAAGAAAACATCTGCAGTTTCGAGTTGCATTTATTAGCGAGACTGAGGCCTGAAAATGTAGTATTGTTTTCATTGTGCAACTGTACATTCCCCTATCGCCTTGTCCCTCACTCCCCTTTGATTCCGATCCTTAATGACATTAGACATTGTTTACAAAAATAGTGATGCCTCCTCCAAGCGCACTCATATTGTGGCCGACTAGTACGTAAATTGCAACGTTTAACTCAATCCAGAACACAAAAGGGAACGATGGTAATGAGTACTATGAAACATTAGGGGTTTACTGACGTCCCAACTATAATTTGCTGTGTCGACCAGTAAATATTTTTTGGTCCCTCTTATGTGTATTAAGATCCACAGTTACTATAGAAGAGCTGCGTAAAAACAAGTAAAGTGAAATTTCTGTTCTGGGACGAAGAGGGCCTTTGCGGTCTTATTGAATTCTATTTCCGAGGAGAACAATTAGCTAAGCTGGGATTGAACATGGGCTAGGTGACAAAGAATTAAGCAATTAAGCCATAAATTTCAACACGGACCCGCAGAGAGACAGAGGGAGGAAATGCTTTTATAAATTACTTCTGGGAAAGATTAATTAGCAGAGACTAAAACCATTGCGGGAATTAGGAAAGCGCATCCTGAACGTCCACAGTTTCTTCATTTCTTTTCTCCATCCTCCACTTCAGTCAATCTTCCAGATCGAGCTTCTGGTTTTTAAAAGGTTTCGCTTCTCTGCGCTTCTTTTTTCTCTTGTTTCTACATTTATTGCTGGCAATTTCAGGTTCCTACTTCCACCTACTTTATCTTTTCTTCTTTTCCCGGTTTTTTGCAGACGCTTCTCGTTATTTATTGTCCTAAAGAGGAAGTTTCATAACTCACCACACTCTTTAATTTACTTACAGTTGTTAGGGGGAAATCACATTCACCCATCTACGGATTAGAGACAAAGAAACTGATGATGGACTTCTTGACCTGTTTTTGAGCTAGTCAAAGGCAGTTCCGGCGATTTTTTTTACAAAGGTTAGAATGGTCGTCAAGAATACTTAACACTATTTCTCTCCTTACATCTCATCATTTAATTTAATTTTCTGTTTGTGCTTCCATTAAAAGTTTTAGACCTTTTCATACCTGTACCGCAAATCTTTAAAATACCGGCCTCGTATTTCAAGCTACTTTATTGTACAGCCTTTTCTTCTCTTGGTTTGTGATCTATTACTCCGTTTCCCTGTGTCCTTCCGGCATGCATTTTACATGTTCTTTATAGCCTTATGTTAGAACTACGTAGTTTCTTTTTGCTCCACATATTTCATTCTTGGTGATGTGTGCATGATTTATTTTATCTTTTATTCTAAAAAATAAATGCACAATTCTTCAGGTTCAGCTTTTTGTTGCCTATCACATTATGTATAGGGTGATTCATAAATCATGTTTCGTTTCATTGTATGAGAACTATGGAGGCATGAAATATATTGTGATTAAATAGGTTTATGCTGAAATACTTTCCGTATTATTTATTCGCGGAGGTAAGGCATTCAATAACAACAAAATACTTATTTTAAAGTAATAGATTGAAAGTATTCTCTTTGTGGCTTACAGTTCGGTTCGTATTACTAATTTATCTGTATTTTTGCGGTTGCTATGAGATCTAAAATTCCAGGAAGAGACACCGCTCGCACTGCACTCGGACGTTATACCTATGCGTACACTTGTGGTAAGTAACGCCGTTGCTAAAGAAGTCCATGAATAGAACATATGACTAAACAAACGGTTAAGTTGAACAGACAGCGCAGCAGAGCAGCTAACCATGGATCCTATGGGCAAGCTCCGGGATTCTCACAAGCTATTTATTGCTATTTATTTTGCATGAGGCTTTACAGGATTTAAAACTTTACGAGTCGATACCTTACAACGTGTAGCCTGTGAGGCAGTATTTTTAACAGTTAAATGATTTCAGTCAAATTATATAATATGTAAATTCAATAACAGGCCGCCTTGAAACAATATGTGTATGTAATAATTTGTAAAATGTATGTAACAGTCATTGCATATGTTTATATTATTGTATACATGTTCAATAATGTTATATGAATGTATTACGTAATTTGATAATGTAGGAGCTGTGAGAATAATAAGTTAAAAGTTGCTAACAATGAGGTAACCTTGAGGCAATAATGAGTAAGGAAGTTTAAATGCTACTAGTCATTATTAGAGCAGCAATAATTTAATTTTAGTGACAGTTTAAAAAATAGCCGATCAACAACCAGAAAAAGCTTTAGTTAAATGCAGGTATTCTATTGGAGTAAAAATAGCCAACCAGAGACTTGAAATACACAAAATTTACAAGTTTAGACGGTTGAAATCTAGTCAGTTCCCTGCAGACAGTGATAGTAACCGGATGCAAGATGCGTCCTCGAGAGAAATATAAATTTGTGTGAGACGAAAAATAGTATATGTATTAAAAAGTGCAAGTATTGAATTAAAGAATCTCACACCTCTCTATATCAGTGAAGTGCTATTTAATTTGTGTCAAGGATTAATAAAAAGGAGTGAATTAAAACTTGAAATCTGCGTAAACCTACATTCTTGTCGCATCACGCCCTGCCAAGACTTCCATGTCTCTAACAATAATACTGACGCAGCCGAGGCAAACATAAATATATAATATCTAAAGAAACTGTCAAATTACAAAGCTAATATTTTTAAACTTGGGGCAACGGCTACCGGAAACTGTTTACTATACGTGTTGTTGCAACTACTACAAGTTCGGCTCCCCAACAGTTGAAATATAATACAACTCCTACTTCAAATCGGCTTTTCATACGTAGCAGCAAACAACGTAAAGAACAATTCTACTTCAAATTGGCGTCCATACGTGGAGCTAAATAAATAAACAACTCCAACAAAACACTTTCTTCACATAATATTGTAATTATTGACGGAAATATATAAATAATTAAATAAATAATTGGCAGTAGGATAAAGAATAATTGCAATAAATAATTTCCGTATATTAAAATCTATGTGCAATCTAATAAGCCTGCGTTGAAAGATTTATCCGGAAAAACAAAGGTAATTAGCCAGTTATGTAAGAAAGATATTAGTAACAGCCGAGTATATAACACATTAGCTTAAATATTCTTGGAATGCAGTTAGAGTTAAGTTCAGTACGTTTTATTTCTCACGCAGGCAGGAATTCTATAAAATAGAAAAATGAAAGCTACGTCTTAGCAGCAAGGTAAGAGACGCATACTTAGATTTTAAGGGACGTTGATAGGGTATTGATATGTGGGCGTAGCTTAAGTTAAGAAACGTTCGTGCATTCTAAATCAGAGATACATTCGCGACATATTCATGCACACCTTCGTGACATATTCGTGACTCTCCTGAGATTCTTGACTCTCGTGTGTAATTTCTAAGTTGTGAAGTCCACATGAACGCACCGGTGTAACTAAACTGGTGTTATCCTCTCCCAATTCACTCACGCATTTCCTGAGATAAAGAACTCATAGCTATACCACTGGAGCAGCTGGCGGACGAGACAATGGGGAACGAGCTATGAGATGACACATAGAAATCTTCAACAGAGCAGGTAACGTTAAATGTTATTTAAATCCATGCAACTATGAGATAGCAATATCAACATCTGAAGAACCGAGTACGGTTTCAAGCCAAGAGTTTAAGTTTGTGTTCGTAATGCAAACAGAAGTAATCATATATATAATACATTTATAGCAAAAACGTTACAATTACCTTGATCTCAGAGGTTATTGGAGTAATTTATGAGGTAATCCATGTCGATTTGGAAATGTACACACAGGAGGTACAGTGACGTCACTAGGTTTTCAAGATAACCACTGGACGTATAGTGAAGTACTGAAGTCCTTTTTAGGGCTTGGCTTGATGCTAATAATCAGATTAAATGTTACAAAATTCAGCCGTTGTCATTTAAACATGTCGTGGCACGTCTTGAATCTCTTTACTAGTTCTGGCTGGTAAACTTCAATAGAATGGCATGCTTCTCTGATGCCCGTTTCTTGTCCTAAGGAGTCGTTAGTTTTATGGGCACACTTGATCTTTTAGATATTCCCAACTAAAAATAACACATTGGATTAGATCAGGCATAAGTGGAAGTCAATCATGAGTCCTCTCTTGCCAATCCAAATATATCCAAACTTCCTGTTGAGCTCATGTGTTGTTCACTTAATTGAATGAGCTGGATACGGCATTAACTAACTCATGTTTTCATCAGTATCTTTTACTGCAACATATGGACTGTGTGAAGGAAATGCGCACAATATCTGCACGGTCCATTGACTTAGTTGCCAAGAATTCAGCACCAGAAACTCAGTGGCCATCTTTGTTAAGGATACTGCTCCGCTCTCTCCAAGATTATTAAATTGCCTTCATCAGAAATCAGTACGAAGGGCAAAAGATATTGTGTAAACCATGCTTGCCTCATCTGTATCATTATGGCATTCAAGCAATATCTTAGCAAAGAGACGTTTCGACAGGTTACATATTTGCATAATCCATTTCATGCTAACTTCTATATTTTTCATACAATGGAACGAAACGTTTTGAATCTGGCTACACATTCCTTGGTAAACAACGTACACAGATTTACAAAGCTCCAAGGTGATTTTGTATCACAACTCCTGTAAAGCGCATAACAAACATATGCTTTCCGATATATTTCCTCTTGTCTGTTTCTTAATTTTTACACTCAGTAAGTAAAACTGAAATCTTCAAATGTCTAAAGGCATACTGATAACGAGTTGCTTTTCATTTATAAATAGTTTTTTATTTAGAATTATTTTTAAATTATAGGAAAATTAGTAATGTTTTGGAACCTAACTTTTCCTAACAGTCAAATGAATGTGCATCAGATTAATGTAATCATGCATTCCCTAGCGATATAATTTCATGTAAAAGCTATAAATAAAATTATAAGTTCGAATATCACAAGTTTAAGGATGCCAAAAATGCTCTTAAATGTATTGTTAATTCGGACATAAATATTGTTCTCATTGTTGTACTAAATTCCTATTAGGTAAAGTGTAGGTGGTGTTTTCCAACGTACTTATCGAAAAGAAGCCTATGCTATTTAACAGCGCTAAATTCCCTGTCGCAATTCATAGAGACAATGCTGTTACCTGAATTAAAAGAATTATTCATATAATAAACTCATGTCTTAAGAACAATACATTAAACTTCCGCTGGGCACAATCGGAAATTTGCTTGATTTGACTTTTTTGACCTCAAGACCCAAGAGTGTTTTAAGAAATAATTTTCTTGAAACTAAGCGCAGCTTCAGTATTAAATTATTCTGAATGTTTGAATGGTGTGTACATTGTCTCTTTACGCTCACTAAGGAGTTTATTTACTTATAATATGTTTTAAAAAGTTACAATAATTGCAGGTGTGAAATTAGAAGTCCTTGTTTACAATTCTTCATCACCATCATCAAGTGTTATACCCTTTGACCTGTTCTATCAAGAGAAGTAGATCGGAATCAGTCAAAACAATTGGCATACTAATTTGTCTACAGCTCTTTGGCTTTTCGGCAAATCTGTATTTTTGTTTGTGTGTATTGTAGCTGGTTTTTTTTCAAATTAAGAAATTTTCGTTTGGCCTCTATCCGCACAAAATGTCGTCTTCGGCGATAAGCGGTCCGGTTATTTTGACTTTCACTAAGCAATATGTTCTCTGGCCGCATTGCGGGCGCTGCATAGTGTAAGGAATGTGATGGGACTGCAATCTCTCAGCTTCCTCCCCAGCTGTGAGCAGGGTTGCTTCCTCAGCTCTTCAAACCATCTGGATTTGATTTATTAATGTGCCTAAGTGATGATTGGATTTCTCACTCTTCTTACTCCAAGTATGTAGCAGTCTTTTCTGTTCCCATTAGTTGCCTACCGAGTTTACCGCAAGAATTGCGTATCAACTCTCCAACTGGTTATCACTGGCAAGCAATTTAAAATGAAATATTAAGTAAATTATATCTCTGAGTTTACTCTACTTCTACTGAAAGTTTGTTCTTCAACTGCATCAGAAATAAAATTCCAAACTTTTTTATTTAATTTAACTTATCATTAAAACAAATCACTCCTTATTTGGAATGGAAACTGTTTATATGTTCCATATTCATGTTGAAATGTTTCAGATTTTGTGTAGCGCTATTTCTTTTCTTTCCTACTTCTTTTTCTCTGTTCATTTCTTCGCGTATTTATACATTTTTTACATTAACTGCAAAGGTGATGTCGGCGATGAATAAATATCTAAAGCTGCCTATTATTCACCCTCAGGAATGAGATAAAATCCTCAAGAATACAGCAATATGAAAAAATATGCAATGTGAAAGGTGAAAACATTATATATCTCTCTATTGCATATTAAAATGTAAAAAGTGCTTAACTGAATATAATTTCAGTTTAGTGTTTCAAAGTCCTGGGATAAGTATTCTGTACGTCAAAAAATATACATACTTTAAGGAATACACCTTTCTTTATTGTGTGTATCAGTACTGCATTACATATCACAGGTTTACTGCAAACCTTATGAACCTAAGCAGCTGTTTTAGGTTTTAAAACTGGTTAC
Organism: Deroplatys truncata; assembly: GCA_030765065.1. Classification (NCBI taxonomy): domain Eukaryota; kingdom Metazoa; phylum Arthropoda; class Insecta; order Mantodea; family Mantidae; genus Deroplatys; species Deroplatys truncata. Next base: position 113,739,987 of record CM060981.1, read on the forward strand.
TGTTAGCGGCCAGATACGTATCACAACTGCGAATGGTTTCTTGAACAACTTTGGTTAATATGTCCGCGGAGATTTCTGCATACGCTGCGGTAATTTCTTGACGAATATGCTGCTATATGTGTAGGTAATTTCCTGCGGTTCATCCCATCCTTCAAGGTCCCCAACAGCCTGTGGTGCCGTACGTAGTAAGAATGGGCTTTAAACAGTAAAACAAATGGTCTCCCAAAGGTAAAACTCCATATGTGTTAAATATGGCGAACGTCCCAAATGCACCTCTTTGTCCTATCCAGTATCCTTGGAGATTGTTGTCCAGGAAAGCCCACAAGCTTCGGAAGTAGTGTGGGAATGTCTCTTATTGTAGATAAATGAATTCACTGTTTCCACAAAGAGCACGTATAGCACTTAAGGGACGTATAGCTGGAAAAATTTATATGTTTAGCAATTCCAGATATTTGGCGCCAGTAACTGTACCTTCAGAGAAGAAGGGTACTATTAAACCCCTAGATGATTTACCCTAGTAGATTGACTGCTTTGTCGATATGAACGTGGTTTTCTGTTGTTCAGTAGACACAGTTATGGTGATTCACTATTCCATTACATGTATGTGAATGGGTTCAATAAGACCATATAATCCTCGTCTCAAATACATTAAGTGACCAGGGCATGTAATGCATGCAACAATTCTGGTCCATACGCTAATTCTGATCCATACACTAATACATACAATTTCCATTTAGGGTTTTTAGAATACGCCGTACACTCGTGCTGCCACTGTCTCATGAGGCTCATTGTGTAGCACACTTCTGAGGCGGAGTTGCAAACCTTTATAACAGCATATCTGAAGAAGTAGGACATGTGACTGTACGAGCTCTTCCGCCTCGAATCTTGCGCACATCACAAATAGAAGCAGTATCACAAAGCCGTGAATTTTCCAGTGTGTTGGAGGTTGTATTGGAAACTCACACCTCTATTCCCTTTCAAATCCAGCGACATTTTCAAACTTGAACCACCATTTAAAATGAGCATCCGTTCTTCAAACGTCAGCATACCCCGGCCATTTTGATTCACTATCATATGCCACATGTTAGTCATAAGAGCCATGATGGTACAGACATCGTTGAGATAACACCATTCTACACATTCCACAAATGAATCACTGTAACTCGGAAAACAATACGCAGAGAGCATCTATTTCTAACGGTCCTGTATTACACAAAGCCGTAAAATACACATTTCTTTTAAATAAGTTACCTTTCCCAAAAACAAAATGTGTACACTAAGCAATATCTTCTTCTTCTTTATCTGTTTAACCTCCTCATATGTAGGACTTACACCCCCAGGACTTACAGGCAGGTGCCTGGGGTCAGAGGCCCGTCGAGAAGCAGATACTCATGGATCAGACAGAATGATCAGCCCGATGCCTGGTATGGGAGGAAGGAAGTAGATGAAACGAAATGATGGTGAAATGGATGAAAGGAAAGGTGATGATGCAGCAATTGGTGGAATGAATGGCAGGGGAAAGCGGAGAACCCGGAGAAAACCCTCTCAGACGCCGCTTTTTCCACCACAAATCCCACATGCGGGTCCCTGGGATTGAACCCGGGTGAGAGGCGAGCGTTCTAACCACTCGGCCACGGCGCCGCTCCACTAAACAATATAAATTAAAAAGAAAAAATAAATTGGACAGTACATTTTCCACCTTTTGTGTTATTAAGATTGCATCTCTATTTAAGCAATTCCGCAGCATTTACTTTCACAAAGTTATTATATTTCATACTGTTTTAGTTATTTTATTGGTAATATCTGAGGGTATGCCCTAAGATGGTAAAGAAAAAGTGTATTAATGATCCAAAAGCGTTAGAAAAATAATAAATTTGCATATACATATTAGTCAATATCAGCTTGGGATGCTGTTATTTCAAGATAATAGTTTAGATAATATCCTTTCCGTTTGTTTTTTTGTGAATTTTTAGGCCTCCCGAGAATCATAATTGGTACTATCTGGAAACATTGGCGATATGCCAATTACATAAATCGCGATTTACCTCCTCCTATGCTTACTAATGTGAAACTATTACTTCATTCTGTGTCATAGAATTATAGGTCTGAAAGTTTGAAATTAAGTTCGTCCTGTTATTCCATTAGCAGTTTTCAGTCTGCTCTACGATTATCAAACATTACGATAGAGTGTCAACTATATATGTTTTATTGTATATGTTTTCTCTCATGAAAACTTTCCAAAGGAACAGAATAGCAAAATGTGAAAATTTGCATTGCTATAATTTTGTTCAAAATGCAAATAGAGTAGAACAAAGAAAAGTTTTGTAATTAAAATAATGCCATATTAATAAAATGTTAAATCACTATTGTTAATATAACACATGTCTGAAACATACATTAAAAGTTTAACTATGCAATAAGTTACTTTTTCCACAAAATACACCTTTAAGTTCTGTGCTGCTTACATCAACTCATAAACAATTTTGCTACTGTTCCTGCAAATAAGAGCCTTGTGATGTCATTTAGGTATTTGTTTCAAAAAGTATGGTGCAGTAGGCTCAAAAATAATATTCTTTTCTAAGTCAACCTATTCTGGTTGAACAGCTGACTCCTCCAAATGCATTGTTGTATCAGTTGTTTACGCTATTTATTATCTTTCCAACCACTCCCACTACACATGTAAGTTTTCTTTTATCCGTCGTCAGAATTTTCCATGCTTAAAGTTCTCTACTAACCTTAGTCACCGCTAAGACGCGTATTCAAACATCTTCTTCAATTCTTTAATTAGCTCTCTTGATTCCTTCCTCTAGAGGTTCCTCTGAGGAGCAGATAAAGGAAAAGACAACTAATCAGTAAGGGCACTACTGTATCATCTGAATGCAGACTCAGAACGGTTCAAGCATGATTGCTACTTCCGTATGCAATTGCCTGTTAGAACTACATATACCAATCCAAGTATGAGAAAGAAACGTGTAGTTTCAGGAACCCCATTCCTATATAGAAAATACCTCTGGTGGAGCACAATGGCATACTCATAATAAACGCATGATACACTCGTCTGAAGCGAGGTCAGCTAGCTGATTTGGTGTGCTTGTCAGAAATATAAGCAGTTCTGTCCCACAAATATATTTAAGGTTCTTTTCCAGCGTTTGAGCTTGAACAATCGACTTTGTGCTTGGTGCGTCAAAGGAACCTAAGAACAAAAGCAGACGGTAATAAGAGAGAAACCCAAAGGTTAAAGTTCTGGTGAGTGGTTTAACGCGCCGAGCACAAAACTTAACGGTTGAAAAAGAATAACCTAATCACTTAAGGCCGAAAACTTTTCATTTCTAAGAGACACACCTTCTCGGTCAGCTAGCCTTGCAATTCGAATGAATTCTCAGTTAGGAACGAGTGAAGTATCCCTTGTCAGTTTAACATGCATACGATATCGTCTGTAGCAATTAGTAGACAAGGAGAAATTAATCACATATATCTACTTTCTGTCGGCAGAGATGGCACAATTGAGCATATCCACAGGGTATACTAATATATAAACACATGCTTGGTAAAACGTAATAAAGACTTAAGGCATTATTGCATATTTACTGCAGATTTAATTTAAATACTATAAATTAATGTATACTACAACTATAACTGTTCTTAGAAATATGCTACTTATACAATCGAGTAACACCGAGATTTAATTCCGAAAGAAACACATAGTCTAATGGAGCTAATGTTTCACTTATTTCTTGCAATACTTGCGTGATACTGGAATCATTATCTCGTATGCTTAATAATTTTGTAAAAACATGATAGGGAGATAGATAAATAATTGCAATAAATACGTTTCATATATTGAATCAATGCATAATGGAAGAAGAAAGGGTTACAGCTTTGTGAGTGAATAAGGAAGTCAGAACTAGGCAGATTACGTATTCAGGAAAAGCAATTAGTTAGAAGCTGGAATGGCTAAGGCAATTAGGTGTTCCGGCGAACTAAGTCAACAGGAAACCCCTTAGCGCAAGATACAAGTAACTAGAATTCAAGGCGTTAAGAAATAAGATAGGTGTGTGAAAGCGCACATAAACCAGTTCTGAAAATTAGAAAGGAAAAGAATTCTTAGATTTTGGCTGGTCAAAGAGTAAAAGTTGGTTTCAGATGCCAAAGGTTTGGCAAAGTATAATGTAGGAACTTTGGTGGGATAGTTGTAAAAGGCGGGGTTTTAGTTAATAAAAGAGCGTGTATTTTTAAAATTAGCGTCTTTCTTTCCTATACAGCCTTAGGTGCTTACAATCGTTTACGATGATCGGCAGTAGCAGCGCCTAAAGACCGCGAACGGTTCTCACATACTTGGCGATCCGAAGGGGTAACGCCATATAGCAGTTCGGCGATTCACGGCCTCTGACGCTTCTCATTGTGATTATTTTAAACCGTAAATTTTATCCTTCAGAAGTTAGCAGACATAATAATTCAATTGTTACAGGTTCTTGGGACAAGACTCGGAACCAGTTTAAATCTTTATTTTCAAACGGTCGGTAACTCTCTTCAATAACTCAAGCAATGCCTTACATTAAATTTCTCAGTAAATTTAAGTGGCGTTGTCTATCCTCACCCATGTGTCCTCTGTGGTCTAGGGGTACCATGCTAGCCTCCAGTTCCGAAAGTCGCGCGTTTAAACCTGGTGGGGTCAATGGATTTTTTCGGGCGTAAAATTCCTTAGCATGGCTTCCATCGAAATTGAAGTAAAGCCGGTGGTCCCGTGTCGTAGATTTATGGCACGTAAAAAACCTCAAGCTGATAAAGAGGCCAATATTTGCGGTCTTTTACGCCCAATATAGAATGGGTCGCTAAGAACCATAGTATTTAATGAGCATCCATAAATAAAACTGAGTTTGATTTCCATCCATGCATACCCTTAGATAACATCTCATCGTTTACCACTAGCAGTCGCTAGCAGATTCTCAGTAGATACTGGAGACGACATCAAACTGTCGCAGACAAGGTACGTCGTCAGGTGCCAGCCGCTTCTATATGGATAATAAAAATGATATTGTAAAGCATAAGTTTAAATACGCTTAAAGGGCTCATGCGTGTGTTTAAGTGGTGGTAACTCAGTTGCTGCTTGGGAGGACTGAGGAGATTTCAGCGTTTTCGATTCGTTGCACTGTCGGCCTCGGTGGTTACCTTCCTTTGCATCTACCTGATCAATTTGTTAAATAGTTCAAGAAGGATTGGTAAGACTCTCTTCTAAGGTGGGATTTTCTGCAGATATACAGTTATTACATACATGAAATTAACTGTTTAAAATACCTTTATTTTATTTCCTTCTTTATTATCCTGCGGCATTAAATGCCTTTAGAAATAATCCACTCATTTCAAAAATGTCTATCACTCGCGAGCTAGCATTATTTTACCCATGTGTAATGATACTCTTACAGCACGCGTTATTTCATGCCTAAACCAGGATAGTGTATTCCGCACCGTACTCTACCCCTGTCGACATAAGACTACTCTTGCCTCCAGGATGTTGAAGTTCCCCCTTCCGAATCGGGGTTTGCACGCGGAGTATATATGTCTCATTGGCTCAGAATTCTTCTTAATAGCAGAATTGACTGGACGGTCATCCATCTTTCTGACTTCTGTTCCTTTCGGCTAGCAGGGTGCTTAAGAAAGGCATTATTTGTATGCCTTAAATTGTACCATGTGAATGCGTTTTGATTCCGGCAGCCTGGTGGAAAAGATCATATTTGAAAGCAGCTTTTCCTATTTATACATTTAATATAAAATCTGCTGCTGCGTTTCGTCTGAGCTTTTATTTGTTAAACGGTATCGATCTTGTAGCGTCTATAGTGTAGACTAGTGAGGTAAGAAGGACGTATAATTCATGAGATTGATAAAGCGTCTTTGAAGTTATAGGTTGAAAATCTGATATCTAAACCTACTAATGGTTCGTTATCATTGCAGAACGTTATGATGAGGATGTCATGCTCTTACTTCGCACGAGTTTGAAGTGTTTTCCGCTCGTCATACTGCTTAAATCAATCACTCGCAGTGTAGTGAACCCCGTGTCAACAACCCATAAGGCAAAATAATTTAAATTGAGTTTTATTTATGGACGCTCTATAACTGCTGTGGTCCTTAGTCCCATTCTATATTGAGCGTGAAAGACCGGTAATTTTGCTCAGAGGCCTCTTTATCAGGCTTGAAGTTCTTTTACGTTCCGTAAATCTACGACACGGGATCACCGGCTTTACTTCCCTTCCGAAGAAAGCCATGCTAAGGATTTTGACGCCTGAAATAATCCATCGCCCTCCCCCGGGTTTGAACCGGTGACCTCGGGAACCCACAAGGCACGCGTGCATGTTGATATATATTTCAACTAAGAAGTTTTCTTAATGAGTTTAGCGTACAATCTTAACTTACAAAAAAACAATAATCATGTAGGACCAGGATTTTGATGGGCATTAACTTTATCGTGTATTCATGATTTTGGCATTATCCTTATGGTTATGTCTTTATACCTTGTAATTAAATTAAACAAGTTAGCTTTGTCTCTACGAGTGAAAGTTATTATCTACACTTCTTCTTGCCCATTTGACTTAATTGCAAATGCACCGAATAATAGTATAAACTGAGGCAGTATTCTTAACACTGGAATAATTTCAATTAAATTATATAATATGTAAATTCAATAACAGCCCACCTTGAAGCAATATGTATGTAATAATTTGTAAAAATTATGGAACAGTCATTACCAATACTTATATTATTGTAAACATGTTTAATAATGTTATGTGAATGCATTAAGTAATTTAATAGTGTAAGAGCTGTGAGAATAAGTTTAACGTTGCTAACAATGAGGGTAACAATAAGGTAACCTTGAGGCAATAATTAATTTGAGAGTTTGAATACCACTAGTCATGGTTAGAGCAACGATAATATAAATTTTGTGACAGTTTAAAAATAGACAAGCAACAGCCAGAAAAAGCTTTATTTAAATGCAGGTATTCTATTGGACTAGGATTAGCCAATCAGAGACTTGAAATACAGAAATTACGGGTTTGGACGGTTGAAATATGTTCAGTTGCCTGCAGACCTTGGTAGTGATCGGATGGAAGATGTGTTCTCTAAAGAAATATTACGTATTCGTGTGAAACGAAAATTAAGTATACACATTAACAAAGTGCAACTTTTAAATTAAAGAATCTCACAGCTCTTAATATCAGTGTAGTGTTATTTAATTTGTGTCAATAATAAATAAAAAGAAGTGAATTTAAACTTAAAATCTATGTAAGCCTACATTCTTGTCGCACCACGCCTGATTAAGAGAAACGTGTCTCTAAAGTAATACTGAAGCAGCCGAGGCAAAAACAAACATAAATAATATCTATAGAACCAGTTTAATAACAAAGTTAATATAATATTTTTAAACTTGGAGCGTAACAACAAAAATAGATCTTCAAATCGGTGTTACATACGTAGCAGCATATTACGTAACAAACAATCTTCTTCAAATTAACGCCCAAAGCGTGGTGCAAACTTCAACAACAGAACACTTTCTCAAATTTGTTTTCCAAGTGTGGAAATAAATAAATAAAACAACTCCGTCGTAAAGACAATAACTTCTTCAAGTTGGCTTCCAAAGCGTGGAGCTAATAACATATCTTCTTCAAGTTGGCTCCCATATGTGGAACATATCTACTTCAAAACACAGTTAGTAAATTATGACACTACTGGCGATTGTTTTCGTGGTGCGGTAGAGCGTTTCGAGAAAGAGCTATTGAAGTTGGCTACTCATGCTCAATCGGTTTTTGATTGCTTCTTTTTACTTTCTCTACTACGTATAGTAAGTAGGGGAAGTATTGCATTCCACCCAAAATTTCGATACCGAGATTTCACCGGAAATACATGTTTTGAGACTCACTGAATCCAAAAAAAAGCATTTTTGGAAACATGTCCGTGTGTGTGTCTGTGTGTGTGTGTCTGTGTGTGTGTGTGTGTCTGTGTGTGTGTCTGTGAACAGCATAACTCAAAAACGAACAATCGGATAAGCACCAAACTTGGTATTTAGGTTCAGTATCTTCCAGAGATGCGACACGAAGGTTTTCAAGAAAATCCCCCCACCCCAGACTACCCTTTACATGGAATATTTTTCGAAAATTTTAATTTTCTCAAAAATGGCTCTCACGATTTTGATGAAAATATCATATGTTTAGGGTAATGTCATGAGAAATGAAATGTATATATCGAATTTTCTGGGAATGTCTCCAAAAGTATTCTTCATTGTGAACCACTTTTGCATAACTGGTAAACCATAAGAGATAGACAAAATGTTACTACACAAAAAGTGTAGATCGCGTTAAAATACACAACTTATGTCATATACATTTCTTTTGTTGAGTGAACCGTTTTCGAGATATTGCTTGTTATTTCCTTAAATTTTCCAATACTTATACTTTTTCTCAAATTCGTTATTCATTTTTTTTGTCCTGGACATGCAAAGAGAATGGAATGCGCCACATAGCAACCAGCGTTAAAATATTTGACTATCGCTTAAAACCTACCATATTCCCCTTATATCTACAAGAAAATTATCAATAAGATTGACATCTCGATATCTCCATTAACATGAAGCATATGGAGAATAAGCGTTTGTAAAAATAGTTTGTACAAGAGTAGAGAAAGTCATGTGAGTGTAACACATCAGATTTTTAACTAAGGGTTCCTAAAATTCGCACTTGTAGCAATCTCTTAATAGGTAATAACATTAAAGAGCCTATACCTAACTGAACAATGACAAGCTTATTTGCTATATGCTTTGTATATACGGGAGACTCATTAATTATATGTTATAATTTTCTTATATCATATTCCCATTGTTGTTTGCTTACTTAATTATACATTCTGTAAATGAATACTGGAAGCTCGACAAATTATCAAACAATAAAAATATTTAAATACTTTGATACGCAAAACTAAAATATAATGATGACAGAAATTAAAACAGTTTTATAGGAGCATTAAAATACAAATTGAAGAGCAAAATGCAATTGAAAGATAGGTAAATTATAACTGTTATACAATACTTTATTGATTTAAAAATCATGATACATAAAGATAAAACCTACTCATTGATTTTTATTTCATAATAATCCAAATTTAAAACTTGGGAAGAATAACATGTTATCTACATCTGTAGCCAAAACGCTTCAATATAACGTTGAGAAAGATGGTTTTTTACATTATTTGCACCACCTTTGGGCGTCAATATGAAGTACTTTGTATTGTTTTAGGAGTTGTATTATATTTAAACTCTTAGGGAGCCAAACTTGTAGTAGTTACAACCGCACGTATAGTAAACAGTTTCCGGTAGCCTTCGCCCCAAATGTACTTTCAGGTAGCCTTTGCCCCAAGTTTAAAAAAAATTAACTTTGTTATTTGATTGTTTCTTTAAGTATTAAATATTTATGTTTGCCTCGGCTGCGTCAGTATTATTGTTAGAGACATGGAAGTCTTGGCAGGGCGTGATGAGACAAGAAGGTAGGCTTACACAGATTTAAAGTTTTAATTCACTCGTTTTTATTAATCCTTGACACAAATTAAATAGCACTTCACTGATATCGAGAGCTGTGAGATTCTTTTATTTAATACTTGCAATTTTTAACAATTATACTATTTTCGTCTCACACGAATACGTAATTAATTTCTCGAGGACACATCTCGCGTCGGGTTATGATCACTGTCTAGAAGCAACACGTCTGGTTATGAGCACTGTTTGGAGGCAACTGAACTGTTTCCGACTAAATTTGTAAATTTCTGTATTTCAAGTCTCAGATTGGCTAATCCTAGTCCAATAGAATACCTTCATTTAACTAAAGCTTTTTTATGGTTGATTGGCTGTTTTTAAACTGTCTCAAAATTTACATTATTGCTGCTCTAATAATGACTAGTAGCATTTAAACTTCCTTACTCATTATTGCCTCAAGGTTACCTCATTGTTAGCAACTTTAAACTTATTATTCTTGCAGCTCCTACATTATTAAATTACGTATTACATTCACATAACATTATTGAACATGTTTACAATAATATAAGCGTCTGCAATGACTGTTACATACATTTTACAAATTATTACATACACATATTGCTTCAAGGCGGGCTGTTATTGAATTTACATATTATATAATTAGACTGAAATTATTCAAATGTTAAAAATACTGCCTCAACGTTCATTGTGTAAAGATAAGTGCCAAGATATAATGAAGCTCAATTAATAGCTATCACAACATTACAATAAATCCATGGCAAGAAAATGTCAGGAGACCATTACCATAGAGATATCTGCTTTATAGAGATAAACATGCTGTATTACTTTTGTGGTTACAAGAAATATGAAAGCCAAGAAGAAACAATAGCGAACTCCCTGAGCGCATTAATTTTCTTCATACGAAGTCAGAGGAAACCCAGTAACTCTCCTCTGCTGCATTAACAAATAGAAAATATTATGAAGAAACTTCCTTACTATGTCTCTCAAGAGTGTTTGACCCTTTTTTCCTATGTGGAGAAAATAGTGGGATTCAGCCTTTCGCTTTGGAGTGATATATTTCTAGAGTGCTTAACGTCTTCCTGAGATTACAGTGAGTCATGGATTGGCTGTGGCTTTCAACATATGCTGGACATAGCAGCAAAATTAATGTTTCGCTATATGCACTACAATATTTTCTTCTGGATAAAACCAGAATGGAAATAAAAGATCGACGATTTAAGCCATACACGATTTGAATGCAAAGAAGCGAAATATTTTCACTAGTGTCTTAAAAAATAATTTTAATTATTTATGATGCCCTTTAAAGCATAGATGAGAAATTCATCATCAGCAACATCATTGCGGTCGTCGATTAAGGGATCGATTGATCTTTTTTTCTCTTTCTTCTTTTTTTGCGCGCATTTTCAACTTTACACTTTCAAGCCTGAAATTTGGTATTTTTAACGCACTGTCATTAGTTTTTCTGATATTGGGTAACTACCTCGTCAAACCAAAACGTTAAATAGAATGTATGTCAGGGGATATGCCTTAAGTTTTATGTCATGAATAATTTCTCTAGGTTCCTTTTGTACTTTTTACTTCTCACTTTCAATTTTTCAGATCATAAACTTTCAGGAAAACACTTATTGTTTGAAACTTCCAAAATTATTGGAAAGTTAACTAATTTGGATGTATTTTCAAAATAAATGAGGACTATAAACATAGGAGTACTAATTTTTTTGTTTTTGATAAGTTGTGGGGCTGTAAAACACTTTGTATATGACGTTACTCTTTTAGACCAATTTTGATGTCCTGTTAAAATCGACTCGACGCTTATTCCTGTTTATCGAAATTTTCCTATTCATCCGATGGAATGGGTGTGGATGTCATCCTTTAAACAATAAATTGATCTCGACATGTGCAATGAAAACGTCTACGAGTACTCTTTCATGGATTTGTAGAAAAATCGCTTTGAATGCAGAGACAACAACGCCCTTTCTATTACAGTTAGCTAAAATCACGTAAGGTGAAAGAAGGCTTATTTTAGGATTTGTATTTTAGTTCAACTGTTGGGGAACCAAACTTTATGAAGTAACTGGCCCATGTATGGTACAAAGTTTCCGGTGGCCTTCGCCACAAGTTTACTTTCCAATGGCCTTCGCCCCAACTTTTAGGAACCAACTTTGTATTTTAATGTTTCTTTAAATATTATATATATATATATATTTAGGGTTGCCTCGGCTGCGTCAGTATTAATTTGTAGAAACATGTATCTCTAAACAGGGGGTGATGCGGCTAAATAATGTAGGCTTACACAAATTATAATTTTTACTTCACTCCTTTTATTAATCCTTCATACGATTAAATAACATTTCACTTATATTTAGAGATCTGTCAGATTATTTATTAATTGCTTGCACTTTTTAACACGTAAACTTTATAATATTCTCGCCGTAATAAGTTTTCGTCTCACACTGGATACGTACCGAGGAAGGAACTGCTCAGGTACGTTGCCTTATAGCAACTGGCGTTTACCGCTTAAATTTATAAATTTCTCTATTTCAAGTCTGGTTAATTTTACTCCAATAGAATACTTTTATTTAACTTTCAGCTTTTCTAGTTTTTGATTGGCTATTTATAAACTGTTTTAAAAATTACTTTATTTTTTCTAAGAATTACTAGTAGCATTATTAAACTTTCCAATTCATCATTGCCTCAAGGTTACCTCATTGTTAGCAACTTTCGGTCTCTATACTCACAGCTCCTACATTATTAAATTACGTAATACATTCACATAACATTATTAAACATGTACACAATAATATAAACATAATACAATGACTGTTGCATACATTTTATATTATTTATACACATATTGCTTTAAGGCGGGCTGTTATTATATTTTATATTATATAATTAGACTGAAATCATTTGTGTTAAAAATACTGCCTCAGAGGCCACGTGTGCAGTTTATCTCCCGTGTCACTGCGGATTGATTACAGTACTGCAGGAGTAACATTATTTTTGCTAGCAGTGCTTAATTACCACGACATATCTTTCGTGTATTTTCAAAAAAAATGCTTAATGTTTAATAAAAACAGCTAGAAACTCATTTTGTTTTGAACTGAACAAAAACAGAAAATACTCATTTTAACTAAAACATGTACTTACTACACCTTACAAGAGAAACTCTCGACATTGCCGCTTCAAATCTCAATGAAACTCTCACAATACCTCATCAGATAACCATTCGTTGCCTCTCAAGTTTAGCAAACATTTGTAACAACCATCAGTTAGCATTTTCTGAAGAGTTCGCTGCCTATGCTCGGGATATATTCAAGTAACATTCACTTGTGAGATAGATTGGAATAGCGTTGAACTTTAGAGATAGGAATAATCAAGTATCGGCATGGGGCATATGTAAATGACTATCGAAATTTTCTGCAAAATTATTTTTTCGGCCGGAAAAGGTAATTTTCAGGAAGCCTTCAGAGATAATTTAGGTACGAAAAGTAAAGGTCCTAGCAAAACAGCAGGGTAGAATAAATATATTAAAATCGCATAGCCTGATTTAAAATCAGTTGAGTTCTTTAAAATTAACCCATGTTAAGGTATGCATGCAGACACATGTATACTTATCACAAAATACCAACATCGTTTTCAATATCTTAGACAAATGTCAACAGTTGTTCCTAAAGTGGTACTACATACTCAAGAAGATGCCATTATGAAACATAGCTGGTGCGATATGCAATACACATGGTGTTTTGGAGATACTTTACCATACGGAAGAATAATTATTATGTAAAAATAAGTGATTTGGGTCATTAATATGTAAGTATGTAAGCATGCGACTTCATGTGCATAATGCATTGTATCCCTGTTTCAAATCCGAAGGCTTATAGTGCTATACTAATGACATTGATTGATTACAAAGCAGTTCATTTCTGTAAGTAAAATGAATACAAAATGGTTCTCTGTTTTTATTTTATATCGCCTACTGTATTTGAAATTTGTAAAGTCCCTTCCCACTTTTAAAACTTTCCTATGCTTTCTGTTTATTTTCTACACGTATCCACTTCATAATTATAACATACAGAAAGATAAGCGATGCCTGTATTTATTTTCTTTCCACCATAAAATAGCCACGTAAAGCAATGGTATGGAAGCAGTTGTATAGAAATAAGACTTAGAGTGTCATGGATCGTGAAGAGGTGGAAGTAACACTGCTAAATAAAATATTAGAACACTCGAAGTTAAGAAATAACAGTGTTTATACATTTTATAAAGTATCGTGATAAAAGTAGTAATCTTCTTTGCCCTTTAGCACAATCTCTGTTGCTCCGAAAATAATTATTTTATATCGACATTAACATTTTAGCACACAGAGAACCACAAGTAATGAAAATTTTCTAGGTTAACTCTGTATAGACCTCACACAAAGGAAATCCACTGCTAGATAAAACTACTACTACTACTACTACTACTAGTTTTAAGTTGCGGTTATTTTAGAACTGTGATGTGTATTTCTGTCTTACGTACCACCTTTTTTTTATCCTGTTTGGTGCTCTATTCTACGCATTCCAATTTTTTTTAAAGTTCCCTTGTTTACCCAGTCATTACTGTTTTATTGTTATTCATTACCGCTTATTAACGCAATTATACACAATACACACACACAAACACCCATGCCCGTGGCGGTTCTCGAACCCGCGACCCTCTGCTTGGCAGAGCGCCGAAGCTACACACTCCAGCGACCACGGCTACGAGGGCCGGCCTTCGTTTTCTGGGTGGTTCTTTCGATCTGATACCAATCCTGTGTAGTTCTTGATTTGTTTAGCATTCGGCTCCTTTTAAAATGTAATAATGTATCCAATGCATGAGTTTTTATAATACTGACTCTGTTATCAATTCGCTTTGAAATACTAATATCTTAATTTCGTCGTAATGGAATCTTTGCCAGCTTTATAATATAAAACGCTGTTTACCTGTTTGTATTGTTCTGAAATGCTCTATTTTCATACCCTATATCCTAGTTCCATACGTTAAGATCGAATAGAATTTTAACTGTGTAAGCTTCCTGGCTTTTCCTTTGGTTCTTCAGATTATATACATCCATTTTAAAACCCTTCACATTCTGCAGTTAAAACTTCATCGATATCTTAGGAATCCCCGAAATACTTCAGACTAGATTACCAACACTATGCAAAACAATTCAGAATATTGTAAACAAAAAATCTGAAGAACTACCTTAAAGAATATGATCTACTTAATCATTTTCATTTCGATTCAGGCTGGCCACAAAATATGTACAGATTCCTGAGTATTTGTGAGGATACACAAATCCGTTCTGGTATCTGCAATGAACGGAAATTGAAGTTCCTTACTTGTCTTTGTCTTTATAGAAGAGTATTTAGTTTTTGTTGAACTTAAGTCAATTTGAATGTCCAACTACACTGCCTGTGATTCAAGTATCATCGTACTGTGTTATTTCTGCAAGTCTCTCTTGCTCATTACAGTCGTAGAGACTGAAGTGGATAGCGTTTTGGGACTATGCTTTCAGGAACTGCGACATATATAAGAGACAATAACATGAGGGACAGAATAGTTGAACACACCAGACCTCTCAACTTATATGTGCTACATTATACAGGCTGTCTCAGATAGAGTAAGCTCGGATGAATCGGAATAAAAATGAAAAATTCCAAATATTGGTTCCATTTTCAGTAGAACTTACTTTTGTTCCATCTCAGGGTTATACATAATTCCTTAGCAACAAATTACAGCGCAGTATGTTTTTTTTAAAAAAAAAGACACACAGAGATTGCAGTGAAATCTTGTTGCAGCACTAATGTTCCATTTCACCCTTATGAATAAGAATGAATCGGGACGGTCACAGCTTTAGAATAACATTATTTGTGATAATATATATTTATTATTACACATACTTATTTTAGAACACACTATATACATTTTCTTTATGCCGGTATCTTCAAATTACGCGTATATCACATAAAAATCTTTTCTTTTCCTCGAACCCAACACACTTTTCGTGGCACTTATCGTCCCTTCTTTTCGTTTGGCACGAACCTGCTCTCCCAACTTTTATAATATAATATCACTGTATTTCACAGAACATAACCAATACATTGTGTCACTTTCTTGCTCCTCTACTTCCTCTGGTTCGGATGATTCTACAAGAAGTGAAAAACCTTTAAAAATATAAAAATTCAACTTAAACACAATACGGTAGTGAACTTAACGGCTATCAACCTTTACTGTAGGAGCTCTACAACCGTTACTCCCCCTCCCCGCCTTTCCTCGCAGCAATGCCTTACTTCCGTGTTTCTCGTGAGGGTTGCGTTGTGTTATGTTGTCGGTGAAAAACTGACTTCTGCCTACCTCTGCCCTATTATCTGTTCACTCTTAGAGTGATCCTAACGTAAACAAAAGATAACGTATCCTTCTGCCATTCGCGCCAAGAGTATTGCCGAGTTGCCAGAAACAAGTATAAGGGATGAAATGACCAGGGAGCCTCACATTTTTCTCATAAATAATATATGTATAACTTGCATAAGTTAGCATGCGCATTGTTGAATACAGTTAAGAAAAGGAGTAGAAATTTAAGAAGTGGTTGTTTAACAAAACTAGAAAAAGTATAGGCGTGTCGTAACTTAGTTTTCATTCCGACTCTACAAGTGACTGAGTCATCAGTGTCAATGTCACTGCTGCTGTTTTGTCAATCAATGTTGATAATAAGTCTGTCAACAAGAGAGTCGCTCAGTTTATCCAAATCCCAAAACAAATCCTGTTCTTTCAGAAATGCTTTACTTGTTGCAGCGCTTTATTGTATGCGGTTCGTTTTTGCAACATAAATTGTGCACTATTATACGAATTGCCGATTTCACAAACCCAACACACTCTTCCATAGCGTCCTTCAAACGTTTCCTTATTTCCGGGTGTTGTCACTTTCCCTGTCGCTACTTTTTCCTTTCGAGCACTATGTGTAGTCGAAACACCGCTAAATTCTGCGGTTAGCTTTACCATCTCCTTTCTTGTGAGTGTCGTATACGTATCACAGAACTTCGAAAACACATTCAAAAGAATTATTTTCTCGCCGTTAGTTAAAGCCTTTCCCGGTTTATGATTAACCTAACATGTCTCCGTAGAAACAGAAGCACCAGGTTCGTTACCTCAGCCATGATAACACAGCAAACCGAATGCTCGCGCCTTGCTTTTAGAACAATAGCTGAGTCAAGGGAATGCATCTTGGGATTTAAACGCATTAATTTGAAGCTTATAAATCCTTTTCATTGAGTCAGCAGTAATCATATCTAAGTCATACGTATTCTTTTTTGTATAGTAGATGTTATTTATTACTGAACACATCCTAAAATTCAGATTATTAACATGTAAATACTTTCTTTGCGCTCACTACAGTTGTGTTGTACTTAACTGCACACAGTCATGCTGGTGACGTCACGTCACGTGACTTTGTTTGATCGGGATCACTCTAAGGGTGAATCCAGTTTAGTCCATATAAGTCCCTGCAGCATGCATGATTAGCCACCCATTCTACCATTCTGTATTGATCTCAGATATTCACCCTTGTAACTTGCACGATTAGGCCACCCATTCTACTCTTCTGCATCAACCTCAGCTATACGAGCCCCTACAGCTTATTCTACTGTTCTGTATCGATCTCAGACATTCACCCCTGTAGCTTGCACGAGTAGGCCACCCATTCTACTGTTCTGTATCGATCTCAGACATTCACCCATGCAACTTGCACGAGTAGGCCACCCATTCTACTGTTCTGTATCGATCTCAGACATTCACCCCTGCAACTTGCACGAGTAGGCCACCCATTCTACTGTTCTGTATCGATCTCAAACATTCACCCCTGCACCTTGCTCGAGCAGGCCACCCATTCTACTGTTCTGTATCGATCTCAGACATTCACCGCTGCAGCTTGCTCGAGCAGGCCACCCATTCTACTGTTCTGTGTCGATCTCAGATATACGAACTCCTGCAGCTTGCACGATTAGGCCACCCATCCTACTGTTCTGTGTCGATCTCAGATATACGAACTCCTGCAGCTTGCACGATTAGGCCACCCATCCTACTGTTCTGTGTCGATCTCAGATATACGAACTCCTGCAGCTTGCACGCTTAAGCCACCCATCCTACTGTTCTGTATCGATCTCAGACATTCACCCCTGCAGCTTGCTCGAGTAGGCCACCCATTCTAGTGTTATGCATCGATCTCAGTTATACGAGTCCTTACAGCTTACGCGATTAGACCACCCATTCTACCGTTCTGTATCGATCTTAGACATATGAACTCCTGTGCTTGCACGATTAGGCCATCCATCCTACTGTTCTACATCTATCTCAGATATACGAACTCCTGCAGCTTGCACGATTAGGCCATCCATCCTACTGTTCTACATCTATCTCAGATATACGAACTCCTGCAGCTTGCACGATTAGGCCATCCATCCTACTGTTCTACATCTATCTCAGATATACGAACTCCTGCAGCTTGCACGATTAGGCCATCCATTCTACTGTTCTACATCTATCTCAGATATACGAACTCCTGCAGCTTGCACGATTAGGCCATCCATCCTACTTTTATACATCTATCTCAGATATACGAACTCCTGCAGCTTGCACGAGTAGGCCACCCATTCTACTGTTATACATCTATCTCAGATATACGAACTCCTGCAGCTTGCACGATTAGGCCATCCATCCTACTTTTATACATCTATCTCAGATATACGAACCCCTGCAGCTTGCACAATTGGGCTTCCCATTCTACCGTTACGTATTGATCTCGGACATAAAGTCCCTACAGCACGATTAGGCAAACTCCCCTGTATCTAGGACATACGGCACATCAATCATGATATTACCTCAATTTACTCTTACACGGATACCAATATTTAATTAATCACCATAGAGTTTAGTAATATGCCCCCATTAAAATATAAATCAAATTATTATTCATTTCGTCGAATCTACAAGAAATATTGTAGAGAGCATCTCTGTTGGAATATATATGTAGATGAAACTTGGAGAAAAATAAGCTATTTAATTAATGTTAAATATCAAATGCTTCTTTATCCAGAATTTGGAAGACATCTCTTACACAAACCTTTGTTATGCCTCACGTTGATATATCAACAAATATTTCGAAAGCTGTAAAGGCTATAAAACAAAAGCTTACGATAATCCTTTATTTCAATGACTTCTTCATTATTCGTGCTTTAATCTTTATCCATCACTTATGCCAGTTAAAGAAAGTTGCAAAAACTTAATTCCAAATGAAAAGGGGTTCACAATCTATTTACAGAAAATGTAAGACATATATTTTAATCTTCGTGTCAATATATTGAATATCAGATATTTTAATAAAAATCATTAGAGCCATTTCTTAAAAAACAAAGTATAAAGAAAAGTTTTACTTGTAAAAGGTAGTTTTCAGTATGGGTCTTTCTTGAATACCTTCGTCTAATGTCTAAACTGTTTGTGACTCATATGAGATTTAATATTTATCCAACTTTTCGTTTTTGAGTTGTGCTGTTTATCATACGCACAAGTGCGCAGGCGGAGCGCTTTTCCTAAAAATGCCTTTATGGGTTCTGTGGGCTTCAAAAAGCTTATTTATTGTAAAATCCTGAAATCGAATTTTTTGGTAGATAACAGTACTTCCTCTATCTACCATAAGTAAGTGCAACAGAAAGTTATACGCACATGTCACTTTAAATACCATTTCTTGTGTTTTTCAGCATCTTCGGAATTAAAATTATACCACAAAACTGTGAAGATATTAATACGAAATTTTTACATGTTTGTAACAATACAATGTATCAAATTCTATATTAGTTTATCTCTCACTCAAAAATTGTGTTAGAAAAAATGCTTCAACACAAAGCATTTCTAGTAAAAAATTCATCACACTTCTGCAAAAACAGGTATAGTAAAATAGTTACATAGTTCTATAGCTTAAACACTTTGTTATTTATTAACACAAAAACATTCAAAATATGCAGTTCCGTTTCCATAAAACTGACTTAACAGTCACTTCAAAATTTATTTTTTTTAAATTGTTGTACTTCTTTTTTGTTTAAAAATGTAAAAGATTAAATTTTATACTGAGTATTCATTTTATTTTAGTCCGTTATCAAGCATATGGAATATATGATTTGATGTCAGTGCTGACTGGCGATCCCTTTGTCTTCAAATGTTAATGAATCCGCACGCTAAATGGCAACAACTGTGCATGAATAGGTTATAGGTTGTTGTAGATTGGATGGAAAAGGGAAAAGGAGTTCGAAACTTAAGGTGCATCACATATTTTGGGGTTTTCTGAAACATTGCTTTCTCTAATTGCACAGTGTTAGGAAGAGAAGATAGTACAATCTTACATATTTACATCTTTTGAATAGTAAATAAGTGTTTTAAGAAACATAAAGGTTATCTTCAGTTCTGAAACACTTTCCAAGAATTAGCATAGCGAAACTTTAAAGAAATTATTGGCGCTGATAAACAGACTAACAGTCTGCTATGATACAACAGTCGAAACGTATACAGCATCCCAACCCCTACGTTAGTATTGGTAATCTCGGTTGTTTGATCTAAAAGAGCGCCATAAGTGAAGGGTACACGGGAATAACAATCCAAGTGCAGTTTGGAAGATTAAGAGAAAATTTAATTTTAAACTTTGAGGACTGTTATCAGGTTTTAATTACTAATAATTTGTATTTTTCCCTAGATTATTTTCTACTTTATATGTTATATCATACATAATAACCACTTATAATATTGCAGTAAAATAATGAAAAAGTGTATCAATATAGTAATACACAAAATTTGCAAGGTAAAATTATCTAAGCCCATTCATAAATAAATTTAAAAGCTTAGAAGCTACTCTTTATTCTGAATATTATTACTACCGTATCAGTTTTATACTTGACATACACAGGATATGTTCAATAAAGCAATCTTTTATCTTGACATAATTCAGGCCTGCTTGCAATAATGCAGTACAACAGTGAAACAAATTAATACAAGAATACACAGAATTGACAAAGTAAAAATTATTATCAAAGTTCTTACAATATCATAAATAAATTTATAAGCACAGAAACTATTCCTAGGGCTTTCTTACAATGAGCCAATTTTTTTCTTTATATATGATTTATATTAAAAATAACCGTTATATACAGGTTATTTATAATAGTGCAATACATTAACATTAATTAATGCCGGTATATAAATAGTCGAAAAATTCTAATTCCGAGGTTACAATGTCTGTAATATTATGAAACGTTATCTCACTTATCTTCATCATGGGTTTTGCCAACTGATAATGAACTGAAATGTTGTTGAGCTTCTGGGCCACAAAATTGCTTTAAAATTTGAAAATCGTCTTATTTTGCTTTAGGGATGCCAAGAAGTTATATGTGACTTTGTGGAGAATGGGGTTTCTCCTTTAATTCTTGAAGTTGAGGAACATCAATGATCTTGTAGGTTTCATATAGACCAAAGTATGACCGTCGCAGCTGGACCAATTTATCATTCTGCGTCACGAGAGCAAAAGGACATTTCTTCTTAAATTTTCACTCAGGAATTGTCCCCGCTGATGAAAAAGTCTTGATTACAGTCCACTATAACAAAGGTTTCTGGATGTCTTTCTGAATTTTCAATTATTGACGTCAGTCATTGGGCGTTTTGCATATTGTCTTTGTATTTACTGGACCCATATTTTTGTCACATTCAAGAAAGGAATGACCCTTCTGGATAAGTTATATCAATGCGGTCAAACCTTCCTTTATCATGCACCAAGAAATGACAGAAACAAAACACACTGTAGTTCTTATTCTGTCCTAAGCAAGAATCACAGAATAAACTGAGTTGACGTAAACTGCTGTATATGAATTCAGTACGGTAATGCCACAGCATAGAACAAACTTCATCTGAACCTCTGTTTGAAATGATTTGATCGTAGGTATAGAACATGGACTTCCCTGTAGCAAGGCAATGTATATTAAATGAGTAAAATGAAAGCTGCCGTCGGTAATAAACCTTACTAGTTGAGATATTGGGAAATGGGAGACTTTTCTGATAATCCATCGTAATTACAACTCTGTTTTCGAATTTTCTACACTTCCGCCGTTCAGTCCGCTTTATTTCAAAAAACTTGTAAGCCTTTCTTTTGTGTAGTTGATTTTTAACAAATAAGCGTTTTCTCTTCTTAATCGGGTCATGTAGAGACATCTCATCGAGGCAGATAGCTATCTATGAATCAACTTGAGCAACTTCGGCTTGAAATTTGTCGCATATGCTGCAGGTATCACTTCTTGGGTGGCCAAAACTTATATTTGTTACACAAATTATACGATATTGTTCATAGGATATTGGGTTGCCGGACTTTTTAAGGTCTTCTTGACATTAAGGTCTTCAGATGAATAGTCTCTCTTACTGCCATGCAAGCTATAATGCAAGTACGCCCTTTGAGCGATGTATATGTTGGTGAACTGTGGCTATTGTTTCACCCTTACGTTTGTGTGGCCTATTACCATGTATACCCCTGGTCTCAAAGTATGCTTTCCCTGTAATGGCTGGGGAACTTTTCAAAGTGATGAAGCGTCGGTTTGTAATGACATGGATTGATAGAAATGCCGGCGTGACAAACTGCTATTTCAAATGTATTTCCATCCCTTACTAACCTAACTTTATACCTGTAGGAGAAGTCACGATCTGCTTCATCAGGATACCTCTTGGTTTCTTGCGCAATATAAGCTTCACAGTGATTAGGCCAGAAACATGTGCATTTTGTTTATCATAAGATGCTATTTCATTAAACTGTTTAATAAATACATTTCTTTCTGTGCTAATTGTATTCACAAAACATTTCATGTGTGAACACTTACAGTCATCGCCGATTATGTGACTCATAGCTCGAATGCGTTTTGAAGCACCTGAAAGTCGCCCATGAACCTTCCTCTTCTTTGAACTGGTTCCAGGTTTTGCAGTAGAAATTTCATCACAAATACTGCTGGACATTTTGCAAATTTTCGAACTGTCTCAACACACAGCTAAAGCACTACTAATAGTACACTAACGATGCTATTCCAATATTGAGTTTACAACAATGAAAAACAATATTACATAATTATTTTCTGAATCTGTGGACTCTGATCGCCCTTCAAAAGGAACAATGTGACTTTGATGATTCTTCCAAAGTACACAAGAACTTTGAGCCTGAATTACGTGGACACCGTTCACTTTCGGAAGTTAAAGTTCCTAATTTCTACTACAAGGTGGCAGTGGAAGCTAAAATTCGATCTGGGATGGATTTTGATCGTCATTCCCGTGTACCCTTCAAGTGTAAGTTGGTACCTAGGACATTGGTACGTCATGGGATCTAGGCAACTTTTTCGACCCAAACCTACTCCACTTTTGCAACTTCTGAGGAGGTAAAGCTCACCAAAGCAATGACGTAATTTAGAGAAAGAGTGAACCACGTTCAGAGCCAATTAAAACAAACAGCCAGTATAACGCCTTACATTATTCTTGAGAGACACTCATAAATTTATTAATGGATAAACAATTATACAATATTTAAAATTAGATGACGCATTTCGTTAAGAGATTTAGGAAGAAACTACGTATTTAATGTTTTAAAAGTATTAGGTTAGCTTAGACTTATGTACGCATTAATCTTTGTTGCATCTCATCACAGAATGCATTTATACACTTGTTCTCTATATCAACACATGATTAATAAATTATACCTTTTTTCTTGTCTATGTTTCTTTAGCTTTGTTTGTTAATATTTTTACATAGTCACATACACAGGTAGGTAGCAGTAATGTTTGTGTAGTTTAATGCTTACACTGAATTTGTCATCAGTTCATCTGCGATACAGCAGAAGAGAAGGTCCAATAGTATACGTTCTGCCACATTAAATAAGGAAGTAAATAAGTAGGTAACATTGTGATACTTGCTCAATAATAGGATTTTCAATTTACATTTTTCATATAATTGCAAATTTCTAATGGAATGTCTCCACTTCAGTACATTACTCATTAGTCTTATGCGTTAGCTTCTTTTTACTTTCCCTACTACGTATAGCAAGTAGGGGAAGCATTGCATTCCACCCAAAAGTTAGATATCGAGATTTCACCGAAAATACATATTTTGAGGCGCCCTGAATCCAAAGCATTTTTAAAAAAAGTTCCGTGTATGTCTGTGTGAACACCATAACTCAAAAACGAAAAGTCGGATAAATACCAAACCTGGTATTTTGTTGAGCATCTTTCAAAGATGCGACACGAAGATTTTCAAGAAACCCCCCCCCGCCCCAAACTATCCTTCATGTGGAACATTTTTCAAAAATTTTGATTTTCTCAAAAATGGATCTAACGATTTTGATTAAAATATCATATGTTTAAGATACTTCCATGTCAAATGAAATGTATATCTTGAATTTTCTGGGAATATCCCCAAAAATCGTCTTCAATCTGAATGGATTTCGCATAAGTGGTAAACCGTAAGAGATAGACAAAATATGACTCCACAAAAAATGTAGATCTCGTTAAAACACATAATTTATGTCATATATATTTTTTGAACCATTTCCGAGATATTCCTTGTTATTTGCTTAAATTTTTCAATACTTACACTTTCTGAAATAGGAATTCGTTATTCTTTTTTATGCTCTGGACGTGCAAAGAGAATAGAATGTTCTACATAGCAACCAGCTCTTAAAATATTTGACTATCGCCTAAGTCTGCCATATTCCCCTTGTACCTACAAGAGAATTAGCAATAAGATACTTTCTGCAAATTTTTATATCGATTAATATGAAGTAGATGGAGAATAAGCGTTAATAAAATAGTTTATATAAGAGCAGAGAAAGTCATATGAGTTTCTTACATCAGAGTTCTTACTTTTACCTTTAAAATTTAATTTTAAGTTTAAAGTTTAATTTTACTTTTCATCTTCAACAGAAGATTTTCGTTTCTTTATTTTTCCTTAGAACTGTAACTATTTATAAAAAATTCCTAAAAACATCATTACATATACAATACAAGCACCCTGAATTTCATGCTCGAACGACGGCTTTAATTTTGCCAAACGCAAATTAGTGACTTATTTTTTGCCGTATTGATTTCCCTAATGCGTGCGTGTTGCACAAACTCTCCTTTGTGAGGTACATATTATGCACGTTACTTTGATAATATAGTACAGGAACGCTTCACTCAATCCAGCGCCGTAGAGCTTCAGGTGCTTTCACCTTAAACAACTAATTTTCTTAATTTTAGGTGGATCCTTCCAGCTACTCCCTTTCATTATCTCTGCTTCTACGGAAATGCAAAGCCCTTTCATGAAAGTAAAGGTATGCAGGTATAGTTAGACTCGAAACTTCATCACCTTGCAGCTCATATTACAGTGCAAGTAGAAAAATGTGATTCATTTTGGTAAATTACAGGCAAGAGCTGTACAACGTGTTACTAAGTAACGTCGAAGAAGTGAAAATATTTACCCAGTACACAGGCTTACACTTGACCTGCTGGAACAACTGAAATGCCATACAGGCCGTAATCGATTGTATGATGACAAATGCTAATCTCACACGTACAGCAAACTTTGAACGTCTGACAAGGTACGAGTCGATACTGACAATATGTGATTGAGAATGTTTGCATGGAAAACTGAATTATTCTTACATGTTGGGGAAGGGCCGAAAAGGTTACCAGAAAAATGATTAATTTAGGTCACCCCAACACGCACATGGGGGCACAACTCGCTGGCAGCAAAAATTTCGGGACCTTAGTGTGTAAATTTAAGGGGAAGGCGTGGGGTTTTATATTACATTGAAAGATTACATAACACACATTAGCTGGGAGATATTCACAAAAACGTTTGGCTTCTCTACATAGTTAACAAAGGATGAAGGGAGATGCCACAGACCGTAGACAGGCCACACACGACTGGTTCCAACGACCACTTACTCTCGAGTGACGCTATCGTTCCCCCAACAACTGCGTCTAGCCAAAGCCAGACAGGACTGACGTCATACCAGACAATTTAGATAGTTCTTTCCTTTTGGCCTGCTCCGCACCGAAAGGAGAGACCGTTAAGCCGAAATGTGTCTAAGGAGACCCAATAATGCTACGTCTGTAGCAACAATTCAACACAACAGTGCGTCTGGTAATGACAATGAAATTAATATGCCACATTATCATAAGTCTATTTATATTTTTTCTTATTGACACTAATATCTAAATTGTGTACCCTAAGTACACTTGGAAGCAGAAAAGTGGTCCATATAGGAAAGAGAGGATTTAAGTTGACACTCAAATGTGTAGCTCGGGAGTCAGCTTGCATTGTTCTAGGCGCTTTATAGACAAACTGCTTAATTAATCCCAAGTGGATGGAGAGCAATACTGCCAATTTGAGTACCGTTAGGTTAATAATAAACATGACCATCAGCCTGGCGATGGTAGCCTATTTATTTAAGTATGCGTTTTTACTACTTGGGCCACAAAATAATTTGGTCATACGTAATATATTCTTTAACTTGGGAGATAGTTTAATTGTAATCTTTGCAATGAATTCATATTCGTTTTCAGTTATTATTATTATTATTATTATTATTATTATTATTAAGGCATATAGAACAAAGTAGTTACTTTACTGAAATTCACAAATAAATCGAAATAATATCCTCATAGCGGCAATAACTTTAGACTTTTTATCGGTGCCTTTTTCAGAAGAAACGTTTTTATTTCGGCATTAGAAGTAACTCATTTCTTGTTTGTGTTCAAAATCAATTGTGCTTTTCAGAAAGCACTAAGATGTTTAGATTTTATGTGTGTTATAATTAAGTTATAAATTATTTGTAATTACTTGTTCCTCCAAACTAGTCGTGAATTGGACAAGGTTGGAAAGGTATAAATTATTTCCCGGTGTGTTTCTCTGATTACAGAGCTCACGTCTTCATAATTTTTACGAAACATATTTTATTTTTACAAAGCAAGTGTGATATAAACATCTAAAACAATATCATGCAGACATGACAGCAGTTGAAGCTTTTAAATTAAAATTTTCTATTAAGAAAAAGAATTGTTTATTACACTTATGTAGCTTTCTCCTCCCATTACCAATCTATACGTATATATAACATACAAAGTGAATCAACCACTTCTATGTTCCTCATCTATGCATCCCGCAGATTATACTCGAAAATGCTCTCCCTTTTACCAAAACAAACTTCTTCAGCTCTCTTATTGTAACAGATTTATTTACGCTTTTGTTTAACCAGCCTTAATTATTAATATCTCATACTTTAAAGATGCTGCAGAAAAGTTTTAAAAAGCAATAGTTTGGCGTTGATATGAAAGTAGAATGAAATAGAAAGCCTTTTTACTTGATCTACTACGTACATTGTAGATTGTGAAGGTGTTACATTCCATCCAAAAATTCGATAGAAAAAATTCACGGAAAATACATGTTTTGGGGGCCCCCTAAATAAAATAGCTCTTTTATAAAAAGGTACGGTGGGCGTTTGTGTGCTTTGAGCAGCATAACTCAAAACTGAAACCTCGGATAAGTACCAAAGTTGGTATTTAAGTTTCAGTATCCTACAACGGTGCGGCACGAAGATTTTCAAGAAAATTCGTTCATCCCAAACCACCTGTTACATGCAACATTTTTCGAATTTTTTTATTTTCCAAAAAATGGCTCTATTGATTGTGATTAAAAGACCATATATTAAAGATATTTACATGACAAATAAAATGTACATCTTGAAATTTCTGAAATAGCCTTTGAACTTCTCTTCATTCGGAAGGAATTTTGCATAATCTTGTATAAGTGGTAAACATTAAGCGATAGACGAACTCGTACTACACAAAAAATGTACTTCTCTTTAAAACACTCAATTTATTTCAAACAAGTTTTTTCTGACATAAGCTATTTCTGAGATATCCGTTAATGGTTCCAATGGTTCATTTCTTAGTCCTTTCAACATTCACTTGTTTCTCGCGATTGCATGGAAACAATGAGGAATTCTAAGGCTAGCACATAGCATCCAGTTCTTAAAACTGTCACTGTTTCATTTGTATCTATAACGAAATGTGTAATATAGCTATTTCTTCAAAGGTTTATTTGTATTAAAGCGTAGTAGATATAAAAATAAGCTTTAGTGAGAATAGTTTGTATACCCACTAATAAGCATAGAGTTTAGAGAAACTCATGTGAATGTATCACATCGGATTTTTACTTTCTCTACTACGTACAGTAAGTAGGGGAAGTATTGCATTCCACCCAAAAATTCGATACCGAGATTTCACCGGAAATACATGTTTTGAGACCTCCTGAATCCAAAAAAAGTATTTTTGGAAACATGTCCGTGTGTGTGTCTGTGTGTCTGTGTGTGTGTGTCTGTGAACAGCATAACTCAAAAACGAACAGTCGGATAAACACCAAACTTGGTATTTAGGTTCAGTATCTTCCAGAGATGCGACACGAAGGTTTTCAAGAAAATCCCCCCACCCCAGACTACCCTTTACATCGAACATTTTTCGAAAATTTTAATTTTCTCAAAAATGGCTCTAACGATTTTGATGAAAATGTCATATGTTTAAGATAATGTCATGGGAAATGAAATGTATATCTCGAATTTTCTGGGAATGTCTCCAAAAGTATTCTTCATTGTGAACGACTTTTGCATAACTGGTAAACCATAAGATATAGACAAAATTTTACTACACAAAAAATGTAGATCGCGTTAAAATACACAACTTATGTCATATACATTTCTTTTGTTGAGTGAACCGTTTTCGAGATATTGCTTGTTATTTCCTTAAATTTTCCAATACTTATACTTTTTCTCAAATTCTTTATTCATTTTTTTATGTCCTGGACATGCAAAGAGAATGGAATGCGCCACATAGCAACCAGCGTTAAAATATTTGACTATCGCTTAAAAGCTACCATATTCCCCTTGCATCTACAAGAAAATTACAAATAAGATTGACATCTCGATATCTCGATTAATATGAAGCATATGGAGAATAGGCGTTTGTAAAAATAGATTGTAAAAGAGTAGAGAAAGTCATGTGAGTGTAACACATCAGATTTTTTATACAACACTTGAGCAAAGATTCCGTATGCTCGAGCGATACTACTGTTCTCAAGTCAACGAGGGGTCGAAGGTTGGTGATTCAAGTCGCATTCCAAAGAGGGCATTTTTATTAACTCCGTCTTAATTTATTCAAGGTTTAGTGCTTTATCTTGAGCCGGAAGATAAGTAATCAGGTACTATTTAAAATCATTGTTATTAACAACGTGTACTGTTGCCAATGACAAAGGATAACTGTATGTATTTAAGGCAATTTTATTTTCAAATATACTCAGGCGAACACAGACTTTGTATTTAACTCTTTCGAATCAGCTTAAGCGCCTCAAAAGATATAATAAACCACATATAGTATGTTATTCCAGAACATTCATCCTGAAACCCAAAGCATTAAAGAAAGGGGCATTGTGAACGTAATTACTATACGTGATTAGAACCCACGCTGTTCACTTCCTAGTTGAATCTACCTCATATGTTAAATAACTCTAGCCATATTCTGGGCGTCATTTGTTATTACTTCCAATCTTTGATTTTCTGTTACAACTGTTTAGAGTGACTTTAAACTTTTAATTTTATTCATTCAATCATACAAGCGTTTTATGTATGTTTTTATATGTATGAGGCGTAATTCACGCCAGAAGTGAAGTACCAATTTAATATACGCTGTGTAGAGAGAGGCCATTGCAGGCTTGTCTCTGAATAGGTTGTAACCTATCGCTTCTTCAATTATTTTATTTTTGGGTGATTTTACTTTGGATTCATGTAGTATATGTATCACTTATTAGGTGGTTTCTAAGCTGGGTATACGAGTACACTATTTGTAAAGGGGAATAAAATTGACTGGAAAAGTTTACACGTCTCAGCACACTATGTTTTTGAGACGTGACTATGTCCTTACTCCAGGTATCTTTCGTCCTTAAATCGCCGTTTCACTGAGTCTGAGAGCTTCGTCTATCCAAATATGTAAATTAGCTGTAAAACAGGAGATGACCCACAACTAAGGTACATCTGTCGTTTGATATGTTGCATAACTGAAAAAGGGGTAAATGATTCAACTGCTATTCATACACAAATAGGTTCCTTTATCCCCATTGAAATAATCTCTATTAAGTTTACTTAGAAATTGTTTTAGTTAGAAAATGCGGACTAGCATTATGTGCAAACACAACTCAACAGATTATATATACGTCAGTTTGATCACTAACGACCTTGTGCCGTATTAATTTGTTAATGTTTAAATTTTGTGTATTTTCGGAGTTCCCGCGGGCCGTCTGGCGTGTTGCATTGTCGCGATATTTTAGCACGAAGTGTTGTAGTTAGCCGCTCGGCGCATAGCTTGTTGGCTTCAGTGTATTTATATAGAGGGTAGTTGGTTACGAGTCTTTCAGGCGGTTGCTTGCTGTTTAATTGGAGTAAGCTCGGCAGTTTTTTCTTTATTTCTTTCTTTCTTTCTTTTTTTCTTTGTAAAGTGTAGTTGTGGTACAATTTATTCGACTCGCTAGTATTTCTGTGTGACCGTTTCTTTAAAGCCTTTACATTTTGTGTTCAAGCGGAGAACATTTAATAGTTGTTTATATTCTTAATTTTACCTTTTATGAAATTTGGCGTTTAATGGGTCTGTTGCGTGATGTTAATCCATGCACTGAAGGCGCATGACAGATATAAGAAATCTTGAGTGGCGCCTTTTATCATTGTATGTCTATTTCCCACTTTCTTCAAATATTGTGACGGTTTACCAGCGCCGCTGCACTACTACTCCTACTACTTCTACTCGTTCTGGGAGCGGCTCCAGACGTCGATGTCAGGGGATGACTCGTAGGCCCGTAATCTGAATCATAGACCTGAGCTACTCGCTGTGCGTACACCCACTCCTAACATAGGGTGGTTTGCCCGATCAGGGAAATCCGGGTAGGCATAGGTCCTGGGTGTTCTAAATTTTGCAAGCGCGCAAGAGGAAGGTGCGGATATGACCAAGGTGGTTCCAAACACTTACATAGTAAACCCAATAAAGTTAACAAAATTAACATTTGAAATTCCCGTTTAAGAATACAATTGGTTACATTGTTCAAATAGCTTACTTGAGTTGCAGATGATGCTGAACGATGCATGGCGAGTTTGTTTAGAATATCTGGTAGCACCTGTCAATGAATCGACCAGTCCTAAAACTTGACTATTTAACGTAACGCCCTGGCCAAACCCAGCAGGACTCCACGCCTGACGCCAATCAGCAAAACTGCAGGCGTGACCCGAGGGCAAATGCTCTCTGACACAGTCACTTCCACTTATGTAAGTTGGGTTCCTGAACTCTCATCTCAATCCCTTCCATTTTGCCTTTTACAGGACCTTGTAATAAATCTATGGATAACTAGAAAATGATAGCCAATGCTCCGTGACAATATAATGTATGTGATCAGTGAGCTCTATGTGTGCACCTATAAAAGAGCAGTATAAAGCAGGCTTTAAGCATGATTCATTTAGTATATTTAGAGTGAAATTTCTAGTATTCAGTTTATTGTAATAACCAATTTATACACATACATCTTTAATGGATTTTTTGGGACATTTCGCATTCCTGTAGTGCGTCTTGTTTTACCGTACCTATTATTGGCCTGAGTAGTGGCACTTACATGAATTTTAATGGGTCTCAAGTAGTAATTTGTAACAATCCCATGTTGAAAACAGAAACAAATGTAAATTGTGGAACAAATATTGACATGCTAAATCACTACCGGACTCGAACCACGTAACTTCGTCTCTCCTTGAGCTACCGTGGGGAGATATCTATTCACGCATTAAACTTTCACATTTGATTCAAGTATCCCGGTAACCCTCACGGCGATCTCAAATACTCGATATAAGCATCGAAGGCGACTTGCAATTACATGTTACAGTTTTCGATCTCCTCCTGTCTACGTCTGCTTTCTTGAGCAATACGCACGAGATCTCGTCCTGGCGTGAGGGGAGGCAGTATTTTTCTCCAACCATCCCCTCCACACTGAGCACTACGTCCGGTATGTTTACAGGATCTGGAACCTCGGACGCATATTATAATGACAGACGTTTGTGTTTAACACCTACGCTGGGACGTCAAATAAAACAATGCTTGCTTTGGAGATACGTTAGGAGATAGTGAAGCGCAAACATTCCTATTATATTTTCATCCTACTTGTAGTCGTCCTCCGTGGACTAGTGGTACCGTGCTAGCCTCTAGTTTCCAAGGTCATGGGTTCAAACACGGCGGAGGGCGATGGATTTTTTCGGGCGTAAAAATCCTTACCATGGCATCCTTCGGAAGGGAAGTAAAGCCGGTGATCCCGTGTCGTAGATTTACGGCACGTAAAAAACCTCAAGCCTGATAAAGAGTTATCTGAGTAAAATTACCGGTCTTTCACGCCCAATATAGAATGGGACGCTAAGGACCACAGCAGTTAAAGAGCTCCCATAAATAAAACTCAATTTAATTTATCCTACTTGTAACTTAATAACACACATATTTTGTAGACACGCTTGAGTAGTGAGAAAGATTACATTGAAAGTACTTTTTGAAAGAATTTTAGATGTTTCTATAATTTGTCAAAATTTTACAGTATTTAACCTTTTACACTTCACCAAATTTGTCCCTGATTCCCAATTTATGCGATTTTTCCAGGTTTTCATCTTTTGTCAACATTGTTAGATTTTTAACTTGGCTTTAATATAAATGTTTCAATCTTTAACAATGTTTACGTTTGTACACGTTTTTCACATTTTTATTAGATTTCATCCATTGTAAAAATATGTCTTTGCTGTGACGGAGATCAAACGGTATATCAACTAATATGGGAATGTTCGTTATTAATCCGAAGCGCAGAGTCTTTACGACGACAGTTAAAAGCTGAAAAAATTGTGCGAATATATAACTATGAGAAAGTCAGTTCTAAGCAAAATGATATATAACATTGTTAATAATAATAATAATAATATAATAATAATAATAATAATAACATACAGAAGTTTGCAAAAGTGAAAACGTTTGCAAATATCTTAATCTATTTTATAAACGTCGAAAAAGGGTTGTTCAACGTAATGGTTGAAGCAATACCAAAGTAAACTCTCCGAACAGTTCTAAAGTGGGGAACTGTTATTGTTTCATTAGCAGTTAAAAACACATAATTATGGAAATTATGATGCCGCTTCGTAAGGCCATGCATCGTAACGCTTAGCCTGTTGAGAGCAGCATATGAGAGGGAGGTTTCCCAATACCACCTCTAAAACTTCGCTCCTGCTTTCAGGTTTTCCTTGAGCTGCCTATTATTGAGAAAAACTGCTTGCCTATGCGTAGGTTAGTCCGCTGAAACGAGGCAAGCAGGTGCAGGCAGTATAAATCGCAGAAATGTACACCTCTATTTGTAATGTTGCAAAAGCAATTATACACTGTAATAAAGATTCACGATTAATTGACTGATTAAAAGACTAATCATTATATCGTTTGTCTTCAAAGGATGTTTTACTTTCACAAAGGTGGGATTTGCTTTTATAATTAACGATTAGTTGTTGTTTCTCTGAAACTGTGAATGAATAGACTGAAATAAACTTTTTTTGATTTTTTAGGGAGTATATGCAAATATACATGTTCGACTGCTTCTATGATTGCGGATGGTGGACTGTCAAATTCATCTTCTTCCCTCAGCTTTATTTTTTGAAGCGAGAAAGTGAGATCTAAAATGAAGACTGAAACAATAATGTTTTTTGATTCCTCTTGTTACCAGCAAACTATTCCTGATTATATAAATATAAATAATTAAACTCTTTGGCCGAATCGAATAAATTATAAAGTAATTTTTAGTAAATTTATTTCTTGAATTTTGGAATTATATATTATTACAATTATTATTATTACAATTACCATTATATATAGTATAGATGGAATATTATTAGTGAACACATTATAAAACAAACTTCAGTAACTTGTGGGACTTAAAGCACTCCCTTCGGTCTTGTTTTAACTTTACCCCACTCATTACTAGAGCTTTGCTTTTATAACTTGTATCCTAAATAACCATTAATTTCCGGAATACATAGTTTGAGTTTGTGTGTTGTTAAATGTTCTTCACACTAGCCGTTAGTAGGCACTTAGTTGGAAAGTTGAATAAAATTTAAAAAATAAACCTGGATGCCATCCCGGATCTTCGACTCTCTAAACCCTGGAGATAAAAAGTACATTGCAAGTTACTATAAAGTGCAATATCTCGAGTATTTGAGAACGCCTTGAAAGTTTAACAGCACGCTTGAATCAGTTGAGAAGGTTTAATGCGCATATCATTTCTCAATGATACAGTCGAGTGCATGGAAGCGAGCCGATGCTTTTGGTATCTAGTGTTTTTCTTTATTTAATGTTGGCAGGATCTCCTAGGTATTCCACACCACCCTGGCTGACCCAATCTCTGATTGCTTAGAATTTAACACACATCAGCCAGAAACAAAGGCCTGACCTAGGCAGCGAAAGATGAGGAGTAGGGAAACATTTCACCTGAGTGGCTGGAAGGCATGCTTCGCAACAGCGCGCCGTACCAACCCCTGAATGAGTCCGTTTCATATTGGCTTTATGACAAAAGTCTGGTACTAAAACCTATGCACACATGTCGGAGGAAAAGCTAGGGGTAAGAGAAACATTAAGTGGAGTACTAGAACCAGATATGAGGTGGGGACTGGGCGTGGCAGAGGCAGTTTAGTATTTATTTACCAACATAAACAGCTGTGGACCATTTAATGCAATAGCATTAAAGGCATCTTTAAGAAAAACCGAAAATCGTAGTTCTAGTCCCGGCAGTAAAATTAAATGTTTCAGGCCTGATCCAACATAGTACCAACATATGGCTAGAGGTCAAATAGACATATCAAACACACCAGTGTAAACACAAATTTAGATAACGTTAAATGTGCAAAACGAATACCTATTTGGAAAATGGCTAATATGTTAAAACTGAGATGCATTGTTTGTTTAGGAGCTTTACATTTTATTCCGATAATAGGGTTTGTCTGTTTTTTGTGGTTTCCCATAACAAAATGAATTACTAATGCAAAGAACATCATTTTAAATTTTATATATACATTGTATTGGCATCTCTCTTAAACATATTATGATTTAATCAAAATCGTTTACATGAGAAAATAACATAGTGACGATTATTCCAGTAAAGGGTTGTGTGAAGTGTAGGGATTTCCTTATTATCTTCGGTCGTGTGTTTAGGTATGGAATTTCGCATTTTTCTTACTTTTAGTTTTGATTTATGGTGTCCATAGAGTTGGCATATGTAATTTTTTATAAAACTACTTTTTTGATTCAGAGGACGTCAAAAGTTTGTTCACGTCAAAATCTCAATATGGGGTTTATAGATTAATTGCAGTGTACCCTTAGGTACCCCCTTAGGTACCCAAGTAGTGGTGAAAATCTTATACTGTGTGTTCAGTTTCTTACAGGTAAATTATATTTTACTGTAATTTTAGATTAGCACCGTAGAAAAAGGACCAAGGAAATTACTCAGACTTTGCGTATAAAGAAGACTGTGTTGAAGGAAAATGTTTCAGTAAAGGCTCACTGGTGTAGGAAAAGCACCAAAACCGTTAGTTATTTCAAAGTGAGCAAAGTATAGTGTTTAAATAGCGCTAGCTCTACCAACTCCAGTAACATGGCAGGAGAAAAAATCCTGTTTGACTAATTAAGTTGGCTACTGAGCGAGGCAGAGTACAGACGTTTTTGTTTACTCTCTAGCCACCTTCTAATTTGTTTCCCATGTCCGTTAGTTAGCAAACTTTTGGAGCCCTATTTTGCTCCTGCTTTTCTTTTTATTTTCATTCTTCATTAAATTTGCCTTTATATTGGTGTTAATACTCACTTTCATGCTTCTTTTGAAGTTATATGAGCATAAATAAAGTCTTCGGATAAAACGCACTATAGTCAAGGCAACTATAAATTTATTTTGTTTCCAGTCGATATAAGCGAAGTTTAATAGACACAAAATAAAACTTAAGCATGCTCCAAACTAATCGGATTTTCATTATATTTTATTTTGAGAAATCCCAGCAAAATAAAGTGATCAGCCAACCAAAGCAAGAATGCCAACGAATTATTGTTGGAAATCATTCTACACAAAATAATAAACTTAATACCGTGCGGGCATTTTAGGGTGAGGCCACAAACCGGCCATATGTGTAGCCGGCTGTACTGCAGTGATCTCGGTAATTTTCCGACGCGCAATTGGTGGCGCATGACGCGTACAAGATTATCTTTATCAGCTGCGTTTCAGTCGCTGCTTTGTTTTTCGTGCTGTAAGGAGAGTTATGCTTGTGCATCTCAAAGGTGAAAGTTTATTCAAGAAGTCTGTCTTGTTATTAGTCTACTGCAATGCCTGCCGACAAATTCACGCTTGAACAACGAATTTGTATGTGCGACACATATGCAAAAACCTGTCATGTAGACAGGTGTGTAGACAATTTCAGCAGAAATTTCCTGGTATTCCAGTACCAAATAGAGAAACTGTTAGATGTTTGGTTAATACGTTTAGGAGGACATGATTGCTAACGCTAAACCTAAGAAGCGAAAACGTTCGAAATGTTCTAATGGCGGAAAAAATTGACAAAATTGGTGCATTAATTTGTGGGGAACCCTAAAAAAAAAGGTTTATCCCCCATACCGTACACGAACTTAAGGACAATATCAAAATAAAAATTATGAACAGTACGCAAGAAGAACTTATGCGTGTGAATGGAAATTTCATTCGAAGATGGCAGAAATGTCTTCACGCAGATGGACACCACTTATAACAAGGTTAGTACTCATTATAGTGCATGTTGCTTTCACTTGTGAGTAAATAACGTGAGGGTTACGGAACGAAAAGCCTCCAGGTAAGACAGTGTGCAGAGCACGCATACGCGCGATCCGTGGCCTCACCATAAAACGATCGCACTGTATAACACATTAAGGTTAGATATAGCAGTTTATGGTTGCTGAAATTATAACCAGAACAGTAACGAACTTTTACACCTGACAGGAATAGTAAGTACCTGATATAAGCTACTTGATAGCTCTGAAAAATTACTATTTTCAAAGTCTTTATGTCTTTTATCTAGAAATCTGCATTGATAACCTATCTGGTCAAAACTTATACAGTTATACTACAGTACCTCGTGAAGTGCTTAGTTACCTTACAGTTTCCAAACGCTATCCAAGCTTTATTTCATATAGTATATAGAAAGTTTTAAAAATTACTCTTATTTTCAACACCTTATAGACAAAACTACTGCTTGACCAATCAAGACAGACGTTTAGGTATAGAATCCGTAGAAAATTATAATACATATACGTTACAGTTTTATAAAAATACCTCTACACATATTTTCAATCCGTATACAAATTTCCACCAAACAGATAAACCTATACTGCTTAGCCAATCAGGACAGACATATTGCTATAGGACCCGGAGAAAATTATAAAGTAGGTACTTCCGATTCTTTAAAACTACCATTACACATATTTTCAACCAATGTATAAATTTGCACCAAAGAGACAAAACTATACTGCTTAGCCAATCAGGACAGATAATTTTGCTATAGAGCCCAAATAAAATTATAGAACAGGAATGTTACAATTTTATAAAACCGCCACTGCAATATTGTCAACCCATGTATAAATTTGCATCAAACAGATAAAATTATACTGCTTAGCCAATCAGGACAGACATTTTGCTATAGGACCCGGAGAATATTATACAGTAGGTACATTGCAATTTCATATAACTGCCACTACAAATGCTTTCAGCCCAGGTATATATTTGCACCATTTGATCAATCTGGAAAAAAAAACTTCCTTCAAATACGATTTAGGTGTACAAAATTTTAGGCTAAGGTCTTTAAAAAACACCCCATCGCTGTTTTAACCCTTTACTTACAGAATGCTTGCGTGCAATGCCTTTAAAACAGCTAATATTTAATAATGGAGTACATACAGTAAATCACAATGTCTTTATAGCCTTTCAGAGTCATGAAACACTTACACAACTGAATGCAGGCCCAAGAACCACATGGAAAAATAGTTTTAGCTGCATCAAACCAAAGAAAGTGTCAAATAAATAAATCAATTTATCACCAGTTCCATCGTCCGTCAAGTATTAATTAATATCGTAGTGTCCGATAGAGTAAACCTGAAATACTGAACATTCTATTGTGTGACTTTGCGTGCTTTTATTTTTCACTCAGAACAATCTTCTTTCATTACATCGCACATGTGCAGTTCTGAGCTCATATGTATTCAGGCCGTTGTTAACAAGTATAGCTATTGAAATTACATTCCAGATGGTAATGACACCACAAAGAATCCTGTGATGATAGTTTGAGTGTAGATAATAGAGGCCAACGGTCACTGACAGGAAAATAAAAACCAGTCCGAATGCTGTCTCCAAATGTCAGAAGATTACGATGGATGGGGGATGGTTTGTTATCTCCGAGCTCACTGCCTACGGTCCAGTGACAGTTCAGTCTTGTTTCCTTCTATCCTGGCTTGGATGCTTGGAAGTTTCTGCCTGGTAATGAAAAACAAAACACGAAGTAAAGGAAGAGCTATAAATAATGGTTGGAAAATACGATATTAGTTTATAACACATTGTTATTATTAGTATTAGTATTATTATTTACATAATTGTGGAAATTATATTTACACGACTTTTAAAACATGGTTAATCTTTATTGTGATTGCCTGCAGGGAAACAGTTTATTATAATAAATTAATAAAGTAAAACGTTAATTTGAAAATAAAACAAAATCATGATGAATTGCAGTTTGTTTGTTGCTCTCGACGACGACGACGAGCTGCTGGCAGGCTAAGTTTTAGCCCGAGTGAGTTTTTGCTGTGTGGCCACCCTCTTAGGGTTTAACCACAGAATGAGTATTTCAGTTTGAAATAATGTTTCAGGAAGACGGTTTGTTTTTAGGTTGTATGAAAGAAGAGAGGAAGCATATAGCTCCTGGAACTGCCTGTTAGGATGCAGTGGCCCTTCTGCACCCTGGTGTGTGTTTGTTTATAAATTTCTTTAGTTGTAATTTAATTTTGAGGTCAATCAACTCTTGAATGGGATTACTATGGAGTTCAGCTTTAGCTGCTGTTGGTTTAACTCCTTGGTTATCTGGTGTGCCCGCATGCCATGCCGGGAACCCGATAACTCCGAAGAGGGGGATTTCTAGTGTCGTAATCCCCAAGTGATCTAACCAGGATACTCTGATGGTTTGGTAAACTGACGTAAAATTTGGTAGCCCGGCGCCTAATTTCATCTTCCACATAGGGAAGAGATGAGGCTCCGTGTAGTAGTCTCACGGGGAAGGCGCGGCCGACAGAGTAGATGGACCGGAGTCCCCTATTCTGCGCCCGTTGTAGACATAGCAGCCAGCTGTTTGCAGCCATGCCCGAGACCTCGCAGGCGTAAAGCATGAGGGGGACTATCAGGGCTCGGAAAAGGTGTAACTTTAGGCGAACAGGCATTCCGGATCTCAGCATCGGGTACAAGGAGGCGATTGCCCCTGCGCCCAGGCCGAGACGTCTCGGATGTGCTCGCGAAAAGTTAGACCCTTATCCAACTTCACTCCCAGGTAGGTTATAGAATTCCTCCATTCAATCCTTCGGCCTCGAAATTGAAATGTGGGACAGTCTGCGGGGATGTGGCGCTTCGTTAGAAGCATGGCGTGGCTCTTGTCCGCGTTAACGGACATGCGCCAACGCCGGCACCACTGTTGGATGTTGCTCTTGAAGCTGGTTATCGAGACCCAGGAGAAATAATAATAATAATAATAATAATAATAATAATAATAATATACGATCGAACATAGCGACGAAAATGTGCTGAATTCATATTAGGAATGGGTTTTGTCGGGAAGACAGAGAAACAAAGTTTGTTCCCTCGAAGCAGAGGTATTTTACCTGCGATGGTCAACGAACCTGCATACCGGAAGTCTCGCCTTTATACTTTTGGCTCGGACAGGGTTTACAACGGTTCTCAAGGCTTAAAAGGGTGAGGAAGTAGATGTGCCTTATCTACGATCTAAGAATGTTCGGGGGAAGATTTTAAAACTCAAAATAAGCTGTGAGAAGCAGATGTGAAAGTTGTCACGTGGGGGTAGCCAATAACAAAAAAAAATCATGAAACAAAAATTATAGCCAATCGAAAGATCGCGTAGGCATCACATGGTACGTTTTGAACTTAAAACAGAACGAAACTTAAGAAAGGGAGAGGGGAAAATTGCAGAGTTTGGCGAAAGGCGTGAAGGAGGAAAGACACGCCGAGACAGTCGGGTACAAAACTAACCATGACAACGGCCGAGGCACATTCCGGTACAAATTAACCACGAGGACGCGACGAAACAGAATTAGAAGAAAATAATCAGAAGATTTATAGCGTAAAAGTGAAGTTGTGAAATCTAGGCAATTCGAGGCTAGTCGGAGAAACACATAAGTAGCGACTTCGAGAGTAATAAGAATAACAGTGGTTTCGACGACGAAGGTGGCGGGTTGACCAGATTGGAATCTACGTAACAAAATAAAGATATCACCCAAACTTCTCCGGCAGTATTATTAATCTCATCAAGGCAGTGTCACCACCCCTGAAAAACAAGAACCTCAGCTCTACCGAATCAAATCCCAAATCCCTGTCATCCAACCAACGAACCCAGGACTCTGAGTCCATTGAAGCAACTGCCAGGGACAACACAGATGCGTCAGAGGTCAGCGTCATTTGGCGCCCAACGTTGGGGCTCGAAATACTGCCAGCGGATAACGCACCCGGAGAACCGACAACGGAAGGAAGACGACGCCGATGACGACATCAGCAACCACCAGCAGCAGAGTGTACCGATAGACGTGGGGCAACAAACGACATCGACGCCGCTCCATTACAACAAGGAAGCAGACATTCAGCGCAGACATCATCAGTGTTCAAAAAGTGTGTAAGTGTAGTGAAGTGTTTTGTGAACTATTACAACACTTCGCAGCAGCTCAACCCAGCACCGAGTAAGTGTTAACTGCATGATACATAGGTTAATAAAATTTTGGAGGGGAGTGTATATGCAATAGATATAAGTAAACTGGGTTATGTATGTTTGTAAATGCTGTTAAGAAACAAGAAATTAACCGGCAACGATATGGAAGGTAATAGCAATGAACAAGGGGAAAATTTCACTAACAATAGCACGCGGGTAGGTGTAGAAAATGGAGATAGCGAAACATTAGAAAACCAAGTTACCGGATCGCTTAACACGAGCGAAATGATGCAACAAATGTTGGCTCAATTGAGCCTCCTCAACACTAAAATATCAGAACAAGAGCAAACAATAGGGCAAACTTTGACTCAACGATTATCAGAACAAGAGCAAACACTGGCTCAACGATTATCAGAACAAGAGCGAACAATAGGGCAAACTCTGACTCAACGATTATCAGAACAAGAGCAAACACTTGGGCAAACACTGACTCAACGATTATCAGAACAAGAGCAAACACTAGAGCAAACACTAACACAGCGATTAACAGTACAGGAGCAAACACTAAAACAACAATTGTCCACCCAAGAACAAACATTGCAGCAGCAGATAGCCTCACAATTAAGCATCCAACATAAGGAAATCAGCCAGGGCTTAGAAAATAAAATACAGGGTGTCTTGTTAGAAATTAGAGCAAGTCAAAATGAATCTACGAGGATGTAGAATATATAAGAAACGAACTAAAAGCAACACAGAATAGTGTAGAGGTAGTAAGGAAGGAACTTGTCGTGGAAATAGACGCCATCAGGGCACAACAAATTGTAAGCAATGAAAACTTAATATGTACAATTAGTGATAAGGCAAGGGAAGAAGCAATGACAGTCTGTGTAGCATTACAGAATAAGCAGCAGGCAGTGGAAGCAGGGGTAAATGATAAAATTAACAAAATAAGGGAGACCATAGAGGCACAGAGTAGCTCGCAGATAAGCGAGATCGCTAAATTAAGGGAGGAACTGACACAGACCGTCAATGCTCGCAGGGACGCACTAGCGGAAATCGAACCGCGACCCCAGGGAGCCACGGACGCGCGAATTACCTCTCAGGTTTCCGCGCTTTCGTCGTTCCAGTGTAACAACCCGAGTAGCGAACCGAGGTCGAACGAACCTGCCTGCACTCCTTCGGCCTCACCGCACCCGGCAAGTGAAATGTCAAGCACCGTAGGGCCCCTGCAACAATGCAATATACCTATACAATTTTTGAATGAACTGCCAATCCCCAAGTTCAACAGTGAAGTCGATAATGCGAAGCAGTTCATTAATGACCTCGAATCTTATTTCGCGCTTAGGGGAATTCCCGACCGTTTCAAAATGGTAATTATAAAAAGGAGCTTGATAGGCCCGTCCCTGAGTTGGTTTCGATTGACGGTAGGCGAGCATGCACAATATGAACATTTTAGGTCTGCATTTTTGGAAAAATATTGGAGTGGCGTTGCACAGTACAGGGTGCGCGCAGAAATAAATAATGGCCGATACAGGGAAGAGAAGCGTGAGTCGATGGTTGACTACTTCTTGCGACTCGGCCAATTAAGCCAACTCCTGGACCCACCGATGCCCGAAGGTGAATTTGTATCCCTCCTGACACGACACTTCCCAGACGTTATACGTCATCACCTCGTGGTAGCACGCCCGAGGACGCTGAGCGAAGCCATT
This sequence comes from Deroplatys truncata, assembly GCA_030765065.1. Classification (NCBI taxonomy): domain Eukaryota; kingdom Metazoa; phylum Arthropoda; class Insecta; order Mantodea; family Mantidae; genus Deroplatys; species Deroplatys truncata. Next base: position 113,782,369 of record CM060981.1, read on the forward strand.
GAACTACTTACCGCTCTGCAGGGGTACGGAACGCGGGAAGAAGATAGGCCCAGAATCAGGACTGAAGGCAGACACAGTGATCGGATAAATTCGCATCGTAATGATGGGACGAGGGCACAAGGTGCGTTGAACAACTACCCCACAGTCCGACAGCGTTATCAAGAGCCATTTGCAAGAAATCGGGAGAGAAGCTATAGGCCCTGGAACCAAACGGGCACGGGTAGGCCACCGAGGCAACATGAGGAGTATCCCGTTCAGTACATGAGACTCTCCAGGTACCCGGCGAATGGTAGGCAACACCGGGGAAATAACCTTCACGGTGGAACAGCGGAGAGGCCAAGAACGCCTCCGAATCGCCCAGAAACTCCCCCGAACCGACCTGGAAACACCCCGGGCAGGACAAGGACACCCCCGAACAGGCCAAGAACACCTCCAAGCCGGCCAGCGACCCCACCCCGTAGGGATGAGAACCACGAACTCTTAAGCATGCCGACGTACAGTCACGCTTTGGCGCCGAGCGGGTACCCATCACAGACACGACAGCCGCAAAATGTCCATCGCGAAATGGATGACGCGATAGGTCACCTAAGCGGGGCAATGGCAGGACAAAGCATAGGCCAAGGGAGAGGCCCCAGTCAAGGATCGTGGCCACGACGGTCGGAAAACTAGAGACAGGAAGAGTCGTAGCGTTCCCAGGCTCAACCTCAGAGAATGCGAGCAGGTTCTCGCATTACACAGGGAACGAAAACAAAAATACAGAAGCAAATAGCGTAGGCCACAATATCAGCCGAAACCGGCATGACAAGGAATTCGGATACACGGAGATAAGTCAAACACAGGAAATAACAGAATCTCCGAGAGTAGCGGCAGTAATCGGAAATGAGACGTACTTGGTAACAATAGACAGTGGAGCCATGATCTCGGCGTGCAGTAAAGCACTATTCAATCACCTCAGTGAAAAGAATAAGAACTTACAGACACTACCCGTAAAGAACGCATACTGCATAATGGCTGTAGGCCGCGCGAAACAAAAGATATCGCAGCAGGTCATGATTAATGCTTGCATAGGGGATGTTGAACTTGAAATAGTGTGTTTAGTAATAGACAAACTGGTAGTAGACATACTGATGGGAAGCGACGTGCTAAATGCATTCCAAGCCACTATTGACTATGGACGAGCGCTATTGACGCTTACAGTAGACGGATCGCTAAGAAGAATACCGTTCATTCAAACCCCGAGTATGGAATACACGGTACTAACCGAGATAGAAGAGCAAATACAACAAGAACAATTTTTTATTGAATATTTGCACATTGGGGGAGGCATTAACGTGGTAAGAATTTTTACGCAACAACTGTGCGAAGGGAGAGATCTTAATGACACGCCACTGCAGTCAGCTGATGAGTCAGAAGTAGGTCAAGCACCCCAATATTGTGAGTTAAACACAAAAAATGGAAATGTTTATTTCGGTGAGAGACCGGACGACTCGCAGGTAGTGGGTAAACAAAACATGTCCCTATCAGGTATACACGAATATGTAGCATCAATAGCCTGCTTAAACCACCAACAGAAAGAAGACTTTTACAACATTCTTGTAAAACACAAAGATGTGTTCACCCCAAGGACAGGAGTATACCATGACTATGAATATACATTTGAAATATCTGACGTCACGCCTTTCAAACATAAGTGTAGGGGAATCCCACTCGAATTGCGAAGTGCGGTAGACGAGAAAATCCAAGAACTGCTACGAGAGAACATTATTGAACTGTCAGACTCGGTGTATGTAAATGCATTATGTATAGTACGTAAGAGAAATGGGAGCGTTCGGCTAACTATCGATGGCCGACATGTAAACAAGTTTATCCGTCCCGACAGGTTCTGCACGCAGAATGTAGAGCAAATCTTAGCAAGTATCGGGCGACAAAAATGGTTTACTTCATTGGATTTGACAAATTCATACCTGCAAATCAAACTGGCCCCCCACTTGCGCAAATATACGGCCTTCTATCATTCTGGATGTTTGTATAATTTTACGCGCTGTCCCTTTGGAATAAATGTTAGCGGTGGTGCACTACTCCGGGCATTACACCAGATTTTAGGCACACAAACTGAAGGGTATGTGTCACAATATGTGGACGACATCCTAATACATGATTTAGACATAGAGTCACACCTCCAACACCTTGACGAAGTTCTTGGAAGACTTGCAAACGGTGGTTTGACATTAAACTGGGATAAATGCGCTTTCTTCGCTACATCAGTGAAATTCTTAGGTTATATAATTTCTGGAGAAACCGTCTCGCCTGACCCCGAGCGCGTGGAAGCAATTCAGAAAATTCCCCGCCCCAAGAACCCGAAGCAGGTGCGAAAGTTCCTAGGTGTACTTGGTTATCAAAGTCGGTTTGTAATCAGATACGCCGAGCATACTGCCCCATTACGAGCGTTACTAGAAAAGAACAGGAAATGGAGGTGGACCGAAGCCGAGGAAAATGCATTTAACAGGCTAAAGCAGCTGTTCAGTGAATCGATACTGTTAAAACGCCCGCGTATGGACCTTCCTTATCATATTTATTCTGACGCCTCGTCAATTGCTTACGGGTGTGTACTAGCCCAAGTTGACGAAAACAAGGAATTACATGTAATAGCTACAGCTTCCAGAGCATTAACAAAAGCCGAAAGAATCGCTTGTGTTAGCCAGCAAGAAATAGGGGCCATCTTCTTTGCCCTGCAAAAATTTAAACACTTTGTGTACAACAGGCAGATTATCGTATTCACAGACCATATAAGTTTGTCATTCATCAAGAACTGTAAATTAACGAGCAGCAAAATTTCTCGATACATACACGAGATAATGGCTTACAATATAGAAATCCGCCACATACCAGGGCGCTTGAATACGTTCAGTGACATGTTGTCCAGACTAAAGAGAGGGGGGCAGTTCCCCGAAACGCAGGGAAATACACAAAGAGAGGTTTGCGTGATGAAACTAGACCTAACGTTAAACAAACGCTTAGCAGACGAAATGAAGAGGCTGCCTCAGCTCCAAAGGGCAGATGAGAAGATAGCCGAAATAATGAAGATAGCCACGCCGATCAGTAAACAAAACACGGGGAAGTACGGCATTCTAAACGATGTGATATATAAACTGTGTGGAAGAGAAAGGCCGACATGGCGAGTGTTCGTACCTGCTGTATTGGAAGAATTAGTTATGGATGCATATCATCGCGCACTCATACATGCCGGAGTGGAGAAGACAAACCTGATCATTAATGGGCACTTTTATATTCCAAGGCTTGGTAAGAAGTTGAGGGCCTTTGTTGCAAATTGTGCAATGTGTCAGAAAGCTAAGCCGCTGAACGTCCGATATGATTTACCACCACAGACGATTCTGAGGGATCTCCCTCTGCAGTTAATCACGGCCGACGGCCACGGCCCCATGCCCACCGGAAGAACAGGATTAAAATATGTTTTTGTATTAGTCGACGTGATGAGCAAATTTGTGAAGCTATACCCAGTCAAGAAGCTGACCAGCGCTATCTGCGCGAGCAAAATAGTTGATCACTACGTACCAAATTATGGAAAAATGGCGGCGATCTTGGTGGACAATGCACCGGCACATAAGGGAAGGATATTTCGGGAAAGACTACTCGAAGCAGGCATAAAAGTGTACAATATTAGCGCTTATCATCCAAGTTCAAATCCTTGCGAAAGACAGATGCGGGACTTGAGTATCGCGTTACGGATTTTAGCGAATCAGAAACATACTAGTTGGCCCGGATACATTGAATACATCGAGAATGTATTCAATAACAGTCTAAACTGTAACCATGGATACACGCCACTGCAACTACACACAGGGAATGAACCAAATAGTATTATTCCGGGTGTACCACGAGCGATTGAAACTATCGTGGAATCGGACGCGGAAAGGATTAAGAACGCCTTTGAGAAATTAAAAGCCAAAGCAGAGAAAAGGAGACAGAAGGCCAAGAGATACACACGTACCTGGACTCCGGCAGCAGGTGACCTCGTACTAGTGAGGAACTTTGACAAATCTTCGCTAGTAAAAAGGGAATACAGACGTATGCATATGTGTTGGAAAGGTCCTTATCGGATATCACAAACCTTCGGGGACAGGGTATTTCAACTCCAACAATTAAGGACCGGGAAAATAATCGGTAGGTACCATCTATCATTGATTCGTCCATTCAAGCAGGATCAAGGAAATTTAGTAGAGTCGGATAGGGAAAATGTACAAACGCACTCGGAACACGAGTAAGGAAAGTCAAATATGCGAACATTTTTTACAAACAAATTGGTAGCTTCGGGATAGCAATGTCCTGTTAAAACAGTGTGCTTGACATTCACGATGTTAATGACATACAGTAAGAAAACCGGACAGAACGTATACCTGGCAAAAAAAGGTATCAAAAGGTGTCTTGAGTGTGGAGGCTGCTAATAGCTTCAAGAAAAACAGTATTGTATGTAAAGTGCAAGAGAGAGAGAGAGAGAGAGAGAGAGAGAGAGAGAGAGAAAGATGGAACTAAGATGTGTAATTAAATTAAAAAAAAAATTTTGTTTGCAGAATGTATTGTGTGTATAAACAGATTTCTTAAATGTAAATGTTTTGTAGCCTGGTTGTTGACGGCCAGATATTATGTAGATTGTTTTTCTTTTACTTGGTGAAAATACTTGTGTAAATTTGAAATTGTATTGTGTACAGTGATTGAAATGTATTGTGAACAGAATAAATGTGTAACGGTGGGCTCGCCATCAAATCGTCGTAAGCCACTGACTAAAAAATGAATGAATAAATAAATAAAATGATAAATGAAAGGAATAGAGGGAGAGAGGGACTTTAGATTAGCTTAGATGGGACATTAACGATAAACCCATCATCCAACCTAAAGGTCCGATGATAAGTTTACCGTCAGGGCATATGAAGCTGGTTATCGAGACCCAGGAGAAATAATAATAATAATAATAATAATAATAATAATATACGATCGAACATAGCGACGAAAATGTGCTGAATTCATATTAGGAATGGGTTTTGTCGGGAAGACAGAGAAACAAAGTTTGTTCCCTCGAAGCAGAGGTATTTTACCTGCGATGGTCAACGAACCTGCATACCGGAAGTCTCGCCTTTATACTTTTGGCTCGGACAGGGTTTACAACGGTTCTCAAGGCTTAAAAGGGTGAGGAAGTAGATGTGCCTTATCTACGATCTAAGAATGTTCGGGGGAAGATTTTAAAACTCAAAATAAGCTGTGAGAAGCAGATGTGAAAGTTGTCACGTGGGGGTAGCCAATAACAAAAAAAAATCATGAAACAAAAATTATAGCCAATCGAAAGATCGCGTAGGCATCACATGGTACGTTTTGAACTTAAAACAGAACGAAACTTAAGAAAGGGAGAGGGGAAAATTGCAGAGTTTGGCGAAAGGCGTGAAGGAGGAAAGACACGCCGAGACAGTCGGGTACAAAACTAACCATGACAACGGCCGAGGCACATTCCGGTACAAATTAACCACGAGGACGCGACGAAACAGAATTAGAAGAAAATAATCAGAAGATTTATAGCGTAAAAGTGAAGTTGTGAAATCTAGGCAATTCGAGGCTAGTCGGAGAAACACATAAGTAGCGACTTCGAGAGTAATAAGAATAACAGTGGTTTCGACGACGAAGGTGGCGGGTTGACCAGATTGGAATCTACGTAACAAAATAAAGATATCACCCAAACTTCTCCGGCAGTATTATTAATCTCATCAAGGCAGTGTCACCACCCCTGAAAAACAAGAACCTCAGCTCTACCGAATCAAATCCCAAATCCCTGTCATCCAACCAACGAACCCAGGACTCTGAGTCCATTGAAGCAACTGCCAGGGACAACACAGATGCGTCAGAGGTCAGCGTCACTCTCATATTTTAACAATTTGTTTTATATATCTGCGGTTGGAAAACAAAAATAATTATTTTCAGTGCGTGAATGAAAAAAATTAAAGTAGCTGAAAAATAAACTCATAACTTTTATTTGGTTCAAATTTGTTATATAAATGCCTTAAAAATGCTAGCTAAATATTACTATACCCTTGTTTAATTAATAGTCTCAGAGAAAATATTTTCCAGTTTTAAACTATTTAAAACCTACATTTTTTATGAATAATTAATTATATCTGTGAGTGAACGTCAAATGCCCGCTGGGATGAAAACGTGAGGGGATTACGATAACCACCACAATACCACTGTTGTTCCGTCCTTCCTAACTTTCCGTCTGATCTAACACCGTTTCATGGACAGGCCTGAGCATGCGAGTACCAAGTCACACAGCAATGAGTTGGCGTTCCCTGTACTGCTTATGTTGGGATTAGTGATACCAGAGTAGAACATACTGGATGGAAGGCAATGCAATGAAACTTCGGCAGAAGTTTACCTCTGGGTAGGTGGAAAGAGCCTCGCTATAAAAGTCTTACGGGATGTATTTACTGTGCAGGAAGGCTTGCTTTCTCGTACAGGAGCCTCCCATAACTGTTGATGATTTGCACGCAGACTGCGGCCCCCTCTGGGTGTTACTAGCTACCTAGTAGTTGCTTGACTGAATTGTGAACCTCTGTTGGTTGATAAGATTCTCATATCCTGAGAGGGGGAAATCGGTAAACCAACTTTTGAAACCCGCGCTCATGCACTCATTTGAATATCGTTAATCATCATCACCTTACTCGTTATCTCTATAGGAAATGGTATAAGAGTTATTAGGCTGTTTGTAAAAGTAATATAAAATAAGTTTAATGTATTACATTCACTTGGCTTTCTCCAAATTGCACACGTAGACATTGGTTCAAAAAAAAGTTTTGGATTTTGAAATTACTCTTTGTATGGCATAATGAGAAAAACTAAACTCTTTCCATGTCAAGGTAGTTTTTGTTGGGAAAATTGTCTTAAAAATCTCCTTGTGGCATCTTTTAAAATACTGAACTTAAATTCGAAGTTTGGTACTTATACAAAGTTTCGTTTTTTATTTGTGATGTTCATATGTACACACGCGTGCGAAACGTTTTTAAAATATCTTCTTGATTCAGGATACCTCAAACCATGTACATATTTCCATGAAATCCCAATATATAATTTTTGGTGGAATAGAATATGTACTCCATCTACTATAGGCAGTTGGCTGAGAAACTTTAGTAATTAAATACTTCTAACCATTTGTGAGCACATCCTCTATTGTTTTATTAGGATCTGATACTAAATGCCGCCTGTATTAATAAAATATTATTATATTACGATGAAAGCAGTGGAGAAAGGAGATTGTAGATTTGTAAGAATTACGCACAGATAGGAATGTGTTGAACAAAGAGGATATGCACGCTAGTGAAAAAGGTACACATACTCCTTTAATCGAAAGTTTTTGATATTTTTTGTAGAATTGATTCTAAAAAATCTGATGTGTTACACTCACATGACTTTCTCTACTCTTGTACAATCTAATTTTACAAACGCCTATTCTCCATATGCTTCATGTTAATCGAGATATCGAGATGTCAATCTTATTGCTAATTTTCTTGTAGATGCAAGGGAAATATGGTAGCTTTTAAGCGATAGTCAAATATTTTAACGCTGGTTGCTATGTGGCGCATTCCATTCTCTTTGCATGTCCAGGACATAAAAAAAATGAATAACGAATTTGAGAAAAAGTATAAGTATTGGAAAATTTAAGGGAATAACAAGCAATATCTCGAAAACGGTTCACTCAACAAAAGAAATGTAAATGACATAAATTGTGTATTTTAACGCGATCTACATTTTTTGTGTAGTAAAATTTTGTCTATGTCTTATGGTTTACCAGTTATGCAAAAGTCGTTCACAATGAAGAATAGTTTTGGAGACATTCCCAGAAAATTCAAGATATACATTTCATTTCTCATGACATTATCTTAAACATATGATATTTTAATCAAAATCGTTAGAGCCATTTTTGAGAAAATTAAAATTTTCGAAAAATCTTCCATGTAAAGGGTAGTCTGGGTTGGGGGGATTTTCTTGAAAACCTTCGTGTCGCATCTCTGGAAGATACTGAACCTAAATACCAAGTTTGGTGCTTATCCGATTGTTCGTTTTTGAGTTATGCTGTTCACAGACACACACACAGACACACACACACACAGACACACACACGGACATGTTTCCAAAAATGCTTTTTTTGGATTCAGGAGGTCTCAAAACGTGTATTTCCGCTGAAATCTCGGTATCGAATTTTTGGGTGGAATGCAATACTTCCCCTACTTACTATACGTAGTAGAGAAAGTAAAAATAATGAAATCAATAGTTATATCAATAAAGCTAATATCATAAGTATATATGTTGTATCTTATATTCAGTTATTCACATTTGTAATAACCTAAGTAGGTAGTTTCTGTGGTTTGACTTTTGTTACCATTCTACTCTAATTTAGAAAGTAAGCTTAATTATATATTCACACGTATCTTTGCCTGCTTCTTGGTGACAGTCACCTGTAATGAACAGTCAACAAAGCGCTCATTTATGCAACAGTGTATTACGTAATTACATAGTCTGAAAACATCTATAAATAAAATTAAGGTCTTAGCTTTTAAAGGTAAGAATGCATTGCCCCAATATAGTCCTATTCTTATATAATTAAGTTGTAAATTATTTACTTTATCATACAAACAGCCTTTACTCCACAATGGGCACATTAAACAAAATATAAACTTCATTATGTAAACATAATTATGGGATAAACATTAAAGGTACTTACATTAATATGAGAAAACTAGGTGCGACTCCTGTCGGTCCCCGCAAATTACAAATTAATGCAGCCTAAAGTTTACACATTTCTGTCGTAACTTTGCTGTTTTATGCTACGCCTCCGACAGCATCGCTATTTTATTCCAACGGTTTTAAGGTTAAAAAATGTGCATTTTAACTATTTTATGTACTTGTATTTAAAAATACAACATTTCACTTCAAAATATAAAGTTTCGACAGTAAAATACTGGACTGGAATGCGAGATTTGACTGAATCAACAGAGCCTAGTTGGCCTAGATGTGCCCCTGTAAGCAAATCATGACAAATGTAATACTGCATTGCTGCACATAGATTCGAGCCATAAGATTTCAATAAAAAGTGATGAATATGTCTTTTTGTGAAGTAAATATAACGTAGGTATTACGTCTTAACATGCAAATGTGATGGAAAATAAGCTCTTTTCTCTTGGTGTCTTAGATTTAACTTACCTGTGGGGTGCAATCGTCGGATTAGGTACAAACTAAGGAGTCTCGGGATTTAGAATTTGTAGCCCTTGTAAGAAGTTTCTTTCTATTACTTTAAAAAAACAGGAGTATGTTAGCTGGCCTCGTAGCTCAATCGGTAGAGTACCTGCCTACTGTGCGAGGGGTCACGTGTTCGATTCCCGGCTAGGGTGGGAATCTTTCTCTAGTCAAGATTATTCTCTAACCTCCCCAGGGTCTGGAAGTATGAATGAGAGTGTGAACATGTATGTGATCTACGAATAAAACCCAAACTTTACCAGAAATTCACAAGTAAACATACGAGTTAACACCATTGCCTATAGGCATTAATATGTTTCAAAGGAAATGCTTCCACAAGACCATTGTAGTACGACTTTCTCTGTCCCTTACCAATTCACGATTATTGCAGAATAATATATTACACTATGTGAAGTAACTCTTCTAACCACTTTGCTTTAATCAAGATAAATGTCGTTTGTTATGTGCAGTATGGAATTACCAGCTGTGTGCGAAAACAAGACTAAAATATTTATATTGTAAGTAGAGTTTTGCTAGTAATTACCCCTTGACAAGAAATAGGAGAATAACACATTTCTAGAATGTTACATAACAAACTTCAATTTGGCATAAACAAATAATATTTCTGACGCAATTAGTACTATGAGAAAACATTTTTATAATCTGAGATGCGCACTTTTCCTTTACTAAGCGTTTGTATAACTAGAAAACAAATTCCATTTATATAGCACTCATTAAGGGGTTTCTTAGACAATAACGCAACTCTTCTATGATATTTTAATTTAAATCTAGAAAGACTATTTTTGATAAAAGAAGACAACTAATCTGTTTCACATAAAAAGTTTTTGAGGTGAAAATATTCTCTTTCAACCATTAAAGAACACCAAACTTAAACATGAATTTAGTCTTCATTCGACCTTTTAGAATTGATATGTATTTTTCACATATAGATATGCACGCACTTTTGAGAAGACAGAAAACACATATTTCCATTAAAATTAGAAGTAGAGTTCTTGGATGGAATGCAACAAATAGTTTTTCTGTAATAGATAAGCGGTAAAGAAAGTAAAACTTTCCACTTCCATAAAGTTGATGTCATAAAATCAAGGCAGAATGAGATAAAATTAATAGTTGCTCCTGAAGTAACATTGTATACGGGGTGGTATATAGATGTTTTGTTGCTTAAGCACTAATAAGTAAGAAAGAGTTAGCTTTATAACCTCCATGCTTGGAGTATTGTACCGTACATCACCCGGCTCGGTCACATTGGCTAACTCCAAGGGCAAAGTGACGTAATTAAGTGTGCCAATAACAGGGATCAAGGAGTGTTTTCACCACGAGTAACTTTTGTAAGGCTATTGAAGTGTTTTATTTCCCAAGTTACTACTGTTTTCAAGCTGGGAGTCCTCAAGTGTCCTCACCTCCTTCACAACCTTTTCCGTTTTTTTTCTTTCTTCTTTTTCTACGCTCCTGGTGGATGTTTGCTAAACAAACAGCAAGCATAAACCGTGTTTGATGGAAAGTGCCTAATTGTCTTGTATTAGAATTGTACAAGTTACTCTATATGATGCTACTAAAGTGATATTCATTTAAATTTAAATGCCCCTATACACCGTACACACGATTTTATCGGAGTTTTTATGGGAGTTTTTTCCTTCGCTAAAACGATAGCTAAGGAGCTCATGCCTCCTTTGTCTTCATATTTATTTACCCCGAATACGGTGCGGATACTTCAAGAGCTTGATAGCTTAGATAAGTAGAAGTCACCACTTCCCGTGTCCTCAAATGGGCATTGGCAATGAGTAGAAAATGTTAATCAAGAAATAGGCTTGTATTGCATAAATTAAACAATCAGGTTGAGAGAGAAGCTGAAGACACATTGCGCAAGGCTGCACCTCACTATTATCCATTTGGAATCAAAACTTTTGGACGACCAAGAAAGAGGAGGCATGATTACACTCCTAAGTTGGACTTTGGGACTGAAAAAAACAGTGACTTAAACTTGAACCACTCCTATTATGAACAATATTTGCATTTCAGTGTCATTCAAAACGTCTAAAGGAATAGAAGCATGATGTATAGATAATGTAAATAATAAAACGGAGACCATTCTTTCTACCGTCTAGAACTATGTTTATTTGCATTTCAAAGGCTAATTTGTATAGTAGGCGATCTTTTTAATCCAAGCAGCATATTTAGGGGAATGTTAGGATGATGATTATGATGATGGTGATGATGATGGAAGAGGAGGAGAAAAGAAGCCTGCTCTTTAGAAGCCTGCATGTAGGCTTATAGCGCCCTTTCTGCCTCTTAAATTGGGCATTTAATCAAAGCCAATGGACCTGAATAAAACGGACCACGTCTTTGATATTTGTCCTTCATATGTCCTCAGGTTCCAAAACAAAGTCTAAGAATACACATCTAGGCATGGTAAAACCTTTGAACTCACATAGTATATGCTAGGAGATTTCATTTTCTCTTGCACATTTCCTACATAAGGGTCTGTATAAGTCCAATTATTTGCAAATATCTACTTGGCATGTTGTGGCCCATAAGATAGCCAAAGCACTTCTGAGTTTAGATATAGTTAAATTCAAAAGAGTCTTACTCTACTTACCGCCTGGATGCGAAACTAATTCATGGGCTTGCCTGGCAGTAGCTTATTTACTCCAATATTCAACATGAGCCCTACTTGTTGATACTTCTGGGAGACACACCATAAAAGGGCTCAGGTCCTATGAAATTACGAAACCCTCTTTCCAAGAATGTCTGTCATCTCATCGTCCCTGATACCTAAATGCCCGGGGACCCAAACGAGGGCAACTAGGCCACTGGCATAGTCTATCCTACAACCTTTGGCATTACCAGACCAATGGATGAGATTTTAGCTATCTTAAGGGCTTTTAAAGCTACCTTGCCATCCGGACAGATATCCACTGCACGGCCCGTTTGTGTTATGTGTTTCTGATATGCAATGCGCAGGCTAAGATTGCGTACATGTAGCCTGGAAAACAGTGGTATACCTTCCCAGGAGAATGTCAAGCCAGGTTCTATGGTTTGTGATGCCTACACAAAATATTCACAAATTACCTAAATCTCCAGGACCGCATTTTATGATCAAATTAGTGATTGAGTTTTTTAAAGAAGTTATCTTCTATGCGGCATTCAAGTTATAGCCAATAATAATTCAAATCATCAGAAGGCGCCAATGCTTCGCACTTTGAACCTTGCTGCCACATGTACAATCATATATGGGTTAACTGGCTAAAAGTTAATTCGCCCAACTAGTTCCAAACGGTAGGATAGGGAAAGGAAGGAAGATGGGTAGGTTGAACCTCATCCCGTTTTCCAGGTTTGAGTACAAACTTCAGCAGCAGGTCCGAAACTGCACAGCGCAAAAGTGCAATGATATTGGTCCATTCTGTTGGAGGCTGCAACTTCTATGCTAAAGATATAAATTATTTAATGTTTTGTCCCTAATTTGAGAGTAGATAGCTGCTATAGCGAGTTAATGTGGTAATTCCAGCAGTTTTTATCAGGGAAGCATCGAAATGTTATTGCTCACTTTCCTGCTATTATGATTACAATTGCATTTTTCTTTCCAACACTCCTTTCTCCCAGACCTGAAATGTTTTCGGAGAATTCTCAAGGAGAAACTGTCTGCATTATCCTTGTCAGGAAAGTTTCTGAATTTGTTTTTCTTTCGTAAAAGAATGTCGGCTTTATGAAACAGTAACTAAATTGTCACTAGGTCTTTCTCGTTTTGTGGATCAAAGTGGGACAGGAGATAATCAATATTTTGCAGCCATTCTCCGTTACCCCAGAAATCATGTCCATAATACGCGAGAGGAACGTAAAATAATTCGAGGTATTTATCTTACTTCCTGTTCTTAGCCAAACCTGATGTTGAAACAGTGTTACAAACGGATGTGAATTTCTTTGGATTTGTGTTCTTTTCGTAGTTAAACCGCAAAAGCAGCAGTGTTTTCCATTTCATTGAAAAACGCCTCTTTTCATGTGCGAAGATGTTGCCAAGATTAGTAAATTGACAAAAACAATATGGTAGTTGTATATGCTACTTTATTCTGGTTTAAACACTTCTGCGATGTTTTAAAAAACGAGTGCATTAGCTAATTGTTCTTCATGCAGCCAAATATTACCCAAGATTACGGAGCTCTTGAATTCGCCACTGCTCTTCGTTGTCTTGATCGCCCACCCATGCGCGTAGCCTAAGTTTGGGATCTGCTTTAATGTTACGCTAAATCTTTGCTTTCTTTTCTGACTAATGTTTCGAGATAGTCTGTTTTCTTCCTTTTCGTTTTATTTTCTGAACTCATTAATGCTATGAAAATGCTTCGTTGTGCATAAGTACATTCAGAATACGTAATCTCTGGAACAGTGCCAATAAGGTACATAATTATGTTATTTTAATGGTATTTAACGCCCATTCTTAATACATACACTGATGGTACATGAAATTAAATGACAACGAAAATTTGGAAAGGAAACGTTCCAGGCCTAAGTTTAGTGGTGGGGAGGGATCCAGAGAGACCGATTTGCACGACAAATAAAAGGACACCCCAAAACTCTTCATCTCCGAATCTATTGGAAAAACATCCCCATTCCAGGCTACACTGTTCTTGCATGTTTCAACAAGTTGTTAGGAAGGAAATATTCTAGCAATTAGAGTCAGTGCAGTTTGTGATTGCAAAGGGTAATTGTGAGTCCTGAAGTGAAAATGTTTCAACTGACGAGCTAAGTACTTATTTATGTAAAATAAATTAATAAATATGCCCTGATTAAGAATTCAATCTCGGATTTGCTGTTTTTAAGACAGGAGTATGTCCTCTCATTTCTCGAACCTAGCCATTAGACGAATAATGCAATTGCGTCAATAACACACACAAATTTATCCGAGTGGTACATGTACTAATTACAGTACTGTCTATAGATATATGCACGACTTGAAAACGAGAAGCTATATGGGCAGTATGTATTCTCTGTTCATTGGCGTGTTAGCCAGTCAAAAGTGTGTATATGGCCGCGGATGATGCGTGCCGCCAGGAGTGAAAAACAGGTTCCTTGTAACTGGTACTAGACGGCCACGATATAAGCGCGTTAGGTGGGAAGAGGAACCTAACAGTTGGCGAGACATTAAAAGGACAGTCAGGTACAGAAAGTATCCGTAGTTCCGACTTGCATTTACTAGCGATGCTGAGGCCTGCATATTCACTACTATTTTCCTTGTGCGACTTTAAATTCCCCTATTGCCTTTCCCCTTACACCCCTCTGATCCCTAGCCTTGATGACGTTCGTAGTGTCAACAAATACAGTGGCGCCCTCCTCCAAGCGCACTCATGTATGACCAATTAGTACCAAGCCTTTCGCTCGGCCAAAACACCCGTGAACGTACGGTATTATGGACTAAGCATATGTGTACTGTATCCGAACATGGTTCAAATGTTTAAGAGAGAAAACATTTGGAATTAGACTACTGTTGATAAATATATCGATATCTTACACAGAAATTAAGAACTGAATTTAGAAGTATGCATCCCAGTGTCACCTTTTCTTTTATTCAACAACGTCTGTAACGTTGGCGATAGTTGGATAAATAGTTAAATTTCTTCATAGGTATGAGGTGTACTTAATCACATATTGTGCCGAAAATTATTAAAGTTCTGCTTAGTTATTGGCTAAGCTTAGTAAAATGTTATATCACAAATTATTTAAGTTCTACATAAGTGTGTGGTATACATACCAACCAGCTGTTTCAAATTATACACAAGTATTTGGTACACTTTGTACCTCAATAGATGTCACAGGAAAAACATCCAGCGGGTAAGATCTGGGTAGCGTGAAGACCAAGTGAATAATTCAGCTCCTCTCTAAACAGTCTCCGAGATACCTTTCCTCTTAACTGTACTGTTTAACAATGTAAGAAAAAACGCTTGTCGTAAGTTTAACGTTAAATTCATGCCAAACTGAAGTTACACCGGCGCCGCACATTTGTGTCAGTCAGCGCAAGAATGTAGGGCACCTTCTGCTGAGGCACCGACATTGTCAACTTTGCGAATTATGATAATGGGTGACATACCAAAGGCACGATATGACACTTTTTATAAGCTACCACAGGTATAATCGTAATTTTAAATACAAACCTAATATAATGAAAACTGTCAATCATCTGCATTATTAAACTTATAAGTAGAACATTCTGATATTAAAAGTTATGCAATATGGTTAAAGTAATACTTTCATAAGATACAACTCAACAAATATTCACTCCGAAATATGCATTAAAAAAACTCAACAAAGTTATGTAGATTTGTGGATAAAAGAAGGTAATATTCTTTAAGAAGTCTGCTATAATTGAATGCTGAGGAGAGGACTTGATAACCGTTTCTTCAATAGAATAAAAGAATAAACAAATAAACAACAAATCAAGTGTTAAAGAATTTACAAAGCAATCCAGATAGACTACGTTCGTTTAGGAAAAAGCAATAAAAATCTATATATTATTTTACATTTATATTTAACAGGATTCTTTAAGAAAACATAAATCAAAATACCATTAACTTCTTATAGTACATGGTTTGTAAGTTTAATATCGTATTCTTGTTCATAACTTCGAGAAATAAAAATAAAATATATGTTTTAGTTGGTTCTACCGCAAATAAACCAAACCAACTGCGTTGAGATTTTGTATGCATGTTGTGTTGTGTATGTCTCTCTCTATCTCTCTCTCTCTCTCTCCCCGGTTGTTAAACCTCTACAAATTCCTTTCCAGTCAGCGATTACTAAAGTGGTGACTTGAATAGATAGTTTTAGTTTGCCAAGCACTTTGCCATTTTGTGAGTAAATTGAATATGCAAGTGACAGTTGATAACTAGTTACTAACAGAGAAAGAGAATTGGCCCTGAAAAGACCCTTTAAAAAAATAGCTGCGCTGCAACACAATTAAAAGCGTAGAAATACTCTGATAGTGAATAAAGCAATACAAAATAAAATAAATATGCATGGGGTTAAACTCGATAATATAATAAATGAGCTAATAAAAGAAAGAGGATTATTGACGCAATATTAAAGTGTCAGACTGGAACATATGACAGTTTTTAACAACCAAAATCTTAAACGATGACCATAAGCAACGATCACTTTAACCACTATTATTTGCGTGGACTACATATATTTTGTTCCTGTCTACACGACTCCTACAAAGTGCAGACAAGTGAGGTTATAGCACTCTTAATTAACTGTTTATTCTTAACACTAAGCTGGTCTTTAGGTTTCTACCAACCTCATACTTAGTTGGATATATTCAAATCAGCTCGAGTTGCAATGGCTCAAAACGAAACTTTAATCTTGGAGACTGCATAGAGGGCAATAAAATATGATTGCAACGGTTACTATAGCCGAGCTCATTACGTTAACGTCGCAAGCGCTGCTAATCTCTTTATACCTTGCTCTCGAGTGAATTGTTAATGTTTCGTTCTATTCTCAGAACAAGGAAACAGACTGGGTTATTAAGAAGTACAAGAAGAAACTTAGCAACTATGTTTCATCTCCATAGTGTCGATGTGTAATTGGCAATCACAAAGGCGTGCAGAAATTGACTAAGGGAGAATTTCGTTTGGGGGAACGTTATCTTTGGTGATTCGACTTCTATAGTATAACCACTCCAGAACCAAACACCTCGGTTGTTAAGGTTATGAGCACATACGTGTTGAATTGTCTCAGACTGTCAGATTGACGAGGACAAACCTGGTTGAACAAGATCATCTTTTCTGTGCACTCCTATGAAGAATCCGGCGTGACGATGCATCAATTTCGTGATATTCTGAAGTAACTAATGGAGAAGGAGAATCTAAAGCAAAATAAAAGTTGTATTAGTCAATACAGTAGCCCTCAAGGGTATTTTGTAAAAAGCATTAGTTAAAATTACATAAAGATAGGTATTTAATAGAAAATATGTCAGTGGATAATTGATAAGTATGTAATTATAATCAATTTATTACAAAAATACATTTAGTTTAAACAAAGTTATCTTACATAAAAATAAATAAACATTCTTCTGGCTCAAAAGTAATTTGTAGGTCTAAGTATGTAAGAATAAAACAAAAATATTTTGGAATCTGAAAAAAAGATCAGTATTTCGTTGCATACCCATGAGCTTTGATCACTGTTGCACATCTATTTGGCATTGAATCCACAAGCTTTCGTACTCGGTTGAGTGGACGTTTTGAACATTAGTCCAATAAAGCAGCAGCAAATTGATCCTTGTCTGAGTAGCTTCTACAACGAACGCAATTCATCCAATTCATTCCAGAGGTGTTCTATTGGATTTAGATCCGGGCTCTAACTTGGCCACTCAAAAAGTTTGATTTTTTATCTCAAAAGAATTTTTTTAATGGCCGGAGCTGCTTTTTCGATCATTGTCCCGCTGAAAAATCCAATTGCGTGGCATATTCTTTCTCCCATGTGCAACCACAATCTTTTTTCTAAAATGTCACTGTGCAGGTAAAGATCCATATTACCTTCTATTTGGACTAGAAAAACACTCCCACACCATGGCTCTACCACCATCGTGCTTAATGGTCAGTACCTGCTACTTTTTGTTGTCCCTTTGGTTTGTTGGTTGATGTATATACTGCACATCAGAAGAAGAAAATAAATTAAATTTACTCTCGTCACTCCATAAAACCTTAGATAAATTTGTGGAGTTCCAAGTTTGATGTTTCCCTGCAAACTCTAACCTGACCTTCCTATTTTTGGAATTGATGAGTGGTTTACGTGATCATCATCTACCATTTAAATCACCTGCTACTAGGAAACATTTTACAGTGGAGATATGTAGGTTCAGTCCATAATGCTGCTCCAGATCATTCCTAATTTGTCGAGTCGATTTTCTTGTATCAGCAACCAACTGTTTCAAATCATTCTGTCCTCCCTCATTGTTATTTTTCGTGGACAACCAGATCTTGGCTTATTGACTACTGTTCCATCCTGTTCCACGTTAGTTGTGATATGCTAAAGTCTCTATCAAGTTAGACTGCGACTTCCCCTTTTTCAAAACATTCAAAACAGCTTGTCTCACATTAACTGAGTATTCTTTTTGTTTTTGCGTGCTTCTAGTTGTCTCTACAAATAAACAAACACTACCTGAATGCATAAGTAACAATATTAATGAACACCATACCACCAAATCACATTACAAAATACTTTTGAGCTGAAGTAATATATATTAAAGTGTTATTATATGCAGCAGCCTAAAGCTATTCACAGACTGATGCAATTACATGCGTTGCTCTATTGTGACTGCATACAAATACTGACAAGATAAAACCTCAACAACAAAATACTTTTGAGCACTCTGTAGATAGATTGTACTGAAAGTGTAGACCATGCCATTACAGACTTTTTCTTATGGCAAAACCCTATTACTACATGAAATTTTACACGGCAAACATTCAATAATAACACAAATAAAGTATAAATTCTATTGCAACAAAGGTGATTTATTATATAGGAATAATTATTTTATATATCCGATTTCCTAAGTCATAAATTCAGAGGCCCTTTTCACAGATAATTTTGCTGCAACGTAACAGATCTCATATGCGAATTTAAAAGCTCATGTAACGAGGGTTACAGATATAAGGTAAATTCATACATATGTATCATTAAAATCCTCAGACTTCCACGTTTAACAATTTTTGTATAAGTTCATGGAAGACTCACGTTTAACACAAATGTGTTGAAGAAAGCTGCAACAAAGTTCTAGTAGCTCTTTAGTTGAATACTGCTGAAATGTGATTCTTAATATTCTGACTTTAAAACATGTGTTTGTTCTGATTTTAAAACACGTCATTCTGAAAGACTTACAGTGTTGGAAGATGCAAAGGGATTTCTTATCCGGTCATATTGATGCACGTTTATTGTTGGAAAATATTCATTTAACAGTTGTATTGAGTTATCACGACTGATCAGTTGTTACATTTTCTTAAAGAGTCTTATTTTAACGTCAATATTGAGGAAGTATTTTATATCACACCACTGTGAATGCCAGAGGGATTGCAATGTAAATTAACATTATTGTATGACAATGATTTTAGATGTTTGTTAGCTATAAGCATTGTTAGGAAATAAGTTTACACGGTCTCACTGAAACTTGCAATAGAAGTGGGTAACAATGAACCGTGGGGTGAGTTGTTTGTCACAAGAAGAGACAAGCAAATGACGTCAGGGCAGCGTGCCTTTCTTTAGAAATGGTGGGAATATCTTCTTTTGAGCATGTGTGTTAGTAATTGTAATTGACTGACAAAACAGACGCTAATGTTGAACGCAATTTGGTAACCAATAGTAGTTCTATTATAATGTTTAGGCATTTCGGGGAGAAGGAGTAAACTGGTCGCAGCCAACGTTTCCCCAGTCGGCTACAAAGCGAACGGAAAGCTTTGAAGCCTGACCATAAACCCATCAGTAAACGATTAGTAGGGTCTTCCCATCCCTTAAATACAACACGTGGTCCTTTCTCGAGCTCCACCAAAGCAAAGCGTTGTTGCAATGTCATTTCTGCTGTTTCTTCGGTTTTAGCAGCTGTGACTGTTCGCTCGTGCTTTTCTTCCATGTTCAGCTAAGCTTCTATATTATTTCTTCAGAGAAGTTATATAGTGTTTTACTTAGTGCAGTTTTGTAAGTTTAGCAGTGTTTAATAGTTATTAGCGTTTAATAGTTTAATTAAGATGTGGAGACCTTGGGAAACGAACCAAGTTGCTGCCCCTCCGGCCGCACCAGCAAGTGACCCTCTGCCGAGTACCAGTAGTGCCAAGACCATGAAGAAAAGGGCTACAAAAACTGAATAAGCAAAGCCAGATTTTTGTGTGTAATGTTCAAGAACATGTAGAAAAGAACCCTTTATGTGGAAAAATGTTTGTTATTGTTTTGAATTTCTCAAAAACAGCTTAACGATTTTTAGTAAAATACCGCAAGTTTAAGATATATGCAGGAAAAATAAAATTTGTATCATGAATTTTATATTCTGGGAATAACTTGTAAATTCTTCCTCGTTCTCAATTTGTTGTATTACTGGTAAATTCTAAGAGAGAGACAAAATCTTACTTTGCGTAAAATGCAATCTCGGTAAAGGACACATTTTAGGTCAAATTGTGTTAACCATTTCCGAGAAATGTTTTGTTGTTGGTTTGAATTTTGAAATACAAGATGGAAGTCCCGGTATGTATTTTCCTCGTGGTCATGCTAAGAGCATGGAATTTCAAAGTCATCATATAGTCATCTGTATTTTAAAAATCTGACTATCGCTTTAGCCTATGTATCCTTATATTTACAACGATATGTGCAATGAAATTTTATCTTATTATTTAAGAAGTAGATAGAGGAATAAGCTTTTGTAAAAGTAGAGTGAGTAGAGATAATCTTGTGAATATAATACATAAGATTTTTTTTTTATTTTCTTTCTTTTGCCTTCGTATTTTTACTTATCCTGCATTTTATAATAAAGCTATTCATTTAAGAAAACAGAAGATGTCATGCTTATAAATCTTACACCTTAAACAATACACAACTTCTTGTATTAGCTTTATATTAATAAAACATTGTTGTGATACAAGTGATAAAAGACTTGCGTTCGCTTTACTTGTTTCACCTGTTTTTGTTTACAGCTTTTGGAACTTGGTTTGTCTACATTCTGTGGTTGCAGGACAAACAAAATAAAGAATACTTTTACCATAGCTCCGCGCACAGCATAACCAAAAATGATGCTTTGATTTGGGAGTAAGAGTTCCTTTCAAAATAAATTAATATTTATGTATTTTAATTATTTAATGATAGTCCAACAATGTATAGTTTATTCGGGACATGTTTCTAAGTTTCTCTCGGATATGTTAACATGCATTTCCATTCTTGTAGCGCAGTATATTAGTTCAGATCATTCATTAGTTCAGTTATATTTTAAAGCGTTTGCAACTTAAATGTAATTACTATGCGATTCATAGTTATTTACATAGTTATTTTGTGTGTAAAGCAAGCAGACAAACTGCATGATTGTATTCTGTACATGTGGAATTCACCTGCAAATTTTGCTTTCAAATACTATTTTTAATTTTGGCAACAACGCGCATATGCACATGGATGTCACTAAGATTTTATGGTGCTTGCGGTTAGGGAAGGTAGGGAACAAGTGTTTGGCTACTGCACAAAGGCCGCCGCTTGGGGATCCTAAGGCTGCGATGACCATATATATTCTCGAGCTATAAGCATGTTTCACGCAGTTCTAAAGAATCATTCACGAGGTACACATCATGCAGTTCTATGGAATCATTCACGATTCACGGTACACGTCGCGCACTCTTAAAGAATCTATCGTGGAGTGCACATAATACAGTTTGGAAGAATCTCTCGCATCGTAAAGTTAGTTAAAAAATGTGAAGTACGCGGCAACTGATACGATTCTAACTAAATTTGCAAATATAACCGTTTCATTCAGGCGTGTATAAAGATTAAAGATGTGAACTATTAATTAGGTGTGAGGGCAATAAAAGTGTGAAAATAAATTCTTTTATCAGCGTTATCTTTTAGTAACACCTCCTTTCCGTTTACACGCCCTGCTCAGAGTTACTTGCTTAACTGAGTAATAATAGCTAGCCGGAGGACAAAGCACTCAAATCTTAAAATAATAAAACAATAACAGGCGCCCAGCAAATAAGATAACACGAGCCGATTACCGCGACAATATAAGCATTTAAAAACCTGTTTTCCTTTGTTTTTCGTAAGCATACATTGGTTTTATATCTTAAAAATGCAATGCTGTCTGCAGGATAAAGAGATTTTCACTCCAAAATAACAGACTAGCATTTGTCTTCTGCAGTATCTGAAATGCATCAGAAAATAAAACAAGCTTTGTGCGCCAGAGTTTGTCTTTTAATGCATCGGCAAATTTGGTTTTGTTTTCTTTCTCAAATGATTGCAGCATTGCACCCTTCAATGCATACACACACGACATGGTATCGTTTTGATAATCATCGTACTTCTGTGGTAAGAAGTATATTGCTGTCTTGCGTTCCTTGATAGTCACCTGAGCAAATTACCATGACTTGTAAGTCTGCTTTTAATGTAACTTGTCATTTACACAGTTCAGCATGATACTCAGAAGCTTCTAGAAAACTCTAAAAATCAAAATATAGAGTACGCAGTTAATACACTGAACGAAAGCAACGAAGTTTGGTATTTTTTTATTGTTCTCATACATTTTATATTACGATATACATTAATTAGTTGCTGTTAAGCGTACCCCACATTATCGAAACGTCCGGATATTGGTTTATAGTACGACAATCTGAAATGTACATAAATTGGTGCAAAATGATTATCAAAATGGTGTTCTTAGCTAACAATTAGTTTTTCATTTGTATTCAACATTATGGTAAATAAATCCATTACACATACAGGAAGGGCCTTTAAGTTGAGATTGTAGAATATCTCCAAAACTAAGCCTCGTAGAAAGAAATGTCCTTAATAAAAGTTGCTAGATATTATGGGGGAAAGTAAATACTATTAGTCGTGTTTTGTTTGGAGGAGATTATGATATCATTTTAGGTCAATTTATTTTTTTAAATCGGAACCTATAATTAGAGTCAAATTAAATTGACCCTAAAATGACTATCACAACGCCCTCCAAATAGAACATGACTAATGGCATTTACTTTCCCCCATAACATCAAGCAAATTTTATCCAAGATATTTCTTTCTACAGCGCTAAGTTTTGGAGGTATTGTAGAGTCTCAGCTTTAATGGTCCACCCTGTATATTATATAAGTGTCTATGTGATATACCTAACACATATCTGTTTTAAAAATGTTAAATTTCATAAAAATATAAACTACAAAGCAATGATTTTGTAGTGTGTTGGTTTAATTTGAAAGAGTGTATTACTTCTTTTGGAATTTTAATTTTTCTACCACGTATGCACCTAGTAGGTAGGGAAGGTATTGCATTCCACCGAAAAATTCGTTATCGGGATTTCATCGGAAACACATGTTTTAAGGCTCCCTGAATTCTAAAAAGCATTTTTACCAAAAGGTGTGACTGCGCGTGCGTGCGTATGTGTGTGAACAGTTTAACAAAAAGCGAAATGTCCGATAAATACCAAAGTCGGTATGTAGGTTCAGCATTTTATATAATCTGATACGAAGATTTTCAAGAAATTTCTGCACCCCAGCTACCCTTTATATGTAACATTTTTCGAAATGTAGGATTATCTCAAAAATGGCTCTATTTCGATTGAAATACCATGTGTTTAAGATATTTAAATGATAGATAAAATGTACACATTCAATTTTTTTGGAAATGCCTGTCAGGTCCTGTTCATTCTGAAGCAGTTCGTGGTGCAACAACTTTGAAGCCGTACCGTTTGCTCCAAATTTTGATGCTGCTATCCCGATGTGGCATCAATTTAGATAACGTTTAATGTTACCTGCTTTGTTGAGTTCTACGATGTCGTCATCTCCCAGCTCGTTATGCGTTGCCTAGTCCACTAGCTGCTACACTGGTATAGCTCTGAGTTCCTTGTCTCAGGCATACGTGAGTGTAATGTGAAAGGATAACACCAGTTTAATTGGCTGATAAATTTTAATGTTGACTAGAATATTCTGTTTGAAAAGAATCGCCGACTGTTGAATTAAAGAATTAAATTACTTCTAGAATAATAATTATGCGAAGCGTCAGTTCGCATAAGTCACAGTAATGTTACTCGGAAAGATCCCTCACAGTAGCCGCTAAATCTTTCTAACGCTGGCGCGTCACTAGGTGCTACACTACTTAAAATGAAACTAACTACCACACGAGCGATTGCAAGAGCCATCGCATGAGTAAGTCGCATGATTTAGTAAGTAAGTAAGATTGAGAGTAAGTAAGTAAAATTAAGTAAGTAGCTCTGATTTAGACTGCTCGCCCTTTTCGTAACTTTAGCTCCACCTGCCTATCGCAACCCCTACCAACGTTCCTACTTATGCGGTCCAATCTTAAAACTCTCTCTGATACTGGGGTGCGGCACCTCCTTGAATCTAAGAATTCCAATTTCCTTCTAATTTACAGAATTCCTGCCTACGTGACTGCAAACGTCTGAAGTCAAACTCCAACTGCATTCAGGAACTTTTATGCTAATGCATTCGCTACTAATGACTTTTGTTAACTTAACTCGCTAATGACCTTTTTCTCCGGACAAATCTCAAGCTTATTGCATTTGTGCATTGATTTAGTGTACGGAAATTATTTATTGAAGTTATTTCTCTATCTTACTATCATTTCTTTATTTAATTATTTGTATCTTCCTGACATTAATTTCGGTATCGATTTGGAAAAATTCCGTACAAATTTGTGTAATTGGTAAGCCCTTAGAAATAGACAAAACGCACTACATAAAAAGTGTAGATGTCTTTAAAACACACGGTTTATTTTCAATTACTTTATTGTGACATCAGCCATTTCCGAGTATCCGTTACCATTGTTTTGAATGTTCAATATTTAGTCAATTTCTTAATGTACTTTCGCTTTTCAGTTGTTTGTCGCAATGTCATGGAAAGAGCATAGAATTTCTAGGCCAGCATATAGAGACCCGGTTTTAAACATATGACTATCGATTCTGTTTCCTCTATCCTTCTTGTACCTACAACAAAATGTGTAATGAATCTATTTCTAACATGAGGTAGATAGAGAAATAAGCTTTCACATTGTTACACACTAGGTAGATGGCCTAAAGGTTCGCATGAAAATTAAATTGGTTTCTAATACCCAGCACGCACATTGCGGGGGTGTATACTTACTTGGCTGTGGGGGACCGAAACGCGATGTGGAGGTTAAGAGGAAGGCGTGGGTTTTTACTACACAAAATGCATAACACAAACCTAATTACATATTCCTAGATTTATTTCCCACCGTTTGGGGTTCCTACATTATTAAAAATGGAAGGTGGGAGGAGATGTCCACCAATCCAAAGCCCGGCTTACACACGCGATCCGTTCCTCACGGAATCCTGAGAGTGGCGCTATCTCCACTACTCGTGGCTAGCAAAGCTACCAACCAAGAGTGACGTAAACAACAATGTGTCTGGTAATGACAATGTAGAATAATAATGTAACCACCAAATTATTAATACGCCACACCATGAATAGTTTGCAAAATCTATATAAAAATAAACGACATTAGGTGTAGAAAAGAATGTGAATGTAACAGATCGGATTTTTTTCATATATAATGCCGTATAATGTGTAATAGTACTAACCTAGAACATGTTCGCAAATATTTAAGAAGTCAAACATATTAATTAAATGTCAAATTGTGCAATATGTAGTTAGTGCATCTACGTTGAGTTTTATTTAACTTTACACTAATCACAAGACGGTTATTACAGAGCTAAGCATCAGTTTCTTACCCTATCTTGCGTGTCTACTGCATTGTTCTAGCATCCCTAAGAGTATTAGTGCTTCCTACTATTCTAAGTTTTAATTCATTTATATCCGTATTAAAATACCTTTAAAAATCCCATCTGTGTTAAGGAACCTTCATTTTGCTTACCATATTTAACGGAAATTGCTTTGGCGTTATCGCCTTGGAAACCGAACTCAAGACTATATTGAGTTGATTATCGCTAGCAAAGAGGATTTTCTGGGAGGCTTCATCCTCAGCGGTCTCGGTGATATCATTAATAACTTATAAAGTTACTAGAGGAAGGAAGCCGTGAGCCTCATCTCCTTCCCAGTAGCATTAAGTCATTTATAAACTAAATTATTTAACATGCGCCAAGGCTGTTGTTAGCACATTTCTACGGGATCAAAGTTGCCACATACATGCTCTTTGCCAAAGACAAACAAGGTGTGGATTTTGGTTGTATCGATTTCACTTCCGCTACTAGTATAAATATTATAAGACTCAATACGCAGATACTCCATAAAATCTGCATGCAATTATTGCAGTAAACTTGGAGAGGGAAACATTTGCAATGTAAACTGCTCATTACGTAACTTGTTATACCATTCTTTTTTTAATATAGACAACGAAATGCAGCAACATCATGCCTTTAGGTAAAATAATAATAGTTCAAGGGATATAATTACACCTGGATTTATTCAGTGAATCTCTAAAATGCATTTCGTTATTATAATATTTCACATTAGCTGTTAACTGTGGTTGGCACACATTACATTGTAACAGGGAATCTCTTTTATAAACCACCTAATCTACTATCTCCTCTACCAAAAGAGTGGTCTAAACAGTACTAACATTCTGCTTTTCGCTGCTTTAACTCACTCGAGTGCATGCGTGGCTAAATACTTGTGTTATCTAACTCGGAACAGTCAATTTGCATGTAGGAACTCCTAGCTGTAAGTTCAGGATTCTTCAGAAACCTCTGAACTCTTAGCTCTCTTAACTTTTATGCTGTAATTCTCCTATAGCGTTATGGTATACCGATGTGCATAAAATATGGCCCATAATGGAACGCAGCTGTTTATGTTGGTACTGACAAATCTAGCCCCACCCTCTTCCAGCGCGACCACCTCAGCCACTGGATTGGCAGAGTACTTTACCTCCCCAAGGTATGGAAGAACTGCCTAAGGGTAACGTTACAAACCAGTATTTTATGTTCTCACTAGCCGACCATGGTTATGACAATGCTTCATTGAATTTTGGCACAAAAATAAAATATAATACGATAAAACGTAGAAATAATGTCGCTGATGAAAGCTCTTATACGATATAAATGCCGTATCGGTCTTCCAGTTTAATGACACTGCAAATAGATCTTCACCCCATCCTCTAGGAGACTGAATTAGATGTATTGGTGAAGCGGTGGTAACCGAATCATCTCATTATTTAATGTCGATTATAACATCATTAACTGTTTCGTCTTTATGTCCCTGAATTGTTTTTCAGGCCGGTCAAATAGAGAACCTACCGGGTGGGTGGAGTAAAATGTTGGTTACCGGAAGGTGAAAATCTTATGCGGGGGAAAAACACTCCACATTTTATTCACGTCAGTGTACTTTTGACTAAAGCTTACTAAACAATGAACACATTCTTTAATACACGCACCGTTAATGCAGAATTTTATCCATATGTATTTAATTTACTATCATTCTGGCTAACCTAAAAACGAATCTGCAGCCCCTCAATAATTTTATATTCTTAAATCAATAGATTTAATCAATAATCTAATAGACGCACGTAATCTGTTGCAATCTAAATATTCCTCATGATAGCCATTCTTGGAGGATCCATAATTCAGAATTACTATAGAAATAGTAGTATGCGTAAAATACGTTAATGCTGTATTTAAAAGTAAGAGCCACTGCCATAAAAGAGATGGATAGACTATTTCGGAAAAAACAACAAAAATGTTATATTTAAAGACTCATATCAGTTTATATATGACGACTGCTCTCGTGATAAAATTTGTTAACCAATTTAACAACGTTGAACAATTCGATAAAATCAAGACAACGCGGCGATGAAAATTGGACATTCAGAACAATTGATATCCAAATTGTCATGCCTTAAAATACCATGTTAACATTGAATTTTATTTTTAAAATACAAGGTATTCTTACAAAGTTATATCCTATATTAAATACAAGTGTTCGGCCATTAACCGCTGAAGAAATTATCCACATCGGAGGAATCGAATAAAAAACTGTCCATTACTTTTATCTTTATCTATGCACCGTATAACATTTATATATAATTAATAATAAATTTTAAATATTACTTTTTGTAGGATAAGGATGATTTGGAATATATTGCAAGTAAATTGAGAGAAGAATATAAGAAGTGGGGACTAGAAATTAATATGACAAAGACAAAATATATAGGTTTAGGAGAAGACAATGCTGAATTATTACTGGAAAAAGAAATAATAGGAGCAGTCACAGAATTTAAATGCTTAGGCGTAAAACTGGGCTAATAGGAAAACTAAATAAGTAAATAAAAGAATAATTCAAGGGAAAAAATTAATATCCAAACTGGTGTAGGAACATTCGAAGGAGTACTAAGCTACAAATATATAACATCTTAAGAGTGTTGTACCCTATGCATCAGAAGTATGGGCATTATTAGGAGAGGAGAGGAGGTTCCTTTTTGGCATTAGAAATGAATTGTCTAAGACGCTCTGCGAGATTTCTACTTTAGATAGATTAAGGAATGAAAGAATTGAGGAAATCATGGAACCATACTAGAAAGATATAAAAAAAAATTGAAATGGTATGCACTTTTAAAAAGAATGGAAGAAGCAAGAATTCCAAAACAATATTTGAGTGTACAATACAGAAAGAAGGTCGTTCCAGAATGCAGCAGGTAATTGAAACCAGAGGGTTGGAGAGAGAGCAATGGAGTCGGGCAACTGGAAGACATCGAAAACGTTGTGAAACCGGTGTATCATTATTATCATGATTATTAAACATTTTCTAATCTTATTCTTTAGAGACTGTGTACAAATTAAAAGTCTCTCATCTGTTGACTTGTTTTCCTTTTCTCAAAAACTTGAGGTTCTCAATAAACCAATCAATTTATATACTTTTCTGTTCAAGTTTTCTGCAAATTAGGTCGCATCCATTCGACTATTTTTTTAATTTCGTCTTTATGTATAATTTAGTGACTACCTCTGCCCCCAAACCTTTCTCTTATTCTACATTCCTTGCAGTGCATATCTTAGCAGGCATCTTGGTCTCACCCAATATGACATGAGTTTCCTTGCTCTTCCTGATCTATTTCAGCTCTGTTCTTCCTTCACCTATTCTTTCTAAAACACCTTGCAACACCCTCCATTATTCTCCACACTCACATATTTAAGAGTACTTGATGCCGAAAATTCTAAATTTTTACAAATTTAAATTTATTCAGCTGTTGTTTTTGTTTATCAGAATTATAATAGAGCATTATTTTTGCTGTGCTGTATAACTAACTTTCCAAGAGCATGCAAATCTAGTTATGTAAAAATGTTGTTGCATAGTATATTGCAAATATAATTCTATATAATCAAAGATTAAATTTTGTGTTACATTAAAACATCCTCTCGAAAAATAATAGGTATGCAACACTTTGAATTTTTTAAAAATAATCATTTCATTATTAAAATTCCAAATTCTTAACGATGCTTTATATCAAGAAAATACTGTTTAATATTATCCACCCTCAAAAAAATTTATACCGAAATTTTGAAATAAATGTGCATCACGGGACACATTTTAAATTGGCAAAAATGTAACAAAACGAGAGAACAATAAAAACAAGCTTTAAAATGTCATGGTCTATTTGAAAGCAGGTGTGTATGTCCATTTAAACGTAGCATTTTAAGCAATTGTATCCTGACTCAACAATATTTGAGAACTTTTCCTTCGGATATTTTTAAAAAAGTCATCTTTTCCAAACTCTGAGGAAAAGTCATTATCGAGTATCCTTAAAGGAATTGAAATATTTTTCTCGCCAAGTTACTGCGCTATACAATGACATATTATGTATTCCAGTAATTACTTCAAGTATGTACTTCTTTTGCCTTTGCTCTACTCTTACCGGCATCTTGAAATCCAGTCATGTTGCAACTTATGGCATTATTAACATCGAAGAAAATGGTCCCTAGAAATGGAAGCTGAGACAGGTTAAGTCATGCTAAAGAGTGAAGCGCTAGAGACAAATCTAACCGGTATCAGAGCGCAACCTTTGATATCTGCTAGGTTTAACAGCGTGCCTCAGCGTGCGCGTGCCTCAGGGTAGATTTGTGACTCAAGTAAACTCAAGTAAATTAGTCGGATGTTGTAAGTTACTCGTATTTAGCAAGTTAAACCTAATTATTTATCTTTTTACTTTCTCTACTACTTACCTACAATAAGTAGAGGAAGTATTGCATTCCACCCAAAAATTCGATACCGAGATTTCAACGGAAATACACGTTTTAAATCTTTCTGAATCCAAAAAAAAGCATCTTAGATAAAATATTTGCGTGTCTGTGTCTGCCGTAAACTGCATAACTTAAAACTGAAAAGTCAGTTAAATGTCAATTTTATATTTAAGTACAATTTCTTCCACAAGGATTACAAGAAAATTATCCCACCCCAAAGGAAAAAGTTTGTTATTTTGTGTTTACTCAAAAACGCCCACGAGTTTGATTAAAGTACCATGTTTAAGATACTTGCATGAAAATTAAAAGTATATCTTGAATTTTCTGGAATCGTTTGTGAAGTTCTCTTCATTGTGAATGACTTTTGTATAACTGGTGAACCGTAAGAGATAGACCAAACCTTACTGCATAAAAAATATATAGATCTTGTTTAAGCACACAATTTATATCAAATATTTTTTCTGGTGTTTACCATTACCGATATATTCCTTATTATTGATTTTAGTGTTCAAATACCTAATACTTTTCTCAAATGAAAATTTCTATTCCTTAATTTTCTTTTTTTTCGTGTTCGTGCGCAGAGAACGGGATTTATAAAGCCATTGCATACAACCGGCTTTGAAAAACTCTGAATTTCGTTTTAGCTTACCCAATTCTCCTTATACCTACAACGAAATGCGTTAATGTGTAATTAAAGTTTATCTGTTTTAACGAGAACTAGATAGAACAATAAGCCTTTCTAAGAATAGTTTGTATAAACAGAAGTAGAGAAGTCAAATAAATGCAATACGTCAGAACAGCATAACTTCAATACGAAAAGTCGGATAAATATCAAACTTCGTATTTCCAAAGATGCGACACGAAGATTTTTAAAAACGTCCCCCTATTCCAAACTACTATTTACATGGAACGTTTCTCGAAATCGTTTATTTTCAAAAAAATGATTAAAATACTATATATTAAAGATGTTTATATGACAAATAAATTGTGTATCTTAAATTTTCTGGGAATAACCTGTGAAGCCCTCTTTCTTCGGAAGAAATTTTATATAATTTTGTATAATTGATAAACGTTAAGCGATAGATGAAAACGTACTACACAAAAAATATAGATCTCTTTAAAGAACATAAATTATTTCAAATACCTCCTGATGTGGCATCAGCCATTTCAGGTATATCCGCTTTAATGGTTCGAATTGTTCAATACTAGCCATTCTTTTAAGGTCCCGTCCATTTTCAGTTGTTTCTCGCGATGCCATAGAAATAGTACGGAATTTTAAGACCAGGTATAGCGTCCAGTTAAAAAACATTTGACTATCGCTATTCCTTTGTATCTATAACGAAATGTGTAATGCAGGTATTTTCAAAAAGATTTATCTTCATCAAGTTGAAGAAGACAGGAAATAAATTTCGTAAAAATAATTTGTGTACCCCTAATAAGCTGTAGACGGTAGAGAAAATCATGTGAATGTAGCACATATGATTTTTAAATGTATGTAATAACACATATACTACAGTAAGAAAATAATTAAAAGAGGAAGAGTTATAGTGTTACGTCGTTGATAAATACAGAAAAACTAGTTTATAAGCATTCCAAAGAGATATCGCACCAGAAGCTCCATATATATGCCGAAACCTAAGAAAAATTCTATTATTGACAATTCCTCATCCCAGTAATTCTATAATCATGGAGTAGAAAATGGGGATGATGTTTTTTCCAAATGAGAATTCCTGAAAAATGTCATTTTAGTAAATGAATAGCGCATATCAACTTCCACTAACAGAGTAATAGCTACATTTTATTTGTTTACCTTTTAATTACTGAAGCAATGTTAAATATAAAACAAGAAAAAAAACTTTCGTATAATCTTGAATATTTTTTGCCTAATTTTAAAATTCATTAGGGCTTAGTTTCATTGTGACATAGTCTTCGCACATGTTTCATTAAAATAATATGGGATTTACTTTTCTCAGGGCCTTATAATTACAGAATGATAACATTTGTGCTAGAATTAAAAACAAAAACATAGATTTGTTTATTTATAGGCATCGAAATACTCTCTCGAAAATAAACACACGTTTAGGATACCACTTTCAGTATATGGTTCCACTCACAAGAATTGCACCTTTAAAAGCAGTTGCCCAGCTTCACTCTAAGCCAGAGAAACGGTTCCAGCAGACATAACTGTGGCTCTGAAATAGGTTTCCCAACTTCTGGGATTTTCTCAAGTTTTATTTCACCTTAATTTTCTGGTCTCAGTTTACTACGTACCTCTGGACGGCTGTACTTACACTCTACGGTAAAACCTAACTACGTAAACTGCGCTCAACTTCACTGCTTAATAGCATTGCCGCAATTTCCTTGATGCATGCAAATTAGCCTCTCTGCTCCTCGGTACAATGAGACACTCTCTTTTTACCAATTCGAAGTCTAAGCCAGAGATATGTTTGGTAAATGTAATAGTGTTCGGTTATTATAATTTTACAAACATTGAAGGGATTGTAACCATAAGAATATTCTGCTAATATTCTTCTGAGTGAAAATTCATCAATGTTACTCTTATATAAGCCTCCGAAATCATGAGCCATAACAAAATGTCAATCCTCTCAATTTAACTTTGCCCTGCATATAAACTTCATTTAGTATTTTTATCCAGGACAAATGAAGATTAAATTTATAAAAATCCCATTATATGGGTTATTCAAAAAGAAGCAACAGATTTTAAATATTCATTTTAATGGAAAGTTCAAAGTTTTATATCCCACCTATTAGTGCCTACAGCGGCACTGCGTTGGTTTACGAGAAAATGGCAACGCCACTGGAAAAGTAGTTTTGTGTGCGGTATTATGCAAAGAGTGTACGCACTGTTTCATTGCAGCGTGCGTTTCATTGTTAGTTCAACAACGAGCCGCTTCTTCATTACAATTCATACATAAATTCGTAGAAGATAGTCGCGTATACAAACGGAAAAACACTGGTTGTCCTCGCATAACAAATGGTGCTAATTTTGAACACTCAAAATAAAATTTTGAACTTTTCCCTATTCAGTGATGTATCGCATGTGTCGCCATCTATAAATACATATGTAAAGTCTGTTCCTTCTTTTTGAATAACCCTATATTTGGAACAATTAAGGAGGCACAATCTAGACTATAATCGACCCAGCCATAGAACCGGACTTGATGTAAACATACTATTTCGTATCCCTCCGCGTTAGCGTCGTGTTCATCCTTGTAGAAGCAGCCATGTTTATTCCCTTAGCGACTGCTCATCATTATCGTATGAATGCAGTAGAGAGATGAAAACACTACACACTACTAAATGGAAGCTACAACCTTCTTTAGTTCGTATTATTTACCATTCCTATTAGTGAGAAGTTCTGAATTACGTTTGATTAACATATTTTTTTTAAAAAACCCAAAGATAATCCGCATATTTAAGGTACTATATTTTTATGTGCTTTGGTTTCCCGTGTATCGCGAGCTAATTAATGACGCTATGTGTTTACTCAAGTTGAGTTCTAAAAGTGGAGCGATTATAATCAAGCTTCGACAACTGATTTGCGTTGGTTCTTTGCATAGAATCTGAAACTCAGTTTTCCCTTTATTCTTACCTCTGATTTGATGTCTCTCCACATTGGTAACCGTCTTTATTTCGTGAAATTATTGTATTTTCATACATTACGTGATCAAAAGTATCCGGACACCTGGCTGAAAATGACGTACAAGTTAGTGGCGCCCTCCATCGGTAATGCTGAAAGTCAATATTGTGTTGGCCCGCCCTTAGCCTTGATGACAGCGTTCACTCTCGCAGACATACTTTCAATCAGGTGCTGGAAGGTTTCTTGGGGAATGGCAGCCCATTCTTCACGGAGTGCGGAACTGAGGAGAGGTATCGATGTAGGTCGGTGAGGCCTGACTCAAAGTCGGCGTTCCAAAACATCCCAAAGGTGTTCTGTAGGATTCAAGTCAGGACTCTGTGCAGGCCAGTCCATTACAGGGATGTTATTGTCGTGTACCACTCCGCACAGCCCGTGTAGTATGAACAGGTGCTCGATCGTGTTGAAAGATGCAATCGCCATCCCCGAATTGCTCTTCAACAGTGGGAAGCAAGAAGGTGCTTAAAATATCAATGTAGGTCTGCGCTGTGATCGTGCCACGCAAAACAACAAGGGGTGCAAGCCCCCTCCAGGAAAAACACGACCACACCATAACACCACCATCTCCGAATTTCGTTGTTGGCACTATATACGCTGGTAGATGACGATCACCAGCCATTCGCCATAACCACACACTGCCATCGGATCATCACATTGTGTACCGTGATGCGTCACTCCACACAACGTTTTTTCACTGTTCAATGTTAATGCTCCTTACGCCAAGCGAGGCGTCGTTTGGCATTTTCCTGCGTGATGTGTGGCTTTTGAGTAGTCGCTCGACCATGGAATCCAAGGCTTCTCACCTCATGGCTAACTGTCATAGTACTTGGAGTGGATCCTGATGCAGTTTGGAATTCCTGTGTGATTGTCTGGATAGATGTCTGCCTTTTACTCTTTACGACCCTCTTCAAATGTCGGCGGTCTCTGTCAGTCAACATACGAGGTCGGCCTGTACGCTTTTGTGCTGTACATGTCCTTTCACGTCTCCACTTCACTGTCACATCAGAAACAGTGGACCTAGGGATGTTTAGGTGTATGGAAATCGCGTACAGACTTCTGAAACAAGTGACACGCTCTCACCTGACCATGTTCGAAGTCCGTGAGTTCCACGGAGCGTCCCATTCTGCTGTTTCACGATGTCTAATGACTACTGAGGTCGCAGATAATGAGTACCAGGCAGTAGGTGGCAACACAATGCACCTAAGAAGAAAACCGTATGTTTTGGGGTGTCCGTATACTTTTGATCACATAGTGTATATAGAATATTTTCTCTTATAATATCCATGCAGGGAAGAAAATATTTGAGATATGTACTCAAAATTGGCTGTATCTTTACAGATTTAATAAAATCTTAGCAAAGCGATCTTGTATTTTTCCAATAAATACGGCTTAGAAATTTTGTGGATCACGAATGTTGCATAGCTTCAGAATAGCGATGAATATAGTATAAAATGTTGATTGACAGTGAATATCATGAAAGTTCAAAACAAGACGGTAAAGCAAAATAATCATTTTTCAAAAGAAAACGCATGTTCGGAAAAGCGAGATTTGGTCTCTGAAAAGCCTCTATCAACAAAAAACCACAACATTATCGTTTCGAGTCCTTGAGAAACTTTCACAGAATAGTTTGAGAAACGCGTTGTTGCTTCTCTGTATGGAAAGCCAATTTGAAGTAGGTTGTTGAATTGCATTTCGACTGTTGGGGAGCCGAACTTGAAGTAGTTGCAACCGCACGTATGGTAAAAAGTTTCCGGTAGCCTTCGCCCCAAATGTTTAAGAAACGTTAACTTTGTAATTTTGACTGTTTCTTTAAGTATTATATATTTATGTTTGCCTCGGCTGCGTCAGTATTTATATTTTTTTAGAGACATGAAGTCTTAGCAGGGAGTGGTGCGACTGAAGAATGTAGACTTACACAGATTATAATTTCACTTCACTCTATTTATTAATGCGTGACACGATTTAAATAACACTTCACTGATATAGAGAGAGAGTTGTGAAAAATTTTTATTAATTACTTGCACTTTTTAACACGTAAACTATTATTGTCTCACAAAATACGTATTGAATTTCTCGAGGACGCATCTGGCGTCCGGTTAGGAATGCTGTCTACA
Organism: Deroplatys truncata; assembly: GCA_030765065.1. Taxonomy (NCBI): domain Eukaryota; kingdom Metazoa; phylum Arthropoda; class Insecta; order Mantodea; family Mantidae; genus Deroplatys; species Deroplatys truncata. The sequence continues at coordinate 113,818,334 of CM060981.1, forward strand.
AGTAACTGACTTCTAATTTGTAAATTTTGCTCCACTTTAGTTTCTGATTGGCTAATCCTAGTCCAATAGAATACCTTCATTTAACTAAACTTTTTCTGGTTGTTGATTGGCTATTTTATATACTGTCACAAAAATTACATTATTGCTTCTAAGAATCACAAGTAGCATTAAACTTTCAAATTCCTTATTGCCTCAAGGTTACCTCATTGTTACCTCATTGTTAGCAACTTTTAACCTATTATTCTCACAGCTCCGACATTATTAAATTAGTAATACATTCACATAGCATTATTACATATGTATACAATAATATAATCATATACAATGACTGTAATATACACTTTTTATGTATTGTTACATACACATATTGCTTTAAGGCGGGCTGTAATTGAATTTACATATTATATAATTAGACTGAAATCATTTAAATGTTAAAAATACTGCCTCAAGTTTCAACTGGCCGTTTTTGCTGCTCGTTCCGCAAACGCTTCCGAGTTTCTGGCGCCTGGTGCATATGTAATAAGTGCATTTACTCTTCTGAAAGTCCGCGAGATGGCTCAAGCGGTAATGTCTGTGGCTTGTATTCGTGAGATCCCGGGTTCAAATCCCGGGCACCAATCTGACCAAACGTTTTTAGCAGTTTTCCTAGGTCGCTAGGCGAATGTTGGGTAGGATAATTTGATCCAGAATTTTCATATCACTATCACTTACATCACTACGCTTCGTTTCATTCTTCCTCATCGCCGTACCAGGCACTGGGCTGATCAACCATCGTGAATATGCTATGATCCAGAGATTGCTTTCTCCTCGACAGGCTACTTGTGTCAGCAGGCTTGCAAGTCCTTGGGGTGTAAGTCCTACAAAGCGCAGAGTAATTACTTAAAGAAATGAAGAAAATCCGCGAGAAGACGTGAAGAGCAATAGGAGAGGGAGAAGGAAACCTATGGTGCGATATGTGGTTTAGTCATATTCCACCATAGCCGATGAAAAGATTAGCTATAATAAATTAGTGTCAGTATCATAGACCAGAGTCGTGGAAAAAGTCCTTGAGTTCGTTCACTTCACCTAAAATGAAATCGCTATATAGGAGAGTAACACCATCCTTTGCGCCGCCAAATTCGTCATTTTCCATCCAAAGTAGATAGAGAGCATTGAGTATTTAATGTGAATTGCCTTGTAATTTTTATCGAACTGTCTAGCTGTAGCATAGCTATTTGTTTCAATCCTTCGAAAAAGTGATGCAGACTCTACAGATGCCTGAAGGAAAACGAAATGAAGGCTGGATATAGCTGTAGATTACAAATATTGGCAGAGCCAATCTTACATCAAACACGTTCATATGCAACATAAGACAAGTTCACATTAATTCTATTTACTCCATTTAAATACATTGAAACGCTCATTTTTCGCGATGTAACGGCGTTTAGATGCTAAGAAAGCTAGAGTGTTGTGTAACACAACCTACTCGTATTGCTGCACATAGGTTAGACATGCATCTAAATGAAATAGTTATAATATTATAATAATAGTTACTTCCATACTGCCGATGTAGGTTCTGTAATAAAGCATTTGAGGTGAATGGTTCGAAATGCTTTTGTTGCGTTTGATTACTTTTTACAAAACATGGAACGCATACCATCACCATATCCGTAACGTTGTCAGACTTTGACTGCCCACAGTGCCAAGCATGCTTTTTGGACATGGGTCTCGTAATGAAAAAATATTAGTTTGTCGTCCCGCAAAATACATTAGGTGTTATTTTCAATCGTATGGCATACATAACTTACGTATTATTCTAGCCGTCTTAACTAATATGTTCTCTATTGCAGCTAATGCTATGAGCATGGTGATGTATATTTAGATCCAGAAATAGTGGGAAAGCAAAGAGAAAGCAGTAGCAAACCTTTTCTTCTGAAAGAATGTGGAACTACAAGCTAACGACAATCGAGACGAGTATCGATATTGTAATGACTGCAAAGTTAAAACTTTTAAATGTCATGGCATATAATTAATTATTCTAACCATACCCCAAATCTTCCAAGCAATAAGGCGCATCTTTTTGTATAAAAGTTGTAATTACGCATGCCCCTGAAAATTATTATTATTATTATTATTAAAAGTATTTGTTTCAGCATCCTTTGTTGCAAAACTTCTCTTTTTAAGACAAAAAGAGTGAATATGACAAAGACTGCAAAAACTACGCTATCTCTCCCGGAATTACTCGGCACGATTTCTGGCTAATCCCTCAAATGTGCAGTATCCTTTCGGTCGGATATAACGTCCTCCCCACATGCAATGCACAACAAAGGAAATTAAACATATCAGATCAAGCATTCTTGTGCCGCCATTCAATACCAGCGCACATCAGCAACGCAATGGGCTCTGACCACAAACATTAACATAACCACATTACTGAAAGCTACGCATTTTCACGCTGCTATTGAATGCAATACGATTCTCTTTACTGAGTTTTACTATCAAACGTGGACATTTGCTTAATTTTAGCAGACACTACATACCATGAGGTAGAATTCCAACAATTGTGCGGTCTGTTGCTGCCAAAACTATTATTCGGATAGGAACTATAAGAGTAATGTTATTTATAAAGTAATATTTTAATAGAGATTACCTTAAATTTACCTTAAATATTTTAAAGAGTAAATATTAACAAAAACGGTAGGTATAGAAAGAAATCTCAAGTTTTTCAAAGTCAAAGCTTACACTTTTATTCTGAACACTACTAAAATTCCAATCGTATTAAACCAAAGCTGCATACATAAATTCCAATTCTTAAAAGGAGACTTAATTGTAAAAACTGACAAAAAAGCACATTTGTAGTGTTTTGTACAGTGCTATTAATTGTAACGTATGTTTAAATTTGATATATGTTTAATCGTTACTCATATTTTAAATAAATATTTAAAAGTAGTACTCCATTATGAATTATGCACCGCTTCACTCCTACACACTTTAGAGTAGAGAGATAAACGTTAGCCCATCTTTTATGATGAAGGTTTCCTCTACAAATTAGCACTACTGTCAAGTATGGCAACTTCTGTGTGCTCAAGTCACGTAGTTTCTTTCTTTTCAAATATATGTGGGTTTGTTTTCTCCATTTCTTTGAACAGCTTGTTCTGTGATTGACATTTTCGGGTATAAATGGCTCTGTTTTCTCTGATACTATTGAAGATAGAAAATTAAATTTTGTGATGATAAAAACATCCTGTCAGCGCTGTTGTGGATTACTTTTTATTTTACTAACATGGTTATTTTTAGAAAATATAATCATTGATAAATTTTAATTAAAAGACGGTTTATTTAGGAAAATAATCCTATCTTCCTTAATAAACAAGCTTATTGCATAAAAGTACATGAGTAAACTAAGAAGGTATGAATCTATATTGTGTAAAAATTTCAATCTGATATCTTAGTTTCTGAGATAACGGGTCATGAATTTAGCAGATTTAAAATTGGTGATATATTGCTTTTAATTTCCCTTAAAAACTATCTCTATGTGTATTTCATCTCAAACTGATCACAGAATGCAACATATCTCTGAAAGCGGTCCTGCATTATAGCAAACCTATTTGATTGCCTTATAAAGGTAGTGTCCATTTTACGTTCTTATTGTTTGTTATTAATATCTATGATCTACTTAGCATCCAGACTCATTTCACTCGTATTTAAACTTGAATTAGTCAAGGAGAATCTTAATTGTCAGCGCAGTGTTTTACCGGTAATGAAAATCACAGAAAACAAATGGCTTGGCATAATTAAGCAAACGTTCCTTCCTATGTTTATCTGATTAAAAAAGTTGTGTGTCCGGCTTGGAATCAGACAGGCTTACTACATTTCTATGTAATGAAATCATAGAAACTTTTTGTATTAAAGTTGTTATTCATACGGAGCTTTATGTTTTTTGTCGTTCACGTTATGTTTATTTGCACTCTGTGTCAATGCTTGGTATTATTGAAATCATAGCTGAATAATTATTTTCAATGATTGAGTCCTTTCCGAAAAGTACACAACAACTAAATCATAGTTTCCTATGGCAAATATAATGCTTAGTTATAATAACTAAGTATTATAAAGATCAAGTTTATTACAGAGCACATCTACAGTACAAGGTGCAATTTTTGCAGTCGACTACACTGCCCCGATAATATCAAGGGAAAATGCTGGGGTAGTTGCTGAGTTCCGGCCTTCTTCAAACCAACCTTTCAGATTTCACTGTTTTATTTCAAAATCTTGGAAAATTGAAGTAAACGTGTGTTGTAAAATAATTTTTGTAGTCTTTAAGTATACACAAGCCATTAAAACAGCAATACCACACACTCATATTCAAGCATTACGTTTTTCAACTGAATTTGAATGTGAGTACAGCATTATCAAACAGTTATTATGATACATTTCTGGAGTATTTCTTCGGTTTGGCACATTTAAAAACTGAAGGAGTCTACAGTGCATTGCAGGCAGATTATCCAATGTCAGCACAGCCCAGTAAATGAAGAGACTGTGATATTTTCACTATACATTAAGTGCGTGCACTCTCCTAAGTCGAATTCCCTTCAGTAATTTGGGCTATGTTATAATAATCATTTCATGCAGCTCTTAGTAACTTTGCTTTTAGGACTGAAGGGTATTTAAGTTAAAATATACGTAAATATACACAGCAAGAACAATACTAGGGCAGTTCAGGAAGTAACGACCGCTTGCGTCTTCCCACTACACAAATCGCTATTGGGCTTCTATCCAAGGTAGATGGTTTCCTCAACATCTTTCCTCAGGTTGTGTGAGTGCCAGCCAAAGCACTCACAATCAAGTTGTTATTGTGCATTCCGTGATTTTTCAAAATTATCTAGGTGATACTAACTCCCGACGACTGTGAGGTGAGACGTATTGGATTTTTGAATACTCGGAAGTTGAAACCTGCAGAAATGTACAATCAACTAAAAGAATTACATGGTGATAGAGTAATAAACGAACATAAATGTGGGAAAGTGGTGTGAAATATTTAATAATGGAGGAGCAAATGTGCATGACGAAACTCGACCCGGACGTCGTCTGCCATCACAATGATTTCAGGAATCAAGTGAAAAACAAAATCGTGCAAGACAGACGCGTAAACCTAGACCAGTTACAGATTTCTTTGCTTGATAAATTGTGTTCGAACACACACACACACACACACACACATACACATACACACGTTTTCTAAAACAAGCTTTTCTGATTATCAGAGAACCGCAAAACGTATTTCCAGTGACATGTCTAGATATATAAAATGTTTGGGTGAATAGCGGTAGAAGATTAAAAATTCTAAATTAGATGTGAGAAATTTTATATTTGAAATTTTTAAGTCATCTATAAACCAAACACTTCCTACACCCAAAACCATCTCTCATCTGTATACGCGCAACGTTGTAACGTTAAAAATCCTATTTAAAATGCACATTTTAAATAATGTTAAAAAGATGTGAAGTCTTTACCATAGGGGTTTTACTCCAGAAAGTAATCACCCCCACTTAAAAATAAAGAAAGACAAAAAGAAAATCTAGCAGAAAATTTACGGAGAGGAACTTCTAGTTTTAATATTTAGAACAAATGTTAATTTCGTAACCTGTGTTTTTCAAGATTTTTCACTTTATTGATTTAATACTGCACCGATTTTTTAAACTTTGCGAGTGCAATGTTTACGACAATATTACACATACACACTTAGCAGACCAAGCTTTTATGCATAGTAGTTAAAATTACGACGATAATCAGTTTTCATCTAAAGGAAGCAAACAAATCTGATGTGGTATACTCACATGTTTGCTCTAACCTCAAACATTATTATTAGTGGGTTGGGTATACAAGCTATTCTTACTAAAGCTTATTTTTCTATGTACTTAATTTTAATCCAAATAAACCTTTGCAGAAATAGCTACGTTACACATTTTGTTATAGATATAAAGGAAACAGCGAGTCAAATGTTTAAGAGCTGAACGCTACACGTTGCCTTAAAATTCCATACTGTTTCCACGCAATCGCGTAAAACAACTGAATGTTGAAAGGACTTTAAAGAATGGCGAACTAATGAACAATTCGAATCATTAATAACGTATATCTCAGAAATGGCTTATGTCACAAGAAAAGTTATTTGAAAGAAATTGTGAGTTTTAAGGAGTTCCACATGTCTTGTGTATACATCTATCGGGTAGGGTTTGCTAGTTCTAGAAGATTATACAAAATTCCTTCCAAATGAAAAGGACTTCAAAGGCTATTCCCAGAAAATGCAAGGTATCCATTTTATTTGTCATGTATACATCGTTAACCCTCCGCTAGTAACATGAATAGTACAGCATTCAATGGTAAAGGAGTGACTCATTACCCCAGTGTTTTGTTTTATAATTACTGGTAACAGAACAAAACTTTTACAGTGAAAATCGGCCCAGTGCTAGACAATAACACTCTTATTAGCATAGAAACCCTTAGGAGTAATTCAGTAACAATTTTTTAGAACATTGTGTTTTAAGAGAAACAAGATATGCAAATTTCTTTTCTATGGTCATTTTATGTAGGCCTGCCACATTTTGGACATCCTATTTTTAATTTTCTGGCTTTATCTCTAGAGCGCAAACTGCACCTTGCTTCTGCACTTTTGTGCGTCTGTTCTCTTAACTTTGGATATTCTTGATTCACTTGGTTTCCAGAAGTGATGTTATGTGTTCGGTCAGCTGCCGCGGCAAACTATTCTGTAGGCGCCGTTGCACGTGTGGTGATGCAAATAGAAATCCAAGATATTTCAGAAAATGTTTCCTTTTCATCTTCTGCTGTGATTTTACAACGAAAAGAATGACAGCATTTATTGCTGCCTGTTGCTGCCTGGTTTAAAATTCCATAAAACATACGAAGTGGCCAGTGCCGTGTATTCCTTGAAACAGAGTATGCATGTACTCTTTTGTTAAATACATCTACGCCTCCTCTGGTACTATTATAAAATTCTATAATCTCTAGTGTTTTTGTGCTATGATTAACATCAGGAGCACTAAGAATAGTAGACTAAAGTACATACTACAGGTTTCCCCTTTTTAGGATTTGAATGTCACGAGTGTTATTATCTGATTGAGGCAGTATTTTTAACACTTGAATAATTTCAATTAAGTTATATAATATGCAATTTCAATAACAGCCCGCCTTGAAACAATATGTATGTAATCATTTGTAAAAAATGTATGTAACAGTCATTTCAAATGCTTATATTATTGTAAACATGTTTAATAATGTTATGTGAATGCATTAAGTAATTTAATAGTGTAAGAGCTGTGAGAAAAATAAGTTTAAAGTTGCTAACAATGAGGTAACCCTGAGGCAATAATGAGTTTGAGATTTTAAATGTTACTAGTCATGGTTAGAACAACAATAATGTAAAGTTTGTTACAGTTTAAAATTAGCCAATCAACAGCCAGAAAAAGCTTTAATTAAATGCATATATTCTATTGGACTAGGATTAGCCAATCAGAGATTTGAAATACAGAAGCTTGCGGGTTTGGACGGTTGAAATATGTTCAGCTGCCTGCAGACCTTGGTAGTGACCGGATGGAAGATGTGTTCTCTGAAGAAATATTAAATATTCGTGTGAAACGAAAATTATGTATACGCGTTAACAAAGTGCAAGTATTAAATTAAACAATCTCACAGCTCTTGATATCAGTGTAGTGCTATTTAATTTGTGTCAAGGATTAATAAAAAGAAGTGAATTTAAACTTAAATTCTGTGTAAGCCTACATTCTTGTCGCGCCACGCCCTGATTAAGAGAAACGTGCCTCTAAAGTAATACTGAAGCAGCAGAGGCAAAAACAAACATAAATAATATCTATAGAACCAGTTTATTAGGAAAGTTAATATTATTTTTTAAAACTTGGAGCGTAACAATAAAAGTACATCTTCAAATAGGCTTTACATACGTAGCAGCATATTACGTAACAAACAATCCACTTCAAAATTGACGTACATACGTGGAGCTGAATAAATAAATAAAATCCAAGAACAATAACTTCAAGTTTGGTACCCATACATGGGGCATATCCACTTCAAGTTGGCTCCCATACGTGGGACAGAAACAATACTACTTCATGATGAACAACAAATTGCGAAGATAGCGTATTTTTCCTTATATCAGATGGAAAACTTAATGGCATTTCCGCCTTATGTTTTCTCACTATATCTACAATTGTCAAATTGTCTTTCAGCATAATGTCTGCCAAAGGTACAGATGTGAACCAGCTGTCACAAGTGGTGTTTCTACCTGTACCACGAATTATTGCAGACAGAGCTTTCAGTTGACAGATGCCTCCTTCCCTATATATGAAATAGCACCTATCATATAAATGTTCCGGCATCATTGCAATTACTTTGGCGCCATATACCGGGTGAGTCTTCTCAGCCTGCGAATTCAGAAGTTATGCAGTCTCGGCGTTGTACAGACTATACCGTAAACACTGTCCACTGCAATGGACAATCCCACGTGTTTGTGGGATATGCCACCTCTTCCTCCTTCTCCTCCTCCTTCTCCTCCTCCTCCTCATTATCACCAATATTTGAAGTTTCAGCTTCAATTTTAGAATTATGTTCGGACACTATATCTAAATTGTCTTCTTCACTTGAAAATAAGTCAATTTCATTGCTATCCTGATCTTCAAAAACTCCTTTCACAAAGTCCTCAAACTTTGGTCATTGACATTTATAGATTCCATACTAGTAAAGCTATTAAATAAATTTCATCGTCACACATGGTAACAGGGGTGACTTATAACCCCAAGCATTATTCAATATTGAGTAGCGGCTGAAGGCAACTGGTTATCAGCACGAATGACCAGAAACTGATATACACAACAATGACAAAGGAATAGTTAGGCATACCAGAAAAATAAAACCATTGTAACCAACTTTACAGAACAAGCAAATTATCGCTAGGGTGGCGCAGAGGGTGGTTGATATGTAATCGGAGGGTTAATAGTGATGTTTTAACAAAAATCATTAGTCTTTTTAGAAAAACCAAAACTTCGAAAAACGTTCCATGTAAAGGGTAGTTTGGGGTGAGGGATGTTCTTGAAAAGCTTCGTGTCGCACTGCCAGGTGTAATAACAATTGCTGTACTAATTGCAGGTGAAATTATTTTCTGAACACCACATATAAAAACTAGGATAGGAGCCATTTCCAAAGAGTTGTTAAACTAATAGGGTGAAAATCTAGAAACATGCCATAACCACAAACTGTAATATCGTTTGTTCTTTCTGTACAAGGGTGGCGAAAATTCCTTTCTCTCTCTCGAGTCATCAAATATGCAATACGCACTATACCACTCAGCAGCACATGGAAAACAAATGAATAGACGGCTAGAAAAGGAGTTGCGCCTGCGAGTCACACTGCATCGCGAGTCGCATTTTCGCCACCACTGTTTCTGCATATTAAAATTGAGAACTTTCTTCTCCCTTAATTTTACTGCTAGAATTTTTTTAAAGTAGAGTAGATTATTTACTGGAGTCAATATATTAAGTATCATTAAAGATAACCTCGAAGAGTCGTAAGTTAATTACCAGCTCTTATCTGGCATTGTGCCGATGTATTCTGTAGCTGAGAATAAGGAGAAAGTCGCGAGTTATCTATAGATTTCACGGTATCCAAAATTGAAGGGTCCGGAATTTGTTTCAAATGTATAAAATGGTACAAATTTGTACATAACGGATTGAAAATATAGGGGTAGTTTTTTTTTTAAGTTTTCCTAAAAGTTTCGCCAAGTATACATGTGAGTTCTAACTGTCCAAGTAGTATAATTTTGTATATAACGATAGTTTTTAAAACTTTCGATGTAATATAAGATTGAAAATAAGGTTTGGGTATATTTTGGAGATTACCTACATATAATTTCTTCCAGATCATATTGTATAATTATAAATTATTTTAACTTAGGAGTACAGTTTTGTACAGAAGGGATTCAAAATGTAACAGGGGTAGTTTTTGAGAGTTGTAAGTCGTTTTTTGTGTGTTCTATAGTATAAGCGTAAAAAGTTTTGTTTAGATAGGCCAAAGAGAGTTGATTTATATGTTAGAGGTTAAAAATACAGTTTGAAAATATGGATAGCAGAAGTTTTTGAAAATTGTAGGGTAGCTTATCATGTTTCTAGACTCTAAAATTAAATCATGTCAAGTGTTATCAAAATTATACCTACCACAAACACTCCCTGATAAGAATGTTCAGCGAAATTGGAAGGAAATTTAGAGATATGAACAACCATATGCAACACTCTTCCTTACTTCAACAACTCAAGAAGTCTTTAAAACATTTTAAGCACCTAATACAATATGGGCTGCAAATCAGTAAAAAATCTTCCAGGTCGTAATTACGATTTGAATATGCCCCCAAATTCACACTTAACGACATCAATGTGAAAAACTTCTAAACCATACTCTGTGTTAAAATGTATGTAGAACACTCTTTTCAGTAGCGAAAGAGTTATCAAAATGCATTTAGTGGTTTCTGAGAATTCCACACATACACACGCGCGCGCGCACATACACCCACCCATGTAGCCGAGTCGTTAAGGCACGGACCCGGGAGGGGTGCGGTTGAAATCCCGCCATTAATAGGACTGGGATTTTCTCCAGGTTTTCCTCAGTTCTCATAACTAGCAAACCTGGAAGGTACTCTAAACTTAGGCCTAGAACATTTCCTTTCCGAATTCCCTTTACCAATTGCCATTCCACTTCATATATCACCAGTATCACCGCCTATGTGTCATATGTAATAAGAGCGAGAGTTAAATACAATATACATTTTCTCCCTTTATAATTTTAATTTAAGGAACTCATTTAACGCATTTATCATTTTCTGAAAAGTTCATATTGTTAACTTTAAATCATCAATAATAGAGACCTTCTGAAATTTGGAACGAAAGAAAATTCATATTAGATAGCATATATAGTGAGATATGTAATACATGCCCGTCTTCTAAGCACTTGTTTCTAGGCACTCAGAGTAGAAATAAAGCATGCCGTATATGTGAAAAGGTGGGGTAACAGTTTCTCATAAGAACTGAAATGGCTTTCCAGTGTGATTTTACCAAAGAGGAAGGTAAATAAAGCCAATTCACCAATTTCACTGCTGTTGTGCTTTCTCTCTGCTGTACCCTGGAGAAAGATAAGAGCTAGCCGAGGCAGGGAGTAACGCAGTAAGATCAAACCAACAAACAAACCTCTACCACTTTCCATATACACTTTATCACTGTCATAAACACCGTTCCTTCGCTACCTGTTACCGTTCGATTTCCTACGGCACCCTACCTCTCACTCGCCATGCTCCCAGCTATATAAATAATACTTCCCGCTTCATAACCGGCCACCGAGCCCAGCTCCTGTTAACCTGAGTAAATCCACAAAATAGTTTCACATTGTTCCAAAACAGATACTATGCCTTCACAAAGAACAGTTCTATTCATAAATATCATGAAGGATTTAAACTACATATTGTAAAGAAAAATTATGATGTGTTATGCTCATATGACTTTCTCTCTTCACTTTCTTACAAAAGCTTATTCTCTACCTACTTTTGTTAATTGATATAAGCTTTTGTTACGTCCTTTGTAGGTATAACAAGAATCTAGTAAACTAAGCCATAGTCAGATCTTTGAAATTCCATGCTCTTTACATGATCACGAGAGTAAACGAATACCAATCTGCCACTTGAAAAAATATAAACATTTGAAAATTCAAAATAAATAATATCATGGAAATAGTTAACGCACAAAAAACTGTCTTCGACATAATTTTTGTGCTCTAACGATATCTACTTCATGCAGGTGCTTTCGAATTATTGACAAGGGCTAAGGGGCTTTGGAATGATTGAAAGAATATACATAGCAACGTTGTTTACATCGATTGCATTATTTACATTGAATTTAAATTAAAAATGGATAATTTTGAAGAACCAAATGATTGTGCTGCTAGTGACATAGCGGTTCGTTACCAACAAATCCAGAAGATTATAAGATTATAAAACACTCGTTTTAAAAACTTGTGTTTATTGAAGAATGTACAAATGTACTCTGAAAATATTTTTTGGTTTATTTCGTGAAAATAGGGAAGGACTACAAGTCTTCAGTTGATGTTTCATACAACAATAAATATGTTTCATTGTTAGTGAGTATTTCTCTCCCGTTTTTTGATAACCTAGAAACCGACATTAACTCGCTAGTGTAAAAAATCATTTTACGCTGTTCTTATTTTTTCCTGCATGAGTTCTTTAGTAACAAAAGCTGACTAACGATATGCGAAGTTATTTTTATTCAGAACTTACCCTACGTTACGGCATATTTGAATAAAAAATTATTAGAATAACAGTTTCTAGATTTTCACATTTTATTCCCAATATATGCTAACTAAAATTACCAGATAAAGTGTGCAAACCGAGTGATACATATTTTACTTGCTCTACGCCGTAACTAGTAATGGAGAAAGTATTCCATACCAAGATTTCACTGGAATTATGTGTTTTGAGGCCCCCTGAACCCCCCAAAAAAGGTCCTGTGAAACTTTAAAAATAAAAAACAAACAAATATCCTATAAACACCAAACTTATTTACTTTTAGCATCTTCCAAAGATGAAACATCAATATTTTCAAGAAAATCTCCCACTCCAAGCTACCCTTTACGTATATTTTTCGAAATTAAATTAACGCCTGTTAAAATATTTAAATGTTAAATAACACGCATAACTTGTAACCTGTGAATTCCTCTTTATTCGAAAGCAATTTTATATAATTTTATATAGCTAGTAAATCAAAATCATGTTACACAAAAGATGTAGAAGTCTTTAAAACACACAGTTTATTTCAAATAAGCTTTTTGTACTATTAGCCATTTCCGAGATATACGTTGTTATCGATTTGATCATTAAATAGGTCATGTTTAAAGTGCTGTCACTATTCAGTTGTTTCTCGCGATATCATGGAAAGATAATGGAATTTCAAGGCCAGCATACAGCGACTGGGTTTTAAACATCCGACTACCCATTCGGTTTCCTCTCTCCCCTTGTGCATACAACGAAATGTGTAAAGAGGCAATATTTTATATCATAACATGCTGTGAATGCCAGAGTGATTATAGTGTAAATTAGTATTATTGTATGTACATGATTTTAGATGTTTGTTAGCCATAAGGATTGTTAGAAAACAAGTTTGCACGGCCTAACTGAAACTGACAATAGAAGTGAGTAACAATAAACCGAGGGGGTGAGTTGTTTGTCACCAAGAAGAGAAAGCCGAAATTGACGTCAGGGCAGCGTGCCGTTTTAGAAATGGAGGGAATATCTTCTCTAGAGCATATATGTTAGTAAAATAGTAGTGATTGGCTGACCAAAACAGACGCTAAAGTTGGCGCAATTTGGTAACCAATAGCAACTATATATAATGTTTAGGCAATTCGAGGTGAAGGAGTATATATTCTCGAGCCATAAGCAAGCGTCGCATAGTTCTGAAGAATCTCTCACGACGTGCACGTTGCAGAGTTAGTTACAAAAATGTAAAGTACGAGAAGTAATTGGTGCGCGGCAACTAAAACGACTGTAGTTACATTCGGAAATACTACAGTGTCAGTCAGGCGTGTATAAAGATTAAATATGTCAATTATTAATTAAGCATGACGGCAATAAAAGTCTAGATTCAGATTTTTTTATCAGTGTTATCTTTAGTAACAACTCCTTTCCGTTTACACACCCTGCTTAGAGACACGTGCTCGATTGAGTTATAATAGCTAGCCGGAGGGCGAAGAACCCAAATTTAAAAAAAATAATTAAACAATAAGCGCCCAACAATAAGATGACCAAGTCATCTGTGAACTGCGACAGTAATGAAACTGTTTCTGCAAAATTCTCGATTAACACGAAGATAGAAAAATATGCTTTCTGTAAGCATAGCAGCTATATAAAAATAAACTATAGTACGCAGAATATGTCATTTGAATGTAACACATCAGATTTTAGTATTTATCAGTAAGGCTCGTACTTGAAAAGATAAAAAATCGTACATATATGTTGTATGCACAGCAGTGGTTATTTATATAAGTGCAAAATACACAACATTTCACAATGTAAACCTAAACTATTTTCTGAAATGTAAGAGAGAAACTCGTTTTTGTTATCCTCTTAGTGTTGTTACAATCCCTTCGAGGTCTACCAATTTAAAATGCCTTGAGAGGTAATTTAAATGCAAGTGTAATACTCCAATATAGATGAGCTGCAGGCCTAATAATGGTTTCATTAAAACGTTCTGGAATTAAAGACGGATCTTCTGCTGCAACGTATTTTGAATTGCTGCGAGAGTTGTAATTAATGTCATGAATTAAACCTGAAATTGATGTTCTCCGCTTCTATCTATGTTAAGTGCTCCGCATTTCGATATTAAAATGCACAGAATCAGAATAGGACATTTGTGATTAATCTCGATGTTCAAATAAGATATATTAAGTTTTCATGCTCTACAACAGTTACTGGATATTTTCCCTGCGTTCTCTCATATAGATGTACCAGAAAGTTCATTATACCCTCGTTAGCGTGTTGTTTATTGAGACGATGAACTTTTGATAGGGAACATAGTTTTCTTCTTATTTGGGTGGAAATATACAAATTCAAATACTAAAGTGGTTTCACCAGGTTGGTAAAGAGCTGTAAGGAGAGCGGGGAAACCAGCAAACAATTAATATAGATAAACACGAATTCCTTGAATGGCTACTAGGTAGAAAGCATAGCGAAATTTCATATTAGTAGAAACGCATAAAGATCATCTGGAAGCTCGTCTTACTTTATCTGCACAGCTCACCTGTAAAGATGGATGCGTGTGTAAACTACAGTATGTACTCAGGAGTCATTCATCTGCTACCCTAGTTTCTTCAGAGTCAGTCAATTCAATTACTTGTGACGTATTACAGTCGTGTGACGTAACATTGTTTCCGGGATTTTTTTCTTTTTTTTTTTTAGTTTAACGTCTTTTAACCTGGTAGGTCATATCGGACGATGAATGAAATGGGTGAAATGATGTTCAAATGAGCCCGGGGTCCATGGAAGTTAAATTGAGTTTTTATTTATGGACGCTATATAACTACTGTTGTTCTTTGCGCCCCATTCTAGATTTGGCGTAAAAGACCGAAACTTTTGCTCTGAGGCCTCTATATCAGGTTTGAGGCTCTTTTACGTGCCGTATATCTACGACGGGACCACCGGGTTTATTTCCCTTCCGAACGGAGTCAGGCTAAGGACTTTTACACCCTAAAGAAATTCAACGCCCCGCCGGGTTTGAACCGGCGACCTCGGGGATCAATGGAGCTTAACGTTACCCAACAGGATAAGGATCTACCCCAGAAAATCCTTATCCCAATAACTCACCCTTACCGAGATTCGAACTCGGGACCTATTAAATATAAGGCAGACACGCTACCCCCACACCATCCGTGCGGCTTTACGGCATCCTTCATTGGCTGGAGCAGAGTTCGCTGATACCCCGACTCTATCCAGTAGGAATCCATTCATATTTATCTTTAGCCAACCAAAGCCATCAGAATATATTCTCCACGTTCAGTAAATCACGTGGTAGGAGTTGCCTCCGCTTTACTGCTGTGAGCATCTTAGTTGTGATGTCAGTCTAATCATAAAATGAACTATTCACCTTGCTCTATAAATAACCCCACAACCAAAAATCGCACGGAATGAAATCTGGTGAATGGGAAGGCCATTTCGTAGGAAATGGAAGACTAATTATGCGATCACTGGTGAAAAATGTCGGAGGAGGACTCGCTTCACCTTCAATTCAATGTGAGAGGGCGCTCCATCCTGCATAAACTTGGTAGTGTGGAGACATCCATGTTTTTCGAGATCTGGAATAACAAAATTGGACAGCATTTGCTGGTATCTCCGTGCATTCACAGTCCAGCCGGTGTGGTTCATCAAGAAGGTGTAATCCATTCATGAACGGTTCCAAGAATTGGAGTTAAAGCTAATGCTACTCCAAGGTACGGACAATTATGAACCAGACAGTAAAGCCAAGCCACACCGTCACTTTAGAAGAGCATTGCGTACACAAGTGTATCCCAATGACTGCATCAAAAAGACGTCACGGTACCTAATGACATTGACGATGAGACTGCATCATCTCCATACAGCGCAATTTCGTCCTCTGGTGGTAATTTTTGGAACTGTTTATTGTTCTCGGAATGGAACTCCCATTATCTGAAACGTATGTGCACCAAAGTTCAAGTTATTTGGCCTCAGCATTGTTTATTTGTGATCCCTCAATCGCCTCCTCTGTAATTATGTATACCATTAAACATAAGTAGGTGCTTATTCTTTTATTCACGACTTGGATGTTCAGCTTTAGTTCAGTTCTGTGGACTTTTTTTGCTCCTTAATCTTTGAATGAAACTCAATATTGGTATCTGATAGTATCGATATTGTTTTAGGTATTCGTTAAGTGGAAGGTCGTAGTAAAATAAATAAAGTGAGTTTTATTTGTAATGCTCCTTTACTGCTATGATTCCTAGTCCATTCTATATTGGGAGTTAAAGATCGGAACTTTTACTTAAAGGCCTCTTTATCGGGTTTGGGGTTCATTTGCGTGCCGCAAATCTACGACACGGTACCACCAGCTTTACTTTCCTTCCGAAGAAAGCCATGTTAAGGATTTTTACGCCCGAAAAAATTCACCTCCCTCTGTCAGGTTTGAACACCTGACCTAGCCTCGAGAATCAGAGGCTAGCTCGTAGTCATTAGTTTCACTAATTGTGTTACCCGGGGGATTATTTCGGATTATTTTTCATACGCAAATATATTAAGTATAAATTATTTTATAATCTAACTTACTGCCTTCTGTTATGTTCTTCCTTTTCCAGTAGCATCACTAGGCATTCAATTTTCTATAGTTCCCAAAAGCTGGCAAATATTATGCTAGCCACTTCCTTTAGCAGATTGGAAATTATCTTAAAATACTTCTGGGAAGAAAAACGTATCAGTGTACTACTCTACAGCTCTCAAAAGTGCTCAGCTCCTTCTTAACCTAAAAATGAGGCAAATAAATTCCGGAGCCATGTTAATAAACACAATATTTATCACTATTTGTACCTAAAATTCTTAAATCAATAACTATTACTTTTTATTGCGCTACTAGATTACACAACATGTATTTTCCTGTTATAATTCGTCTGTTAAAAGTTATGTTAGAAGCATCATTTACCAATGCTATCACAAGCAATATTGTTTACTCAATTATAAACCGTAACATTTATATTTTACGGTAAAATGAATAGATAAGCATTTGATAATTAAAATGTCAAACTTCTATCATGTTTTTCCTCTTGCATCAGCATTAAAATGACGTCTATTGTGCGCTAATAATCAATGCAGTTGTACGCCATAAAACCCAACTACTACTACTACTACTACTGCTGCTACTACTACTACTACTACTACTACTACTACTACTACTACAACTACTATTACTGCTGCTGCTATTACCAATACTGTCGTAACCTCTTATATTCTCACATATCACGCGGGTAGAGCATGGTACCGGAGTTTAACTCAAAGCAATCTACATGAGGTCCGACGGGGCGACCTAGTAAAAGTTCCTAAAAAACCTGAAAACTCTTAAAATATTCCTAGGTCATTATGGGGAAGGAAAGAAGGAACTAACTACGTTAACAAACTACATGTTCTGAATTTGGATGTCAAGTTATATTCAAAATTAATAAAGATACATGTTACCTCCTTGCTTGACGGAGCGTCCTTTCCTACATGTCTGCACTGATAGCTACTTTACAAGAGATTGAGCGTCCTAGACGCTTAGTCAAGCTATAACTGGTTTACCCCCACTCCTATTATGTCATTCCGGTCCGTGTTGCCAACCCAAACAAATGTTGCCAAAACCACATGCGTTCTTACAGAGTTGCCACAACCAAAATGCCACAATACGTCTATGCAAATCTGTTGTGTAACAAACGAGTTAGCATGAGGGTCTCGGGGTTTGTTGTGTTCAACGCTTCTCACTGCATTCCTTTCTCAGAGCCATGTATAAGAAGGCTTTACTCTCTGATGTCACAGAATATTCTAGAGGGCTTGAATCGTCCATTCGAACAGCTTGGATGGTAATCTAGGTCATGTCTGACGAGCTGAAATATATAAATTGAAAAGAGACCCGATTTCTTACAGCAGTGTTTATACGTACTAGCATCTCATCAGATAAAACTGAAGCGAACTACAAAGAATATGAACGATATTTCCATTTCCATTTTTCACATACCTGATGCTGTCTACAAATGAGAAAAAATCTGATGTGTTGCATTCACATGGATTTCTCTACTCCTATACAAACTAATTTTACAAACGCTTATTCTCCATCTACGAGGCGTATTCCAAAAGTAAGGTCCGGTAAACAATATTTAATGGATGGTAGACCTGAATGACGTTTCAGGCCTGAAGTGCTGTCTGCCGATTCCTGGGGAACCTACCGCAGTGTTGGTGTGACACAGTAGGTGTTTGCCAGTCGATGAGAGCAGATCGTAATGGCCGCGACAATCGTAGATCCCGCCAGTTGTGAACTGCGCGATGTGATTAGATTTTTGCTGGTAAAAGAATCGTCAGCTGCGGACATCCATCATGAGTTATGCCCACGATGAACAGCGGTGTGGTAGGCCCAGTATTCGGACCAACGACATCGTTGAGAGTAGTAATAGTCCCGGATGAGCCAATTGATTTAACGATAATCCTGCCGCTAGGGGCGCTAGTGTCGCTAGTGTCGCTGCGTGCGACGGCGGCGGCGGTAAGTTTGAAAAGCGCCCTGAGCGGTAGGATTATCGTTATTGCAATTGGCTCATCCGGGACTGTTTTCTTTATTTATACTTTGAATACAGTACATTGGATAAAGATATGTATACATAGTTTTGATTAACATGATGTATTATTTGCTTAACATATAAATACAATAAATGGACAATATAAGTAATATTAGGAGAAAAAAAAGCACATTAAAATTCATAGTTTTTGTTTGAGGCACTAGGACACACAGATTTCGCGCACAACAATGATTTTAAAGTACGTGGTGCACTTTGAGTCCTCGTCATCGCTGCTGCTGCTATCGGCGGTAAATTGGTGGATAGGTTTGGTGATGCAGGTGACGAGCAGGTGAGAGAAACTTTCGTTGACGAACTCGGTGAAGGTTGGTATATAGATGGGGATGGTAAATTCGTTGTAATGGCTGGTTGAGAAGCATCCTGTGGATGTGACTTTGTTGGTTAGAGCAGGAATGTTGCTGTTGCCGAGGTATATGACGCATAGTGCGTCTTGTTTATGCTGGTGTACTTTGGTAGGTACGCATTTGACGTGGACGGCGTGAGCCCCTTGGACGTCGAGTGTGATGGTGACAACTCTGCTGTTGCGGAAATAGGAGTTGGAGATGCAGAGGATACGGATAGGTGAAGCTGCGTTGAGAATGAGTTGTAGGTTAAGATTGTTCCCCACGGGGACGGGATAGGTTTCGTCGGACATTATTTAGGGTTATATGGGGAGAACGTGACGATGTGACGTTTGAAACCGCTGCGTAGTTTTTCCTCGCCTGCGTATATGATGCAGAATGAGTTAGAGTTGAGTTTGTTGACGAGTTCTGGAGAGGCTTTTGCAAATCTTGTTGGTAGGAAAACTTCTGTGTCGTTGTCGAGTTTGGCGACGAGCTTTGTACCGTGAACGGTGTCGATTGTTTTGACGCCGACGACGCGATATGGTACGTGTTGTTGAAGCGTAGATACGCTGAGAGTGTGGGCGCTGCTGGAAAGTTCTTCTAGCTCTTTAAGGACGTCCTGTGACATTCTGACGGCACAGATGGCAGTTTTTGATAAACGGGGGAGGGCCGTCTATATGAGTGGTTTGATGAGGAAGGTTGTAGTGTTGTTTACACCTGCGATAAGGTGCGCAAACTACCTGTGCGTCTGCGGGAAGTTGGTTCCACACAAGGTCGACGTCGCTTGGGGGATAACGTTCGAAGATGTATATGCCGTTCTGCAGCAGCACTTGGCGTTCCCTGGGCAGTAGCAGGCGGATTCTTCGTCCGTTATCGAGATACCGAAAGAGCACGATGAAGCAGTTCATGTGGTGTTTCTAGCGGAGTACCTTCGAAGGAATTGCTGAATTTGCTTGTTGAGATGATCGAGGTTTTCGTAGAAACCGTGTTGACACTGCGTGCACAGGAGGGTGAGACGGTGCTTAAGTTCGCAGCTGCACGTTTGGTGAAAGCAAAACGAGCAGTGGAAGTCTTTACACGACGGTCCTGGCATTCCCCACGGCTGGCTAGCACCGAATGAAGGGGTAAAGAATGCGCGTGCATAAATATAACCCAACTGCCGGAAGCAGGAAATCACTGGTGGGGGAAAAGTTCGTTGGAGATATACCACATCAGGGGAAGCACTGGTGGGGGAAAAGTTCGTTGGAGAAACACCACATCAGGGGAAGCAGTGGTGGGGGGAAACGTTCGTTGGAGGTTGGCTACATACGTCGGAAGCGCTTAGCGATTATTGCACAACATCCGCAGGAAAAACACTGTGTCCGTTGATTTAACGGTTTTCGTCTTGGAGGAGAACTCTGTTTTTGAACGGTGCTGAACATGCAAACGACCACATCAGGGGAAAGCACTGGTGGGGGAAAAGTTGGTTGGAGATATACCACATCAGGGGAAGCACTGGTGGGGGAAAAGTTCGTTGGAGAAACACCACATCAGGGGAAGCAGTGGTGGGGGAAACGTTCGTTGGAGGTTGGCTACATACGCCGGAAGCGCTTAGCGATTATTGCACAACATCCGCAGGAAAAACACTGTGTCCGTTGATTTAACGGTTTTCGTCTTTGAGGAGAACTCTGTTTTTGAACGGTGCTGAACATGCAAACGACCACATCAGGGGAAAGCACTGGTGGGGGAAACGTTGGTTGGAGATATACCACATCAGGGGAAGCACTGGTGGGGGAAAAGTTCGTTGGAGAAACACCACATTAGGGGAAGCAGTGGTGGGGGAAACGTTCGTTGGAGGTTGGCTACATACGCCGGAAGCGCTTAGCGATTATTGCACAACATCCGCAGGAAAAACACTGTGTCCGTTGATTTAACGGTTTTCGTCTTGGAGGAGAACTCTGTTTTTGAACGGTGCTGAACATGCAAACGACCACATCAGGGGAAGCACTGGTGGGGGAAAAGTTCGTTGGAGAAACACCACATCAGGGGAAGCAGTGGTGGGGGAAACGTTCGTTGGAGGTTGGCTACATACACCGGAAGCGCTTAGCGATTATTGCACAACATCCGCAGGAAAAACACTGTGTCCGTTGATTTAACGGTTTTCGTCTTGGAGGAGAACTCTGTTTTTGAACGGTGCTGAACATGCAAACGACCACATCAGGGGAAGCACTGGTGGGGGAAAGGTTGGTTGGAGAATTACCACATCAGGGGAAGCACTGGTGGGGAAACGTTCGTTGGAGGTTCACTACATCCGCCGGAAGCGCTTAGCGATTATTGCACAACATCCGCAGGAAAAATACTGTGTCCGTTGATTTAACGGTTTTCGACTTGGAGGAGAACTCTGTTTTGAACGGTGCTGAACATGCAAACGCCGTGAATGTGATCGGGTATGATATAGGATGCTTTGCGACCCAAATGCGGGAGCGAAGGGCGCGAGATGTTTGGGTGAGGTGCGGTTGGAACGCTGGTAGAAATACATGCGCACTAAGGACTATTTTGTGAGATGCGCAGTGCGAAATGGGTGTTGAGGAAATGATGAACCTCGAGGAATGTTCTAAAATTGGCGCACCGTATGTACTTGGTGAACTGCGTGAAATTCATGTCATGTAAGGGAACGTTGGAGGCATGGTTGTGAAGCATGTACTTGTGGTATGCCATGATTTGATTTTGCACGTCCGTCTCTTCCTTCTTTTTGTGATACATGATGTCGGTAATGATGCGCTGCAGGGTATGCAACACGTGCCATTCTTGTTGGTTGAGCGTAACGGATGCGCCTTGCGGTTCTTTGAAAACGAGCTTTAGCTTTCCGAACACAAACTTAAACACGATGGTGACGTTGTCGCTGAACTGAAATTGCTGTAGACGTCCCTGCGGGTCATTCAAGCGTTTGTGAATGATGGGGATGGCTTCGACGAGTTTGTGCCACTGCGAGGAACTCATGACGACTGCGTTGTGCTGTCCACATTTGGCAATGGTGACGACGAGATGGTGCGGTGGCCGGGGGGAGAATCCCACACTGACGAATTTAGTTTGTTGCGGGTTGAGGAAGTAGATATCCGCCAGAGGACCCACAACTGCACTGTGTTGGAACTGTGCTGGCGGAGCAGGGCTGTCGGGATGCTGCTGGAGGTCGAAGATGGGTAGTTTCCTTTTTTCCCCGGGTTTTGAGGTGGTTGGGGTTTGACATCCGGTTATACTGGAACACACAAAACAATAATAATAATAATGTGAGGGATAGAGAGAGATAAACGGGATAGAAAAAAAGCAAGCTAATACATAGGTGCGGACCTACCTGGTCGGCGTGCTGCATGGCAGCAGGACTGTATCCGCGTGCTGCATGGTACACTCTGAATGAGGCGAGCGGCACCGTGACGTTGCTTTTTATATCAGCAGGAGCGTCTTCTGAAAGCACGTGCAAGACGATGGATTAGCTTAGATGTGCTGAATAGTGACACACACACACACACACACACACACACACACACACGTACTCACCTTCAAGGGTTGACAAGTTTGCCGAGCGGCAGAGCACTTTGCGCGGCATGCGTTTTTGAACGTTTTGCGAATGACGACATCATTATGCGCGTGATTGCTGACGCGAAATTTTGAGAAGAATGTATGCTTAGGTAAGCCGGAGCAGCGGTGGGTGAGGTAGGCGATGACGTAATGACCGCACGTGGTGCTGTCGAAACCTTGCAGCCTTCTGGCGTTGGTGGACCAACGCGTCCCGCAGACCGAATTTAAGAACCGGAGAAAATGGGGCGAGAGCGGTCCTATGCCGTAACTGTCAAAATATTCTGCACGCGAGTTTTTGTCCACAAAGATGCAAACCCAGTGCTGCCCGGATTTGGTGCTGGGGTCGGTGTTAGCCACTAGCGCCAAGGGAGGCGTTCGAATGCCGTGAAGTACGGGTAGTTTATCGCAGGGGTAGACGCCTAAAAAGTGAGAGCGCGTAGAGGGGCATGTCGATAGAAACCGTTGAATTTGAAAGGTGTTCATGATACCAAAATGGATCGGTTGGCGTCGATTTCGACCGTGCGATGTATTTCCGCTAGCAGCAGAAGTATGACCGGTTCTGTCAATTTATCGGCAAAACCGATGCTTATAGAGACGGTTCCGTGGCGCTGACCCGAGATGTGAGACTCGTTAGCGCTCATGTCTGCAGTGAGATCGAAAACCATTATCGTATACCCTTGCGGGTAGGTTTCTCTGGAGATGGAGTGTCCCTCGTCCTTGAAATGAATGCCTAGGCCGTCCTGCAGGGTTTGAAAGCATTGCAAATAGTGTCCCTTTGTAAAGTCGGGTTGCAGAGGTTGGGAGGGAACGGGTTGCCCGTTCACGTAGAGCTGAAAGAAGTTCATTTTAAAATGTTTCAAGTTGTACGGATTTGAGTTAAAATGGCCGGAATAGGCCTTGTCGGTGACCATGGCTACTACCACTCTCCTTGGAACTTGCCCTACGCACACGTCGCTAAACGTCATTGCCCTGGACTCCTTGGGGATGCTGAGAGCGTGAAAGCTGACGTCTTTGAGATGGTACTTTGCGTTGCCCTTTGCGAGCACGGCCTGGTGCGCGAGCTTTATGGTCGGCGAGGGCCGCACCGATTTTAAGCGCAGCGTGGCAGACACGATGTCGGCGTACCCCTTAAAGGTATCTACGTCGGAAAACAGATAAAACTGGGGAGAGGCGGGAGTGAGCTTGACGGTCATGCTAACGTTGTTCAAAAGCAGCTTCTCCTGTCTAAAAAGAGCGTTGGACAGAGGACCGATGAGCTGCACGACGTTGCTCCCTTTGGTAAACCCCTGACGCCACTGAAAGCCCGCATTGGCGATAAAAGTGTCCATGATGCCTGCCGTGTCCTTTCTCCAGAGGGTAGATTCTAGTTTGGTGTTCATGGCATCTTCGGAGTAATTGAGAAGCGTCTCGAGGTAGGTTCTATAGGGGTAACCGGCTTGCGGCATGGAGACGATGATGTTATTGAGGGTTACCTCCATCTGTTGAAACAGGGAATTTAAGGCGTTGTTGACCAGAGTGGCGTTAGCGTCAGCGTTTAAGGCCTCTCCTTTGTCATCTACAACGCGCACCATGAGTTCGAGTACGACGTAGGTCAAGTCTAGGTAATCGTCCGCATTTCCGGAATAATGAAAGGTGATGGGGGCATTTTTCATTAAAGTGTTTTGAGGGTTTAGGTATAGGAACCGTGACTCCTCGATGCTCATCTGAACCGGCACCTCTGTAAAGAGGTCCAGTTCGGAACTCATGTGGACGGTCGCGTCTGCCATTACGAAAATACGTCTTGCACCTTGCGCCTACCGCGTTTCAGCTTGGACTGCTTGCTCTTTCCGGATTTGCTCGGTTTTATTCTCTTGAGACGCCTGGCGCCGGAACCGAGCATGGCACCGAGCTTTTCGTCGGCTTTTCGTTTTAAATTGTATCCGGACTCCTTGAGCCTCCGCTGGAGCGCTTGCTTCGGCGCTGCTCCCGCCACAGTCACATCGGACAGAACGTGGGCGCCCGCCTTTAAGGCCTCCTTTCCGACTGCTTTTGCTCCGCTCTTTAAAAACGGTAGCAACCTTCTGAAAAGTCCTCCGAGGGCTGAAAAGAGACCGCTGCCTCTTTGGTAGCGCTTGCCCCTGTAGAGAGCGAAATCGCGATGGTGGAACGCGCCGCCGGTCTGATTGAGGTAGTACCGCGTTACGGCGTGCACATCCATTACGCCTGTTTCGGACGAAAAGCGAGAACTACAGTAGAGGAAAATCCGTCGGCGAATGGCAAGAGATCGCCGTAACCGTTCCTTAAATCTATGCTGACCGTCTTGAAGTCCTGCTGAATCAAGGGTACCCAATTTTGGGGAAAAAACGTCTTTTCGTCGCTCATGTAAGTGTTGTTGCTTCTTTCGTATTCCACGGCCGCGCTCTGTATGACTTGGGCGAAGGTGTCGCCCACGACTTGCGGGGTCACTAGATTACAGTAGACGAACATTTCGTAAGGAAACCCCATATAAGGATCTACGGGGCGTTTAGCAGCTTTTTCGAGAATGACGTCGACGTAGGGATCGAAACCCAACATTTTTGCCATAGCGGGCGTCAAGAGCAAACTGTGGATGCGGTGTAGAGGCCCCGGAGGGTCCTCCGATTTTGAAACGTCTCGTTTGGGTCTGACGGAACGAGCCGCCGCGGGTTTCTGCTGCCCCGAAGCCCGGGGCTTCGGTTTCGGTTTGGGCTTTGGTCTCTGGCGGGGCGCATCGTTGAGAGCTTCGTATTCCCCGACCGCGTACGGTACGACAGCGCGCGCGACATTTTCCACAAACCCGTCGAACGGAATGTCGGGTAGTGGTTCGGGGTGGGCGACGGCGGCATTCACGCCCGCCGTCTGCTTGCGCTCGTCGAAGAGGAAGAAGTTTTCCACGTGCAAGTGTTCGAGTAGAGCGGCGTTGACGAGGTTCACCAAGTCTTTGGGATTGTGCACGATGCCTTGCGGCATTTGCAAACTGAATTTGGAATGCGTGGGGAGGAGCGTCATGGTGTACTTGGTGCCCGCCAGACGGGCGACGTCTGGCGAAAGGTTATAAAATTTCACCGGATACCTGACCTTTTGCAGGGCGACCTCCCATTCTCCCTGCAGAACGATTCTCTCGGGCAAGATGTTAGAAAATCTGGCCGTGGTGTTGTCGGTAAAGTGTTCCATGGAAGCGTTGCTCACGAGGGTGATGGAGAAGGACTCGGTCTTAATCATGTCGAATCGACGGTCGAAGCCAGAACCCACGAGTTAAACTTTGCCGGATACCCCTTCCACTTTACCAAGACCTGCTTGCGGCGCCCTCGGCCCTTGGTCTGTAAAACGCGCTCGATCTTAAACGTCCGAGGTAGCGCGACCTTTTGTAGCTCCTGGGTGTAAAATGCGCCGTCTATGGCTTCTCCGGCCAGATCCTTCAACTTATATACCACCGGCCGACCGCGCACCACCTCGGCTATCCGAAATATTTCGTCCGTCCAATTCTGCTCGTAGCCCTTGTCGAATTTCATTTTTTCTTTAGAGATGCGCACGTGATCGCCGACGGAAAATGTGGGTTTCCCTGCGCGAGGTAGGGTCCTATTACCGTAGAGATTGCGGTACACTCGTAAAATGTTAGACTCGTTCACGTCCTTCGGAGCCATTTTTATGGACCTGTGATGCGAGCTATTGTACGACTCGAGTAAGGCCGGAAGGACTTCCAGGTATCTGTAACTGTTTTTGTGCGTGAAATACCTCCACATCTTGGTTTTTAAGGTGCGGTTGAAGCGCTCCACGACGCTGGCTTTAACGTTATTTTTGGTTGTGTAATGTTTCACGTCGTGTTTCTTCAGAAAGTCGCGAAAAGTCTTGTTGGTGAACTCGGTCCCCTTGTCCGTCTGGAGGACCCTGGGTACGCGTTGGGAGAATATGGAGCGAAACGCTTGCGCGACCTCGGTACCCAGCTTCGATTTCAGGGGCACGGCCCAAGCATATTTGGAAAATACGTCGATAACGGTCAGAATGTACACGTAAGGTTTGTTATGTTCCCTCACGCTGTTCATGACGTTTAGATCGGCCTCCCAAAGATCGTCCATATTCGTCACGTGATAACATCTGGTGGGGAACCGCTTTCTGACCGGCTTGTGCAGAGTGTAACTGTCCCGGGTTCGAAGGAAGGACTCGATGTTCGCCTTAGACGCACCCGTGGCCTTTCGAAGGGGCTCGACCGCGCCCAAACCGGCATAGTGTTCCGGTCTGGCATAGTATCGCCTTAGCTCCTTCCATTCCTTCATGCTTTACTTGTACAGGGGTTGCCAGACGCGCTTGCGAAAATGGTACGACGCGGAAGGCGATTTCGATTTCTTTTTCGGAGTGGCAGGGTTCACCCTCTTCTTTTTGCGAGGCGAGAGGAGGTTGACCTTTATGGTTCGGGGTTCGACCTCCTGCTTCACCGGCACGCGCTCGTGCACGTCTTCGTAATCGTCGTCGTCGTCGTCGTCGTCGCCCAGGAAGGGCTTTCTGACTTGTGCCACGAGATCGAGGTAGTTGTCCAATTTATGTTTTACGAGCCGCCACTTTTCGTCGGCAGAGAGCTTTGCGCTCTGCAGGTTCCGAATTTCTTTAGCCAATCTGGATACGGTGCGGTCTACAGCGTGAAGCCTGTCGACGGTCTTCGGTTGGGGCGCAACGAGGATCTGCCTGCCGTACTTCATCCTGTTAATTTCGACACTAGCGCGCCGCCGAGCGACGCCAAGACGGGTAGGAGGAATGCCGGCAAAAAACCTCCTTTTTGAACCAAGATGCTCTTCTTCTTCTTCAGAGGAACCCGTTTATCCGTCAACTTCCTCCAAGAAGCCTTGTGCTTCTTCAGGCGACCCAAGCACTTTGCGGGAAGTTGCACGTGACCTCTGCACACGTTGAGCATGCATTCGCTAATGGCCTTGATCAGATCGCCGTCGGCATTTTTTAACAACTTTTTGCGCAGAGGGGCCTTCGCCTTGGCCAGAGCCGCCAAATTGCCGTGCTGTCTCGCTATGCGAGGACTGGTCAGCGTCGCGAGCCTTGACCTACCTCTAGCCATGCTTGCGCGATAATGACGTTCGCCCCAAAAGCGGTACTTTTTATTTAGACTCGACGGCCTCGGTCGGGGCGAGACCCTGCGGGGATAATATAGAACGAAACGAAACCCAAGTCCTCTCGGCGGCCTCAGTTGGGTACGAAATAAGAGAGGTTTTCCCCCGGCAGCACGCCGGTTCGATACCTGTATCGGGCGGGCGTGTACTGAGTGCAGTCCAGCACGAGATACCCGTGAGGGCGTTCGGTGGCCTTCTCGAAGGCCTCCAAGAGAAACCTAGAGTTCCTGGGTTCGATCTGCTGGCACAGTCTCTCGATCTGCATCTTGTCCCGGTTGTTCTTGAAGACCACGACGTAGTTCGCATTCAGAGAGATGTTGCGATATTTCTGACCCTGCGGAAACACGTTCTGCAGGATGTAGACGATGCCGAAGCGCTTGTGATGGGAGTCTCTGGTGAAAAAATTGGACACGTCCTTCCCGCCACCCTCCACCATCAGATCGTCGAGGACGACGAGGTCGTTCTCGCCCACCGAAGCAAGTTCGGGTATGCCCGCGTGGGTCTCGCAGCGCAGAGCCGAGGGTTCGAGTCTCGGCGAATACTCCGGAGGGTGGCACCACAGCACCCTCCTGGGGCGCACGTCGAACATCCGGTGCGCGTGGCGCAACAGGTTTTTCACGAAGGTCGACTTGCCGCAGCGCGACGGCCCCGCCACGAGCATCGTGCTGGGAAACTCGAAACGCCCCAGGTCTCGGGGACAGGGCATCGTCTCCTCGGGGGTGCCCGGTTCGAAATGACTTTGGCGCGGCTGCGGACGTCTCATTTATGCGTTCCTCTTGAACCCGTAGGGATAGGAATCGTGATCGCCGGCGAGCACGCGCTTGTTGACCACCATCCTAAACGTCTTCGAGCTGGGTTC
Source organism: Deroplatys truncata (assembly GCA_030765065.1). Lineage (NCBI taxonomy): Eukaryota > Metazoa > Arthropoda > Insecta > Mantodea > Mantidae > Deroplatys > Deroplatys truncata. The sequence continues at coordinate 113,847,118 of CM060981.1, forward strand.
GGTGACGACCGTCCAAGACGGTTTCCGCGAGATCTGCGTGCCCTCCAGCTTCACCGCGCGGTCGTTGTCCCTGAGCACCACGTCGCGAATCACCTCCGCGTTCACCAGCTCCAGGTTTCCCGAATCGAGCGTGATCCCCTTCACCTTGCACACCGAGAAGGTCTTGCCCGTCTCGGGGCAGACGATCTCCATGCAGTAGCTTTTGGGCCCCGTGGAGGCGAACCGGGCGATGTAAGAGCCCCTCCCGTACTTCTCCAGCTCGTCCGTCATGTCCCCCAGGAGGCGTCCGACGGACGGCGTCCAGTCGCCCGGAGCGGCGGCGACGACGACGGAATCGGTGTCGAAGTAGCAGACCCGTTCTCCCAGCCTCTTCAGGTAGGAGTAGAGCACCAGGCGCGCGTGAGCCGTGGTGTAGGCCGCCAGGACGGCGTTGGCGGCGGGGTTGACCTTGCGGCACTCCTCGCGGTACCTCCACACCACGTACATGATCCGGTCGGTGACGGGCACGTAGGTCTGCACTTCCACGCCCGGGTCGTTGAGCAGCTCCAGGAGGCGGTCGTACCGGTCCACCAGCTCGCACGTGGGGAGGTTTTCCCTCTGCCCGAGTTTGCCCCAGAAGCTGTTGAGCATCAGCTTGGCCAGCTCCCGCCTGCCGGGGTTGGTGGCGACGGCCTGGGGATCCAGGGCGACGCCTTCGTGTTCGAAGAATTGCTCCACGTACTGCTGCTTTGCGGCAGGGTCGTCGCAATCCGAGGGCCATCCGGAGGCTTCGGTCTTGATCTTCAGGAACTGATTCACGTAGTCCTCGAAGAGACCCTTGGCTCCGGTGGTCGGTTCGTGCCGCACCACGTCGTACTCCCAGATCTCGTGGACCCGCAGCAGGTGGTACCCCTCCTCCAGGGCGACCTTCATCTCGTCGATCACCCAGGTACCCGACAACGCCCTCTCGCGCTCTCCGTGGTGGCACTCGTCTTGGTTCTCCGCCTCCGCACAAGCGCGGCATAGCGGAAACATGAGCTTGCCGCCGATGCGCGCCGGTAGCACCGGGTGGTACAGGTGTTGCGGCGGTAGAACCTCGCACTTCACCAACCCGCCCCCCACGTCTTCCAAGCGCGGGAATCGATCCACGTGGATCTTGGGGTGGCCCGCGGGGTAGGGCTTCGTCTTGTTCACGTACGGGTACAGGCTGCATACGTCGTAGTAGTAGATCTTGCTATCCCCCTTCGCCTCGCAGTACGTCTTGGTGCAGTTGGTGCGACCTCCGTAGAAGGCGTCTCTGGGGTTCAGGGGTTCGGGTACCGGAAAGTCCCTTGCGTGGCGCGCCAGGTCCTGGTTGGCCTTCGTCGCGGCGTCGAACTCGCACTCCCACATTTCCACCACAGCGTAGCCGGCGGCCTTGATCTTGGCCGTGACCTTCTCGGTGCTCTCTAACCTGGAGGCCATGGTTTCGTGTCCCGAGTTGTATATCGCCGCATGGCGATTGTGAAAGCACCGCCTGCAGCCGTGGTAAAAGCACCCGTGGAAAAAGTACGCGGTTTTTTCGGCCTCTCTGTACCCGTCCACCTTGTGCCCCACGATTTTAACTTCGCGTCCTCGCATGGCGTGCTGGATGACGATGCGGTTTTGCATCTCTAGCCAAGTTAGCCATATGCATGCGGCGCGAGACTGCCGGTCCGCTAGTCGATACCCGCCCGCTGGCAAGAGGGCAATTTTTTTAAGCGGCATGAAGCGCTTTCTATACACGCACATGCACGCCTGCGCAATGGTGACGCATTCTCTGAACGGGTCTATTCCGTTCTCGTCCAAGAATTCCCTTCTAAATTTGGAAACTCCCTGACTGAGTAGAAATACGTCCATCTTGCAATACGCCACCATTTCCGCCCTCATGTCGAAGACGTACCCGGAGGACGCCTTTTCTTCGTGCCACTGCTCGAAGGCTTTCCGACCCTCCGCCGACATGCCCTCCGGGCAGTAATGCCTTTTGTCGGGAATCGAACCCACGTACCGCTCGTTTTCCTTCGTGTTAAACAGGTACGGGAAATAACCTTTGCATTCCTTCAATCCGAAGGTCTTGGAAAAGCGCGAGAGTGGCATGGGTATGAAGTTGAGCGAGTCTAGAAATGTGACGTCACCGTACCTCATCCTGTAGATCTTGCTCCCGTTCATGATGAGCTCCGGGATCCAGTCTAAGTGCGCCACCATGTACTTTAATAGAAACTGCCCGTCGTAAGCTCTGAGGTTATGCGCCACGACGTAGACGTCCCGGGCTTCGAATGTCGCCTGCGCGATGTGCTCGAAAAGCTGCTTCACGGGTTCGTCCGTGAACACCCATTCTTTGCAACCGCATTCCATGCAGTATGCCGTCTTGCGGCGTTCGTCGATGCAGTGCGGGCAGGCTTGGTACAACACGCACAAGTTAGGTACATGCTCGTATGTGTCCTTTTTGCCGGTATATGGAATGTTTTGCGTGCATTCGAAGTCGATGAACATAAACACGTACCGGTTTCTTTTGTTCTTTGCGGCGTACGGCTGCATATAGCACATGTGGCTAGAATTCACGTGTGTCTTGCAATGATAGCAGTACTTTTCCCCGCACTCGTGCGCGGTTTTTCTGTACCTCGCATTCACGAGCTTGTTGCAAGACGTGCACACCTTTTCTACGTCGCACACCGACAGCGCCTTTGGGTAAAAAACGCCTTTCTTTGCGTGGTTTGCAAAGCATGTCGGTCCCTTAAAATCTCTGTTGCACCCGGCGCAGCGTATGTAGGCGTCGAATCGCGCATCGCACTGCTGATGGCATTTAGCGCACCCGGCGTCGCACCTGTGAAATTCTTTTTTGTGTGCCGAGGGATGATGACACCGGCGGCAATACGATTTGCATTTAAAGCACTTGTGAAGGTTCACGATGGCGTTAAAGTGCCCGGCGTGGAGCATGACGTCGATGTATTTATCGCATTTCTTATCCGACGCGTACAGCACGTGCTTCCCCGTATGATCGCCAAACACCGTCACAGCGTATCCCTTTAACGCAGCGTCAAAGCGTCTGACGTCATCTATGGTGCAGCCGTCGTGGCCTTGACCGATGCTCGCGCACAAGGCTACGGCCTTCGATTTTTGCAGATAGTCGGAACGCGTCATCGTTCTGTAGTTGACGTCGCGATCCACTTTGGCTTTGCCTACAACGATGGCTCTTGCTAAACACAAGTTGTCTTTGTTGGCTATTTCGACAATGCCTTTATTGCCCCTACAGGCATCGCAAGGTTGGTGGCACGAACCCGAGACCTCCCTGGTCCACACAAACGTCACGTGAAGAGGCCCGCTTAGCAAGAATTGTTGGTTACTTTGCATTACTTTTTCGATGCTTCCAACAATGCCATCCGCATTCAATTGGTCTACGCGCCTAACGCTCATGTTGAAGGCTTTGGACGTCTCCTTTTCGTCTGTTATGGATATGCCTAAATATCCGGGTTCGTTTTCTAACAGGTTCTCTTTCGCAAAGTTTAGAATATCGTTAAACAGATGCGATACCCATTGCTCGGGGTTGACATCTCTGGGGACCGGGTTTACGGTAATTTGAGACTCTGTAAAGCCGGAAAAAAGCTTTGGCAGCGTTCTCTGCTTGTGCCCTATAATTTCGAACGTAGGCTGCAAGGTGTCATCGCGACTTCCCCCGGATTGCATCTCCATCTTATCGTCCGAATGCGCCGATCGCTATTTCCCCTGCAAAGTGCTGCTGCTATTTTGTTTTTTTTTAGTTTAAACTATTTTCCGTCAAATAGAACGATTTTGTAGAAAAACTCCCGCTATCGCAACGCTTCACTACGGGCGTTTGCTCTTAGCACAGGGTTTTTATAAGCTCGCTTATCGAAAACGCTGTTTCATTATGCGCGTCGAGTTAAATGCCTCGTTTCGCAACAAAATTGTTACGTTTGTAAAAAAAACGCTGTCATTCTGCCACTATCCACCACTGCACGACCACCACTGCAATAAGGCTGCATAAACGCTGACGAGTTTCCTTTTCTCACGCTCGTGTTCCACACGTCGGCATACTTCCTTGTGCAGTGCTGCGCATGCAAAATCACAAGCAAGCAAGCAGCGTTTTAACGTTTATGTACACTCGCGTCAGTACAATTTTTTAAAACTAACAACGCCGTGTGTGGTGTTTTTGTGTTGTGCAGTGCATACGTGTTATGTAAAATGCGAGAAATAAAAAGAAGCAGCAGATACTTCCTTTCTAAGGAGTAACACCAACTGTTGAATGAAAATTCTCAAGTGTTAACGTTCGTATCACCTCTAACCTCTGTCTCTTATAGGTGAGTACGAAAGTTTATTTTCATATCCACTTATTTTTAATCCGGTTAAACTTTTCGGGGAATGGTTGCATCCGAAGGGACGCTATACACTGGCCTTAAAATTCTAAATTCTTTCCAACAACATGGCGGGGCAAGAACTGAAAAGCCACATGCTTTTAAAAAGAATGCTAAGCATTGTACAATTCGAACCATTTATAACAAATATCTCGGAAATGGCTGACGTCACAAAAACGTTATTTCAAATAAATTGTGTGTTTTTTTAAAACAGATCTAAATTTTTTTGTATTGTATGTTTTTTCTCAAACCTTAGCAGTTATACAAGATCGTAGAAAATTTCTTCCGAATCAAGAGGACTTCGCAGGCTATTTCCGCAAAATTCGAGATATACATTTTATTTTTCATATAAATGACTTTAATATATGGTGTTGTAATTAAAATCGTCAGAGGCGGTTTTAGAAAATAAAACATTTCGGAAAATAGTTCATGTAAAGGGTAGTTTTGGGTGGAGGGACTTTCTTGTAAATCTCTGTGTCGTAACTTTTTGGAAGGTACTCAACCTAAATACCAAGTTTTAGTATTTATCCGACTTTTCATTTTTGAGTTATGCTGCTCTGACACATACACACAGAATTTTCTAAAAATGTTTTTTATTCAGGGGACCTCGAAACAAGTATTTAGTTTTTCCGGTGAAATCTCAATATTGAATATTTGGATGCAATGCATACCTCCTCTACCTACTATTTTACGTGGTAGAGAAAGCCCCCTAAATCAATATTATTCCATGCAGTTGTGAAATGTGTTTCAGTGGGGTGAATAAAAATTAGTTTGTTGGTATCGTTATCACAGTACTGTTTCACTTGTGATATACCGTTCTCTTTGTATCAAAATGAAAAAACGAAAAGTTAAAAGAATGACGTTTTTTAGTGAGAAAGGTCTAAAGCTTTTAAACATTAAAATCAACATGCAAACTTTGTAAATAGACAACGCCTCAAAGTGATACTAATACACATAGATTGTGTGCTTTAACGTTCTTGTAAATAAGGCTTCGTTTCCTACGGTTTAACACTTTGTACAAAAGACATTCACAATGAGACTACTTCACAGCTATTCCCAGAAAATTCAAGTTATACATTTTATTTATCGTGCACATATCTTAAACATACCGCACCGTAATCAAAAGGGGTTAGAGCCGTTTTTAAGACAATAAAAATAACGAACTTTCCCCCGCTAAACGGGTAGTTTGCGGTGTGGGAATTTTCTTGAAAATCTACGGTTTGTTAAATTTTTACTTTCTCTACTACGTATAGTAAGTAGGGGAAGTATTGCATTCCACCCAAAAATTCGATACCGAGATTTCACCGGAAATACGTGTTTTGAGACCTCCTGAATCCAAAAAAAGCATTTTTGGAAACATGTCCGTGTGTGTGTCTGTGTGTGTCTGTGAACAGCATAACTCAAAAACGAACAGTCGGATAAGCACCAAACTTGGTATTTAGGTTCAGTATCTTCCAGAGATGCGACACAAAGGTTTTCAAGAAAATCCCCCCCCACCCCAGACTACCCTTTACATGGAAGATTTTTCGAAAATGGCTCTAACGATTTTGATTAAAATATCGCATGTTTAAGATAATGTTATGAGAAATGAAATGTATATCTCGAATTTTCTGGGAATGTCTCCAAAAGTATTCTTCATTGTGAACGACTTTTGCATAACTGGTAAACCATAAGAGATACACAAAATTTTACTACACATAAAATGTAGATCGCGTTAAAATACACAATTTATGTCATATACATTTTTTTTAGTTGAGTGAACCATTTTCGAGATATTGCTTGTTATTTGCTTAAATTTTCCAATACTTATACTTTTTCTCAAATGCGTTACTCATTTTTACTTTCTCTACTACGTATAGTAAGTAGGGGAAGTATTGCATTCCACCCAAAAATTCGATACCGAGATTTCACTGCAAATACATGTTTTGAGAATCACTGAATCCAAAAAAAAAGCATTTTTGGAAACATGTCCGTGTGTGTGTGTGTGTGTGTGTGTGTGTGTCTGTGAACAGCATAACTAAAAAACGAACAGTCGGATAAACACCAAACTTGGTATTTAGGTTCAGTATCTTCCAAGGATGCGACACGAAGGTTTTCAAGAAAATCCCCCCACCCCACACTACCCTTTACATGAAACATTTTTCGAAAATTGTACTTTTCTCAAAAATTGCTTTAACGATTTTGATGAAAATATCATATGTTTAAGATAATGTCATGACAAATGAAATGTATACCATAAGAGATAGACAAAATTTTACTACACAAAAAATGTAGATCGCGTTAAAATACACAATTTATGTCATATACATTTTTTGTTGAGTGAACCATTTTCGAGATATTGCTTGTTATTCCCTTAAATTTTCCAATACTTATACTTTTTCTCAAAATCGTTTATTCATTTTTTTTTATGTCCTAAACATGCAAACAGAATGGAATTCGCCACATAGCAACCAGCGTTAAAATATTTGACTATCGCTTAAAAGCTACCAATTAGATTGTACAAAAGTAGAGAAAAAGTCATGTCAGTGTAACACATCAGTTTTTTTATACGCTACTATTTTAGTGTGTGTGTGTGTGTGTGTGTGTGTGTGTGTGTGCGCGCGCGCGCGAGTACGTGCCTAGGATCCGTGCGCCACAAGCCAAAACGACGACGTTATAGAAAAACTTTATCATTTGCCTACCGGCCAGGGACAACCGCTAAAAAACCTGAAAAAAGCTCTAAGAGTATTCTAACGCTTACCGATCTGGAAAACCCTTGAAAACAAGATAGTACACTTTTGAGATATTGCTTGTTATTTCCTTAAATTTTTCAATACTTTTTTTACTTTCTCTACTACGTATAGTAAGTAGGGGAAGTATTGCATTCCGCCCAAAAATTCGATACCGAGATTTCACCGGAAATACACGTTTTGAGACCTCCTGAATCAAAAAAAAAAAAAAAAAAAAAAAAGCATTTTTGGAAACATGTCCGTGTGTGTGTGTGCCTGTCTGTGTGTCTATCTGTCTCTCTGTGTGTGTGTGTGTGTGTGTGTGTGTGTGTGCGCGCGCGGGTACGTGCCTAGTATCCGTGCGCCGACAAGGTAAAACTTCATCATTTGCCTACCGGGCAGGGACAACCGCTAAAAAACCTGAGAAAACCTCGAAAATTAGAAACGCCTTCGTCAACCAGTGCAGAAAACGCCTACCGACCAGGGAAAACCTATGAAAAAGCAGAAAGGGCTTGCATTTGTTTACCAACCGCAGAAAACTCCCAAAAAAAAAACAAAAAAAAAAAAAAAAAACTAGTTATTTTTTAAAAAAAAGCAAAAAGACGAATAATATAAGTATGGTAGAAACAGCTTGCATTCGTCTACCAACCAGAGAAAACCCCCGAAACACTAATTATTTAAAATTGCTGATGAGTTCTGGATAGGCTTTTGCAAATGTTGTTGGTAGCAAAACTTGCCTTTTCCATCACCTCCAACATACCCCACTCCCACACCTTTTTCTCTTTCCACCAATCATAATCTCTCTTATTCTCGCCAATCAGCAACTTTCATTTGTTCCTTTCCACCAATAACATCACTTCTTATTCCCACCAATGACAACTTCACACGTCACTTTCTGTTATACTTTTTATCCCTCGTTCGCCATCTTTCCCCCTCTTTCAGACCCCAACCGCCGCACAGTCAACACCTCGCCGCTCCTTAACCTCAACTTCGTGCCTCCGCCATCTTATTTAGTTCACATTTTTACCACCGCGCCTCTCATCTCTCAACCAGATTGCCTGCAAGAACAGATCTCGTTCATTCGCACCTCGACGGTTGCCTCGGCAGCAGCTACTGCCAACACCTACGTCGTACACGTTTTTGACCGCTTTCGACCGGCTTGAGAACCCTGCTCCTACGTACGCTAGCGACCATCACGATGGTCCAGTACCAGGTTTTTGGTATAGTTAAATTACGCCTCTGCAAAGGGTGTCTGTACCGCTTTAAAAACCTAGGTATATCAGTGCGTAGTGATGTTGGTTGATCTTAAAGCTGGTTAAGCATTTTCAAAAACAGTTTGCTTTTATTTTTCCGTCTCGCGTTCCGCGCTTTTGGTGACGCATCCACACCGGTAACAGGTAAGTAACACACGCATAATTATTTTTCGGACCTGCTTGGCGTAGGAATATATCCTTTCGTGTTTTGGTACTGTAACCGCAAACCTCCTTACCCTCCTCTTGCGTCCGCCATCTTGTTTAGTTCTCACCGCATCTCCTTGTCGCAGACCCTCCGCCATTTTTAGTTCCCGCTATTTTAACCTCAAAATCTACTCTTCTAACCTCTTGCTACCGCCATCTTCTTTTAGTTCCCATTCTCACCACCGCGTCTCCTTACCCCCACCTCTTGCGACCGCCGTGTTCACCACTAACCTCCAAATTTCCTCGTCCTTAAACCTCTTGTCTCAACAACCTTGTCTAGTTCCCATTTTCGCCACCGCATCTCATAACCCCCCCCCCATCTCTCTATCCACTCAAGAAAACTACCATCCGACGTTCAAAAATTGCTGATCAGTTCAAGACAGGCTTTTGCAAATCTTGCTGCTAGCAAAACTCACCTTTCCCAACACCTCCAACATACCCCACTCCCACACCTTTTTCTTTTCCTCCAATCATAATCTCTCTTATTCCTACCAATCAACAACTCTCATTTGCTCCTTTCCACCAATAAACTCACTTCTTATTCCCACCAATCACAACTTCACACGTCACTTTCTGTTACACTTTTTATCCCTCGCTCCCCATCTTTTCCCCCATTTCAGTACCGACCTCCGCACAGACAACACCTCGCCACCCAGCTCCTCTCCATCACGTGACCTCCATACTCCTCCATCTCCCTTCCTCCATCTTCCACCCCAAATTAACGAACCAATCAAAACACTCCACGTCACTTCCTCAATTCTTTCAACTCGTCCCGGATGAGCCAATTGCAATAACGATAATCCTACCGCTCAGGGCGCTTTTCAAACTTACCGCCGCCGCCGTCGCACGCAGCGACACTAGCGACACTAGCGCCCCTAGCGGCAGGATTATCGTTAAAACAATTGGCTCATCCGGGACTATTACTACTGTTGAGCAAGTGAACCAAAAACTTCGAAGTGAACGGCGTTTGACGATTAGTGTTTGGCTGATGAATTCCCAAATGTTACTCGAACCTCACTTTACAGGATTGTCACTGAACAGTGCGTAGTGCACGACAGTTTTTGGAGCACTATAGACAAGATGAAGATGGTTTGTTCTCCCACATTGTTACGGGCGACGAGACATGGATAGCGTACACCAACGCAGAATCGAAACAACAGTCAATGCAGTGGCGCTGTTCCGGTTCACCCAAACCAAAAAAGCGAAAGCAATCGCCGTAAATGATTCGAAAAATTGTGGCTACCGTGTTTTGGGACAAAAAGGTCGTCCTTTTGATTGATTTCATGGACTGTGTGTGAGTCGACATTTACAGCTGACGTGTACTGTGCAACGCTTACCCAAATGGGACGTGCGATCCAAAATCGATGAACCAGATATGGTGGTTAGCTCAACAGCCGTGGTAACAGAATATTTCCTCCAACAGGTAATGAAGAATCCTGGTTTGAAATTGATGTACTTTGTCTCGTGAAAAGAATGGTGCAGCATGGCTAAAAGAAATTTTGTGAAAACTAAATACTAGTGATTTATTTTCTTTCCTACCTTAAATTTTACAAAATGTTTAATCTTTTTAACTATAAAACAATTTTTAAACACCCTATATTCCTTTGAAGAAAAGAATCCCATTATGTTTATTGCAGACTTTACATGAAATATAATTGACTAAGAGTAACAAAGAGTTTTATTAACAAAAGGAAGAAACTGGGATTTTGATACCCTTTCTATTATTGACACCGCGAATTGAGAGCAGAATCTAGCAAGTTTGTAATAAGACGGATACATTCATTTGAGAGATATGCTACAGTTAATGTCATTCTCCGAAAGAATTTTGAAGGTGATATAAAAACTGTTTATTTTCATAATGAGAAAAACTGGTAACGTATTACTTATTTACATATATATATATATATATATATATATATATATATATATATTGAACATTTTATCTATAAGGGTGACGAGGTACTTGAAGAATAACGCTTTAAACTGACGGAATAGTGCGTTTTCACATAGCAAGTGGCCTATCCGCGCCGTATTTCAAGTCCGTGCGCTAAAAGAGTTATAGAACTCAAAGGGGCAATTCCAAGCAATCTCACAGCTGAGTAGGGTACTGGCGAATTAGCACGAGCGAACTTTTTTTAAAGTTCCTTTTATACACCCCGCCTTTAACTACAATGGTCTTATGGCGGCCTCTTCTTTGGAACATATTATCTATAAGCAATGGTGTTAGCTAGTATTTGCTTGTCTTTGGTTGCCTAGCAAACTTTTAATCATTAGATTACACACATGCATTCACAATCTCATTCATACTTCCAGAACCCGGGGGAGGATAGGGAATAATCTTAGATAAAGAAAAGTTCCCCCAGCCGGGAACCAAACCGGGACCCTCGCACAGCAAGCAGATGCTCTACCGACTGAGATACGGGGCCAGCTGAGCTTTGTTCTACTCCTCTTTCTTATCAGTAAAGACCGCGTTCATTGAGAGCACTTGGCTTGCAATAAAGTATACAGTCCTTGATGATAGACAAAAACAGAGCTTTGCACTAGAGTGTACTATCCGTGATGATAGGCAAAAGCAGACCGAAAAGGTCTTAGAATATTGTTCTACTTCAGTTACACAGACTTTTTTTGAGAGAATAAATTCACTTTTTAGACCGACAAATAATTAAAATGTCTTTATTTGATCTATCCGTATCCGCACATAGCTATCTTTTTAATTGTGTTTACGCTGTTGTTGTCTAACATTACGTACTATAAGCAAAAAGCATGAGAGCACACAGTGTTTCACTGTCATTTTTTGCTTGCTATTATAACTTTTATTGTTGCTATTATTATCATCATCTAACGGTACTGTTATGCTGACTTCGCTCATTGAATAGGTGTTCAAAATTTTGCCTCTGTTGATTGATACGTGCATCCATATGGACGTTTCTGAGAATAGTAGTGTATTAGTAGAGGTGTATTAGTAGTGATAATGGTGGTAGAGTAGTAGTGGTAGTGGTGGTGGTAGTGGTGATGGTAGTAGTGGGGTTTTAGGGTGCTAATGAGCCAGTTCCCCACTGGCATGCGTTTACTTTGAATTGCCTCGTTGAGTTCTGCAACTCCTTTAACGTACGAAGGGTTATCTCACACGTCAAATACGGCGCGGTTGGGCTACCTGGTATGTTAGAACATGGCGAAGGATAGTTTTTCTCACTCACTGCCAGGTTTCCTCATGCGGCTTCTCTACCCTGCGCTTGCTTTCAAGGCGTAGGGATAGCTATTAGATAGTGCATTTAATTAGATTTGAGGTAATGTACCGTAATTTAGTTTCTCCAATTGTTTAGATATAGTGCATTCTTATTCTATCGACAACTACATTGATATTTTTTGCTGAGGTTACTTCTCCATTAGATTTCAGGAAGCTTGATTAGACTATAATTGTGAGAAAAAGATAATATTTTTGGCAGTATGATTTAGTACCCTTCTGTGGTCACATCGATGTGAGATTCTAATATACTATTGTTTAAAACAAATTAATTTAATTTACCCAATATCATTAACGTTATCCAGACCAACTATATGCCTGGAATTTGAGTCCTTCTCTTTTAAATTAAATTTGATTCAGTTCACATGTTTTAACATATTTAAGATAAACAACATGGTACATTCCTTTTTCCTTTTTCCCACAGTTGGATTTTTAATAGAAAAGTTATTTGAATTTTGCTTAGTACCATCTCACCTATATTTTAAGATATACTACATTCCACCAAATATTCATTACCACAGTTTACTAGAAATGCAGTTTTGAGGCTCCTGAGCTCATAAAAAAAGCGTTTTAGAAAAATTTATACACATATACGTAATGAATAAGAAGAAGAAGAGAGAGAGAGCAGCGTAATACATTAACGAAAAATTAGAGAAATATCGCACTTCATATTTAATCATATACGCTTTAAAGAAGCAAAATGAAGATTTTATATGATCATCCGCACGCTCCCCCCACCCCAATTATCTGCCTACTTGAAAAATGCTTCGTAATATTTTACTTATAATAGCTTTAACAATTTTGATTAAAATATTTTTGGTTGTGACGAGGAGTTTCGAATAAAATATGTAGGTATTTCGTATTTCCTGGAAAACACCGATGAAATGTTCATGCTCAGGCACATTGATATAACAGATAAATTCTTATAAATGGAATGTACTGCAAGAAACTGAAAACAACAGAAGAATTCGTGTTACTGTTACACGCCTGAGTTATATACGGAAGAGGAATTTAAACATAATATTATTTTTAAACTTAAAGCTGAGACTGGTTTTCTATTTTCAACGATTATCTAAAATTGTAGCTTTCAAAATAAATCTATTTAAATTATCTGGTTTTCATTTTCTCCATAAAACTCTAAAGAGTCTTTAATTTAACACTTTTATAAACAGCAGACTTTTCTGGTCTTTTTTTTTTTTTTTTTTTTTTTTTTGTAAACTGTGTGATAACCACGCACAAGAATTTCTAAGCATTAAAACCAAGACGAAATGAATTGAAGTTGAATGTTATTAGACTTTACACATGACTTCGCAGATTACAAACCACATCAACTCTCGTACAGTCGTTAGTAGATATCACTCAGCAGACCTTGTTTACCTGCCTGTCAGTGGCCTTTGGCCGTGTTATTTACATTCTTTGTATTAACATGATGGTTTCAATGTAGATAAGTTGAAGCCAACGGCTTAAGAATTCCTGTGCAGAGTGATAACGAATAATCTCGTAGTTACTAGGAGTAGACGGCAAAATACATTTGAACTCGCACGTCTTTTTGTCATACAAATGCCAAATTCATCGATCCTCAATTTAGGCACTGTATTCTCCTACTCCGTTATGTCGTGCTAGAGGCTTGAAAATAGTAAATAGGCAGGTCTGGTGCAGAAGATTTTAATGGACCTGCAAAGTTGTATATCCGGTGAAATCTTGTTATTGAAAGTTTTGTCTAATGCAATGTTGTGTTGTTTTTTTATCTATAGAAGTGGTAGACATAGTAAAATTAAATGTCACTTGTAAACTAAGTATATAAGCTTTAATGTAGCAAATCACTCTAGAAATAAGATCTTTTCGACTATTCAACAGCTCATCCAACCCCGTCTTTAGATGTAGATGTATGTGGGAGAAGGTTGAAGAAGATGGAAGGCAAGTAGATTTAAATCAAGCCACTGAAGGTATCATTATATTTTCTTTAACTTTATTAATGTGCGGTACGGAGTTAGGGCGTCATTAGAAGCGATGCGTAAAGTTAAACTCTCGACTCCACAGACAGCTTGATAAACCTTCCGGGAACTCACTTCTGCATTTGGAAACTTTATGAATATGGATCTTCGCGCATGTTGAGATATCATTTTGAGTTCCCTTTTACAAAGTTTCCCGCATTGCAAGTTCAGATATTATTTCATAACCATGAACTAGGCGCGGAAAGGCCGCCGGAAGATACTGCTTGCTTGGTTATGGAAGTCATGTTTCCTACTGCTCAACAGAAATCACTAGAAAGTACAGGGTGATTTACGAAGAACTGACACATTTATTTCTTTAATTGTTTCAAAACGAGTTATACTAGCGAAAACTTATTACATCTGAAATTTAGAGGAATTTTGGCAGATTATTTAATTCTATAGCAAATGTTGAAAATGTCCTCCATCCTGCATAAGGCACAACTCAACACGTCGTCCCATGTTACTGGCCACGTTGGAGTACTCTGTTGTCAATGGCTTGAATCTCCTGTTTAATGTTGTGCTTCAGATCATCCAATGTCTGGGGACGTGTGGCATAAACCCTGTCTTTTAAGTAATCCCATAGTAAGAAGTGCGGTGATGTCAAATCCGGAGATCTCGGTGGCCACAGGTTCTTGGAAATTATCCGGTCGTCAATGAAACTTGCAATTAGTGTCATGGATTCATTTGATGTACGGCATGTACTGCCGTCCTGCTGAAAATATCCTTGACTCAGCTCTACATCGTCTAGCTGCTCAGCAGACTCCATGAAAATCCGTCGGTACTCTGCAGTGTTCACATTGTTTTAAAAAATATGGTCCCACCATTCTCTATGCGGATATTGCGTACCAAAATCCGATTTTAACCGGGTGTATAGGTGCTTCATGAATAACATGTGTATTTTCGCTGGCCCAATAGCGTGAGTTATTTGAGTTCACATAGCCGGATAAATGGAACCATGCTTCATCTGTGAACCATGTGATGACAAGATGGCAGGATTTTGGACAATGAACGCCTGAAACCAACGACAATAATTTAGTTGTCTATCCTTATCTGGTTCCTGTAACTGATGGATAACCGTAATCCTATACGGCTTTAGGCCTGCACTTTTCACAGCTCTCTTGACACATTGAGTAGCTGTACCCGTCTCCTGCGACAAATGTCTTAATTATTTTTTTGGGTGACTGATTCAGTCGCGCTCTTACTTTAACAACCGTGGGAAGCCTAGATAAACGAGCTTTGCCTTTTTCACTCACCAGAGGTCCAGTTGTTTCCAATTTGTTTACCAGTCCCGGTATTGTGTTTCTTTGGGGAGGATTCCGAACACCAAATTCTCTCTGGTATGCCCTTTGAGTAGCTGTAATGGAATTCGTAATCCAGTATTGTTTTACAAGGAAGAGTCGTTCATTTAATGTGTACTCCATTTTCACGTTGACTAAAACAAAATCTCAAAAACAGTTACGAATAAAACATGAACATCTGCGCATCTAGTGACAGGCAATCGAAACTCCAGAACATTCTGCTTAATTTGGTGCTAAAAATGGGACATTGAGTGAATTTCGAACAGAATAATTAAAGAAATAAATGTGTCAGTTGTTCATAAATCACCCTTAGAATTATAACACCATGTTAAAAGAAGATTCAACTGCGCAGCTTCGTATTTTTTTTTTTTTCGTTGTATACGAGGTTTAATCGTTAATATTTTTACTTTCTATACTACGTAGGAGAAGTATTGCATTCCACCCAAAAATTCGATACCGAGATTTCACGGAAATACATCTTTTGAGGTATCCTAAATCCAAATAAAGCATTTTTAGAAACATGTCTGCGTGTGTGTTCTGTCTGTCTGTCTGTATGTGTGTCTGTCTGTAAACAGTATAACTCAAAATGAAAAGTCGGATAAAAACCAAACTTGGTTTTTGAGTTTAATATCTTCCAAAGATACGACACAAATATTTTCAAGAAAAATCCCTCACCCCAGGCTGCCTTTACATGAAATGTTTTTCGAAAGCTTTTATTTTCTCAAAAATTGCTCTAACGATTTTAATTAAAATTATATTTAAGATATTTTCATGGCAAATGAAATGTATATCTTCAATTTTCTGGAAATGTCCCCAAAAGTCCTCTTGATTCTGAATAACTTTTGAATAACTGATAAACCGTAAGAGACACATAAAGGTTTACTACACAAAAAATGTAAATCTCGTTAAAACACACAATGCATTTTTTTTTTGTGGAGTGAACTATCTTCGAGATATTTCTTTTTATTTATTTGAGTTTTTCAATACTTATACTTTTTTCTTGTTATTCTTTTTTTTATGTCCTGGACATGCAAAGAGAATACAATGCTCAACATAGCAATCAGCTCTTAAAAGATTTGACTATCCCTTAAAGCCTACCATATTCCCCTTACATGTACAGGAAAATTTACAGTAAGATTAACATCTCGAAGTTTTGATTAACATGAAGTAGATGGAGAATAAACATTTGTAAAAATAGTTCGTACAAGAGTAGAGAAAGTCATGCGAGTGTAACAAATCAGATTTTTGTGTATTTCTCTCTGTGTTTAAGTTTTGTTTTAAAATAGCTTAAAAGAAATGTATTCAATTAATGCTATATTTCACACAGTACTTATTTAGTCATGTAATTACCAATTTATTTGTTTTCATCTACTTATTTATATCTACAAGTGTAATAATTGCCTTATATGTTTTCTTTAATGTCTATCTTTTGTCAAATTAAATTTGGCTTGTAGGGAAATGCCTTTAGACTAGACTTTCTCTTAGTTTGTTTATTTATTTCTATCAACAAATCTTTCAAAATTCAAGGTAATATCTTGTTCCTAAAGAAAGATATATCTAAATTCACCTTCCTATCTTCCAAAGCCATAAATACAATTTCTTATAGGCAAATAAGAATATTGCCTTGCTCGTATGATTTAAAAGCTATACCCTTTTTAATATAATTTATATTCCTTTACTTTCAAATGTTTTAACCTTAACTTTAAACATAAGGAATTAATATTTTACTGAAATATCTTACACAATTGATAGCGAATTATACTATTATAAGTTTCAAATATTGATATATATATATAAGCGTAGAATTGCTGAATAAGTTGTAATATTTCTTTCAAAGATTCTGATAATTAACATGTTACTGACTTAAAATAGTTGCTGTTGAGTAGTAAATAATCCTTATAGTTTTAAGAATATTCGGAAAAAATATTCTTGTAGCTTAATATTTAATGAAATTGAAAGGTGTTTTGTGTTGCAAAAGTAAATGTTTATTCTTGTGATGAAAACAGAGGAAATGTGGACGGAAAACAAGAATCAAGCACATTCCTTAGATGGTGCTTACAAAAGATCTAAACTTGTTACAAGAAATGTTTCCAAAACTGCTAATGTTTCGAAAACTTTTGTGTCTCAAAACATATCACGAGCTCTACATTTTGCTGCAGTAAGTTTGGATTAACTTTTAACATTTCCTTGTTATACCAAATTCAATAAAATAAAGGAATTTTACTGACAAATTACAGAGGATTCAATACATACCTATAATAGAGGATAATAAGTTTAAGGTAATTTAATCAAAATCGTTAAAAATAGTTTTGGGAAACAAAAAAATGACAAAAAAATTACCATGTTCATATGTGTACTTTGCAGTGGGGAGGTGTTATATCTGCTTGCAGCATCCTTGGAAGATACCAAGTTTGATATTCGCCACACTTTTTGTTTTAATACACTTTTATGGACACATACGCGCGCGCACGTTTTTTTTTTTTTTTTGTTTTTTTAAGTTTTTTTAAGTTTTTAAGTATATGTATTACCTACATATTGTAATGCAGGAACAAGTACAAGGTTATTGCGAGGTCGGCGCCGGGCAGTTCGAACTAAACAAAGATAAGTGGGTAAAGCTCTCGCCAGAGCCTTCTGGAAATTTCCCCCTTCTCTCTGCCTCTAGAATGTTCTGACTCTAAAACTTAACCATCGGCTATATAAGCGAGCGCTCTCGCGAGTAGTTAGTAAGTTATTAAGTTAGTAAGTTATTGAGCGAGTTGGCGAGTGCGTTTCTGGTGTGATGAAATGTGCTGTTCTCCGAGCGAGTTTGTGACGACTGCCTTGGCGTACTGTGAGTGCTGCTTCCGCGAGATATTGAAGAAGTCTTGTGTTCAATTTCCCAACCAGTGAACCATCTGTAAGAAGTGGCTACGACGTGCGTATTTCAATACGCCGCTACGTCGCAAAGAAAGTGAAATGACAGTGAAAACTGGTCAGTCACAATATAATTGGGTTCACTTAAACGTTTTAAACCTCAGTATGAATATCCTGAAACGTAAACACCTCATACACGCTACCCCTCCCTCCTAGCGAGTGCTATTGTTTACTAAACTCACGGTGAATCTCGAAAGATAGCTTGCCATGCTTTGTACATGGTGCGGTACTTGCTTTAAAGATGCTATGTTTCGATTATCTCTTACCACAGGGGCACGCTTTGAAAAATTGCTTAAATTGTACAAGAAAAGTGTGGACACTCGAAGAAAAATTAGGCACCATCTTACAATAAGCAGTATGGATGATATATGCCTAGGAAGAGAGGATATGTTGAAAGGATTCTGGGAATAAGTTACAGATGTCATTTGGAAGATATGAACAAACAGAACTTATGAGCAATGTGGGAAGAAAATCTAAAATCTTATAAGGATCTTGGAAGCAATGATATGTATATTGATATGCGTAATAGGGAACAAAGAGAAGGTATTGCATGGTTTAAACTGGGAGTTCGGAGATTAAAAGGTTACAAAGGAGGGATAGAAGAACGAATTTGCACTATATGTAGGTATAACAAGATTCAATCCACATTTTATTAGAATGAAAAGGTACGGATATTCGAGAAAAGAATTTATTCAAAATAAATGGTTGAATATTGCAAAAATAGTAGGTAATTCAAAACATTTTGTAAACAATCTCAGCTTATTAATTTATGAAAGTTCACATTTAGAGTTAAGAAGGAAAATGTATCTGATCGGTAAATAGTATTAGCACTAAAGTATAACACTAGTCTGCATGATATTAGATGACTGAAAACTAATAAGTGTTTCTGACTCAATGTTGTATGCTGATTTCAGAACTGCTTTTAGTTTTTTGCTATCATCTACAGTTGTTTCACAATTTCACTTCAAAGATATAGATATATAAAGAAATTGCTTCCGCCACTACACATAAAATTGGGCTTGATGAAGCAATTTGTAAGGGCTCTACCACAGGATGGACCCTGCTTCAAGTACCTTTCCAAGAAATTTCCCTTCATTACACAAGACAAATTAAAGGTTTGAATTTTTTTTGGTCCTCAAATAAAGAAATTGATGAAGGATGAAGATTTTGAGAAGACAATGAATGAGAGAGAAATAGAAGCATGGACCCCTTCTTAGGCAATAACAAAGATCCTAATTGTCGAAAGAATGTTGGAAAATTTCAAGAAGATGGGTTGTAACGTGAGTGTAAAGGTGCATTTTCTGCATTTACATATCGACTACTTTCCAGAAAATCTGGAACTTTATAGTGAAGAGCAGGGTGAACGTTTTCACCAAGATATTAAAGAAATAGAGAGGAGGTACCAGGGGAGATGGAATGAAACTATGATGGCCGACTACTGTTGGATGTTGAGGAGGGACAGTTAACTTCAAGGATCTGCAAGGAAGACAAAGAAGAGAAAGTTTGAAAGAAGTTAAATGAAACACTTTGGCTTCTTGCTTTGTTAAAATGTAGTCATGAAATAAATTAGAGGAGTTCTTGGGAGTATTCTTAAAATGTTTCTTGAATAAAAACTTACCTTATGTGAAATGGTATTTGAATACTTTTCTACGCTCTTGAGTAAAATTGTCAAAACATTACTTATTTTGCGTAAAAACTTGACGTGATAGAAAATAACGGAAGTTATTTCTGGAATCAGCATAAAAACTTGATTCAAGAACACCTACTTATAAGAAATCATCTGACAAAAAGTTTGAAAATGCAGACTAGTGCAATTGTAGTTTGGTAACAGCAATGTTTGAGTTATCAACAACAGTTGTAGAAAGCAGAGTTATTTATGATTCTGTATGGCCTAGAATAGAACTGGGTTAGCTCCAGGCCATATTGTGGCATTTAGGACTTTTTAGGGGTTATTTTACTGTCTGGGGGCTGCACATTCAGGGATTGGCAGAAGTAATTACAAGTAACGTTGACATTAAGAGAGGGGTAAATGGGTAGATGCTAGTACGAAACCTAATCTCGTCCTCTTTTAGTGGTGCGTGTAGGAGAGGCAACTAACTTCGTGGCAAACGCGTGTTTCCAGGTGCACTCGCTTCCATATATACCGTCACCACAGCTTCAGGCGGCATTCTACCGGCCTTCACAGGTGGAGTATGTATAGCAACCAGGAGATATGTGTATCTGTTCACCTTTATATGCATGTAGTGACGTCTTGTTTTACGTGCACAATCCTAGATTATTTGCATATGAATACATAACTTTGAGCAATACCTTTACTCGCCATCACTTATAATAACCATGTTTAAATATGTAACTAATTAAAACCCTATTTTGCAGAATATCTCCACGCAAAAAAAATTAATACTAACATAATGTAAAACTGAAATACATTATACTTTCTCCTCTCAAAGAGGACACATTTACTAGATATTATTGGAAACATCTGTCCAATCTAAATACACAACAATTTCTCCATAAAATTATTTTAATGGCAGTATAATATAAAACCTAAGTAAATTACACTTTTTACTCTCAAAGTGGATATATTTACTAGACATTATTTTAATAATCTGTGCATTCGAATGCTATATGGAGTTGTTCTAGCAATGCCTTCAAATTGGCTTCCTGCATACCCACAATTCTTCTCCGATGCACCTCCGAAATATCTGCATATATCAAGTGAGCTACAGTTAACAGACACCACTGCTTGGTCGAATAACAAGGGCGAACGCTCCTGAGACACCCCTCCCACCGTTATATACACGCCTTCTGAGAAGGTTGGTAAATTGTCTCCCGAAGTTGCGGTGACGGCATAAATGGAAGCTAGTGTTACAATGTAACATTTTTGTTATAAATGTGCCTATTTGCTTGAAATGGGTTAATTAGTGAAAGTATATTTCTTTCCCCTTCTGTTAATGTAAGAAAGACAACATAACTCACTGAGATGCAAATTATTCAAGTGAAACCTTAGCCATCGTCACGTCAAAACATGAAATAATTGTTATGTACAGTTCTGCGAGTGCTCTCCCCGGATTCCTCTGGGCCGTGATATACAAAAATTGTAAATATCTTAGTACAAATACACAAATAAGTAAATTAATATTTGCAAATATTACATTGTGAATAATTATTTTTTGTGAAATGCTTGTACAGAAACCAATTATTTTTCTCTCTTTCGATGATTTCTGTTGTAATCAAGATATAATACATACCTACTGATTCTACCTGTAAGACAAATGAGTTTAATTGCAAGAAAATTGCAGGATATTGATTTCAAACCACAAGTCTGAAGAGTACCAAGCTTGACCGTCTACAGTATGTTCAGCATGTCACATATGAAGCAGAAGCAAGAAGGTTACTGCCAATAATGGTATTTTTATGTCGGTGGGTCAAAGCTCTCTCCACCTCCATCCGGACCTGCTTTTTTTGCTTCCTGCGGCTTACAGATGCTCCTCCCCGTCTCCTCTAACAGTACAAAACCCCTAAGGAACCTCCGTTTCTAGAGCCGTTGTATTGGTCATATGGTCCCACATCGCCTCCTCAGCCGTCCTGCACTTTATGGTTTCCCCGTTAACAATTCTTTTCAGTATAAGGTAAAAAGTAGTAATCGATAGACACAAAGTATAACAAGTTCACGACTTTATATGCCTTGAAGCTATGTTTGGTTTGTTTTGTTGGGTTTTTTTTTTTTTTTTTTGTTAAACACATAGATATAAACAAAAATAATGTTATGTTCCCAGCATCTTTGGAAATATTTATATGAATTGAAGAATAAAATTAGAAAAAAAACTAGGAGTAAAATTATATAACACCATCCTATCCTAGCATATTATGTAAATGAATCCAAAGTTATTTCAAGAAAAGATCAATTGAAAATACAGTTAGCTTTACAGATAGAGGACATGAAAGTTACAACAACTATACTAAACCAAGCGGGATGGCTTAGGCGGTAGCAACTGTTACTCGCATTCGGAAATCACGGGTTCGATTCCCGTTGGACCGGTCACTCTCTGGTTTTTCGTTGCATACCACTACACTTCTTTTCCCTTATTTTCTATCATTTAATTTCCTTTCATCTTTCAGTGCTGCAGGGCCATCGCGATGAACGGTTGTGTGACTTGAGGAAAGAACCATCTCTTTCTGACACGAAATCTTCTGCTCTAATATGTCCATGCGGATAGGAAAGGCATCGAAAGGAGTCCAGGAATACTCAGTCTGGAAACATTACGGACCTCGTGGCGCATCGCCTGGCTTCCCTTCTTACGCTCTCGCTTTATTCCCCTCCTCTCGGAGGATTAGTAAGAGCAATAGGCTGAGACTTCGCCGGAATACTGAAATCCTCCTCCTCTTTTAAGTTCTACCAACATCATTGCCCAAAACCATTACAAAATGGTATGCATATTTAATAATAATGCCATTTAAGAGATTAACATCGAAATACGGATCAACAGGAAGACAGGAAACAGATGCCAGAACAAGCATAAATCTGATCCTTTCAAAAGGGAAAATGCTGCCGTAGACAGCGAAGTATAAACTTAATAAAAATTATATATGTTGGCATTCTAACTCCTTTTAACACGTGTCCTGTTCACCCTATGTCAATTAAAGTTGTGACATAAACATCTTGCAATGGCATTTTACAAACAAACGGGCCGAAACATTTTGCAAACGGGCAGCATTTTTCTTCCCAGGTGCGTTTCTTCCTATAAAGTGACTTCCCGGACAAGGCAAAAATCTACAGTTCGTTAAAGTATTCAAAGTGTTTCAAACAGTTTTCTTTTTCATAGTACAGGCCGTTTCCGAAATATGCATCATTTTATGTTAAGTGCGTCATCAAAGGAAAGTTGTTTGAAATGTGCATTACAAACAAAAATTGATTAGGGATTTAAACAGATGTGTTGTTTTTCCATGTGTTTGTAGACAAAGTCTAATTCGAAAGCCTAGCTAGCAAACATTTATCATGATTAACGTAAAGTATGTAGAAGAATTAATTTCCATAAATGGTTTAATATAAAACGTATACCTGATAATTGGTAATTGGAAAAGTTATGCGAGTGTTCACACATCAGATTTTTACCTTTATAATAGCGCTGCGACAAAGGACAATCATCATTTTTCTTTCTTTCTCTCATTTTTAAGAATAAATTGATGTGTATAGATATTATTGTTTTGTTGCATCATGCATATGTTAAAAAATAACGCTCTACATTTAATACAACTAAATATAAAAACACCTTCTTGGAGTACTTCAATATTAAATTGTTATTTTGCTGTATTGTTATTTGCCCCACGCTTTGGCAGCCAATTTGAAGTAGGTAGTCGCTTCACGTATGGAAAGCCAATAAGAAGTAGGAGTAGTATTGTAGGTCAACTGTTGGGGAGCCGAACTTGAAGTAGTTACAACCGCACTTATGGTACCCGGTAGCCTTCGTCCCAAATTTAAAAATATTAACTTTGTAATTTGACTCTTTCTTTAAATATTACATATTTATGTTTGCCTCGGCTGCGTCAGTATTATTGTTAGAGACATGGATTTTCTTTGCGGCTAAGAATGTAGGCTTACACAAAATTGAAATTGAGTTTTATTTATGGACGTTCTTTAACTACTATGGTTCTTAGCGTCCCATTCCATATTGGGCATGAAAGACCGGTAATCTACGACACGGGACCACCGGCTTTATTTCCCTTCCAAAGGAAGCCATACTAAGGATTTTTACGCCCGAAAAAATCCATCGCCCTCCGCCGGGTTTGAACTCGCGACCTTGGGAACTAGAGGCTAGCACGGTACCACTAGTCCACGGAGGACGACACGCTTACACAGATTATAATTTTTTACTTCACTACATTTATTAATCCTTGACACAATTTAAATAACACTTCACTGATATAGAGAGAGATGATTTATTGATGGTATGAGGTGTCTTTCTCTTTAGCTATAAACTGATGAAAGTACATAGTCAGAAATATTAACCCTTACAGCTATATTTCAAAAGATAGACGCAGAAATAAAGCCTGAGAAAAGAATGAAAATAAATTCCCAAATGCATTCAAAACGGTCAGTAGTTTTGCCGTTCCAGAATTACCTGGCTGTCGTGGAAACAGAGTGATTCCAAAGCTTCTCGGGCTAAATGTGGAATACATTCTGGATACGTATGATACCCTCTGGTTTACTGGCCTGCTTCCCGTTCACATACAAATTGCATGAGCATCCCTCACAACGGAACACAACAGGGAAAAAGAGAAACCAGCTTTATCCCAAGATTGTTTTGAAGATGTTGCTGCAGCTTCTGAATTATGGATTGAGATTTCAGTGTTCAAACCTTCTATATGTAAAAGTGTACTAAGTCTTCCTGATTATTCTCTTATTCGCTGGAAACCAATTTTCAACTTTACTTTAGCTGATGTTCTTCGAAATGTTATGCAATCTAAATACCAATTTGCTATGCGACAAATCAGCCAAGTTTATCGAAGTTATGCGTAATCCTAACATTGTTTACTATTCTCACTCTGCTCGGAAAAGTGAAAATAGTAAATACTACCAATGTTACTTTCTGGTGCTTATGGACGTTTTTCGAGTAGTACTGTGTGTCAGAAACGAGGATGGGAATATCACATGACGGATACCCTGGTCACGTTGCCGGAAAGTAAGTGATACATAAGAATTTTTTGCCACTATTATAGAAATCCCTTCAGACAGCAGCTGCAAACGGCCGTCCGTTTCTCCCATAGATAGTTCTAACGTAGTTTTTTTCTTTCTTTTTTTTCTTGTCTCACCCAGTTTATGATACTGTATTTTTACTGGTTTTCGTTACCGCTTATTTCTGCAATTACACAACACACATCACACCCATGCCCATGGCATAACTCGAACCCGTGACCCTCAGCTTGGCGGACCGCCGGAACTATACACTCCAGTAGTGAAACAATATGAACATGTTGCGCTTAGTTTTCGTTATAAGTAGTATTCAAAATTACAATCCTCTGTGTATAAAAACCTAGCACCCGGTGAACACATTATTAAACACTCGATGAAGTTTTATTATAGAAATATTGTATAAGTACACCGAGCACTGCCTTCCAAATCGTCGAGCATATGAAGATTTGTTCCATTAATATTTACCTTTAAGAATTCTCCACATATATACATATGTATTTACATGAGTTAAATCTGGAGAGCGAACAGGTGAGTCAATTATTTTTCCATTAAAAATACAATGTAACGTGAGGCAGAATTTTTTAGGATACGATAGCCACTATTGCGTTTAATCTTTCCACTGTAATAACCGTTGATTACGTATGTTTCTTTTATTTCTAACACAGACCCAATGTGGTTTAAATTTTTTCTAATAATTAGTTCCTATCAAAAGAGTAACTTTGCCTTTGCCTGGGTTCACGTCTTCTGCGCAACTGTTGTGAAGCGGTGGATTTTGACATAAATAAAGCCATGTTGTGGAGCGACCCTCATCGCTTTGGATTGGATAAGGACTGTTCTAAATAAATGGAAGACTTTCGTCTGCAATCTTGTAACTGAAATATTGGAATATACAACCCCAAACTAATGGAGATACCGTCCGGGAGAACAAAATGATGCAATCCTTCTCACTCGTGGACTGAATGCAGACCAGTTGAACTCGATATCAATTTGGTGGATAGGACCCTCTGGCTTACCAAAGATAAAACGTTCTGGCCACTCGACATATCAACATCACATACCCCACTTCCAGAAGCTAAAATAACTCTAGAAGTCCTTACAACGAATTCAACTGAACCCCTACTAGATATAACCAGGTTCAGGTCTTACTGGAAACTACTACATACTGTAGCTTGATATTTCGGTTCATCAAGGCAACAATTTCCAAATCCACATAACAGCTGCCGAATTATAGTAACGTCGTACATACTGGATCAAACCGGTGCAAGAAAAAAAATTCCATTCAGAATTAATGGCATTAAAATAAGGTAAAATCCTGCCCACCTCACTAACAATAGCACTCTGCAACCCATTTCTTAATGAAGGGATCATTCGACTTTGTGGAAGACTTCAACATGCAGAACTTAACATACACACAGAAACATCCAGTAATATTGGACGGAGTGCATCGTTTCACTCAACTCCTAATTCAAGATACACACATCAAACTCCATCATCTAGGCATACGCATCGTTCTGGGAGAACTACATGAAGAATTCTTGATTCTTCGCGCAAGACAGGTCACGAAACAGGTTCTCCATTCATGTCTACCTTGCAAAATAGCACACCATATTCGACTGGAAGAAGTGGAAGCCCCTCTTCCATTACACGGAATAAAACTTGCACAACCAGTACTCACAGATCCTACAACTCAACAATACGCCGCACACCAAAACATAACATGGAAGTTTATCGCTCCAGGGGCGGCTTGGTGGGAAGGCTTCTGAGAAAGAATAGTAGACCTCATCCCTGCCTCCGGGGGGTTAAGCCACAACAAATCAAGTTGACGCAGTGCGCGAGGTGCCCTTTCCGATAAACACATCCTACGTCAAGTATTACCAAACACCTTTCTTTGTACTTCTTTGCTAGAGTGTCAGTAGGTAACAGTGATAGAATCACTCATTGAATTGTTAAGCTGAACACGCAGCGTGTTGTTGTAGACGCAGTCAATGTGTCAGGCAAATGAAATGAACTCGGAACCAAGTGGCTGTAATTAAAGAGGAGAATTTTGAGGGGTTATAAGTAAAAACGGTGAAGCCAAATAAATTGAAATTTGATGTACATATTTCAAATAGTAGGAATTCCATTCTGAGAAGAAAAAATAGTTCCAACATCTCCACCAGAGGATCAAATGGTACTGCTTGAGTATAGAAAGGATGCAAAATATTATTGGTGGCTTTAATCAACATACTGCAAATGACAATTACAAATGGGCTGAATATGTTGTCCTTGAAAATGTTCCACAAACTGCTGTCTCCGAGTCTGGCGTGAAGTGCGTGCGCCCCTTTAAGCTAAAGGACGCATATTTAAAGTTGCTAAACTATCCACGTGTCCTTGGTAAACCTTATTTGTTAAATAACCTCACAATCAAAAATCACATGGAATGAGATCTGGTGAACAGGGAGGCCATTTTGTAGGGAATGCACGACTGATTATGCGATCATTGGTGAAATGCCGTCTGAGGACTCACTGCACTCCAATCCAATATAAGGGGTCGCTCCATCCTGCATAAACATTTTAGTGTGGAGACATCCACGTTTTTGGAGGTCTGGAATAACAAAATTGGACATCATTTGCTGGTACCTCCGTGCATTCACAGTACAGATCCTTATTCCAGCGGTATGCGTTCTTCAAAAAGGTACCCCTCAATTATGAACGAGGCAGTAAATCACATCACGCTGTCACTTTTTGCGAGTGCAAGGAATGCTGCTCAAATGCATGGGATTCTCATAAGCCCAAACACGAAAAGTTTGTGTGGTCCAGTGTCGTTCATGCTAAAAAGGGCTTTGTCAGTCCAAAGATATTCCAAGGCTGCTGTTGTTGAACGTGGCTAATCTTATAGGAATTTTTTTTCTGAAGATTGCACAAACTTTCCAAACAGTTTAATAGGGCATATCCAATTTCCGGCATATTGCCCATAAACTGCTGGATCCCTGCTCCACATTGGTCTCCACTATAGCAGTTGCAACAGTTTTCAAGCCTTCATTGCATATACGTTTGCATCCTCGTCCTGGTTCCACTTGTAAAGAACCAGTATTTGAAGCTTTGGATCATCTTTCGTAAATTAGTAATCATAATGGGATCTCTCCGTAGATTCTTGTTGTTCGGCATAAGCATAATCACGTAAAAAGAGCGTTGCGTATACAAGTGTATCCTAATGACTGTATCCAAGGATGTCACGATATTGACATTGCCGATGAGACCTGCATACAGCGCCATGTCGTCCTCTGGTGGCAATTTTTGTAACTATTTGTTTTTCTTCTCAGAATGGAATTCCCAATACCTGTAACGTATGTACACCAAATTGCAATTTATTTGGCCTCACCGTTGTTTACACCTCCTCTTTAATTATTTATGGTCCCGTTGTAGTTAATTTATCGGAAAGCATTAACACTGCAAAGCAAACGCGGTAAAGTTTCTGAGTGTGAAAACGGGTAACGAGTATTATTTTCTCAACCTCTAGACTTTATCCGCTGCTGAGACAAAAAAGGCGATACTCCCTTCCCATAAAACACCAAGATATGACGCTCTGATCTAGTAATGTATACTCGTTTATCTGTTTCTGCATCACACATTCAAAAAATTCTAGGTAGCTCCTGGGTAGAAACCTGTCACTTCGCTTTCGAAAACAGTGATAAATAATATAACACTAACTGCATATTTTATGGGGGATTTTCTTCTCTGTTCGTAAAATAAAATAATGTTTAGTTTTCTTTTTGGTGTTAAAATGCTAAGTGATACTGATAAAGGCAATAGGCGATTATTAATGACATTATACAAAATATGGCACCAAATCCCGCGAGGATGCGATATAATAATCGTAATTGTGAGGATGAAAATTTCCTTAGACTCAGTCATAGTTAGGAGTATAGCTCACGTGTCAAAGGAGGGGGGATATGAATGAGCATCTGTAAGAATAACCGGTAAAACATAAAGCTTTACTAAGTACATTTATTAACAATACAGAATAAATATTACAAACATGTCTCATTACAAAAACCAAACTGTGGTGCCCATAGTTAAGTTTAAAAATTTGCAACCATTTCAGTTCGAACCAATAAATAATTATCAGTCAGTTGGAATGATATTTTGTAAATTTCTCCCATGTAAATAATTCAGTTTTCTAAAATAAATTAACATTTGGCCCATCCTTTGCTGGACAGTAACATAGCATATTGCATTACTCTTCTTGAAATGGTTGCAGTGTTCGTTGAAAAATCACCCTCTTTTCTTGGGGTATTTAATCTATTACTAGCTGGCTTACCCGACGTTTCACGGGTGGTTTTTTAAGCCTCGAATGACGATTTAATGCATTTCATTTTCTTCGCCCCTACCGTATTATTTATGAAATTATTGTACTATTGTATTTTATGGTGAATCCTTCCTTTACTCCTTATACTTATATTCTCGTACAGCCTTGTGAAATTCATAATAAAACGAAAATTTCCTAAGGTTCACACAAGTGAACATTACATATCGGCAAATGTTATATTTCTGATTTCCTTAACCAATCCCTTACCCCGAGCCTATTAGCATCTTTTGGCGGTGACACAATTATCGGCACGAACAGGTAATGTTTAAGATAATGGCATAAGATGAAAACTTGAACTTTTGTACACTCTGTTTGGTCCCATAAATATTGATTAAGGCAAACACTCCACAGTTTTTACAAAATACAGGTAATCCTAACAGTAAGATTCAACGAATGAGTAGCATAACTGGTAAATATGAAGATTCCCCACGTGCCACTGACATTCGGGAGGTCCCGAGTTCGATCCCGGCGACCGCCCACTCTGACCCATGGATTTTTTTGAGGTTGTCGCGGGTCATGTTGGAGTAGTTTCTTTCAGAACTCGAATTTCCTGTCCCTCCATTTCGCTCCATTCATCATTTCATTCATCCTTCAAACCGTTAGGTCTGTTTCAGAGTTGGAAGTATTGGCGATAGTGTTTCGATGCGGTGTAGCAAGGTAAAGGGTGCTCTCTGTGAAACTTTCTCCGTCCCTTAGCTTTCGGCTGGTTGCCGAGAGTATACGGACCACCCTTTCGGAACGGGATGTTGGACCCTTTGTGTAGGAGGGATTCCCTGGTTTGGCTGTCCGATTATCGGGTCATCTCAATCTGGAAGCTGTGGGATCCCCATCATTGCTGTGCCGTCACTCCTGGTTCCGGCCGCCCGGTCTCCTCTCACCTCCTCCTCCCTCCCGGAGGCGCCCCCTTGTGGGGCGTTGGTACAACATCCTAACTGGAGCAGTGCCGAGTCCCCTCCATAGAGGGAAGAAATTTCGTTGAGTGAAACTCGACCTCAAAAGCGCCTGTCTTAATATCTCATTGTAAGAAAATGCATCGTTTCCTTAAATAAGTAACTTTCAACTCGTGTTAAGAAGTTGAACAATGAGGAAATGGGCAAATTCTTGAGGTTCTATGTATTAAGATATTACTAACATCACTCAACTGCACTACACATGAAGTTTGATAATTTTCCTTTCTCAAAACACGTTGCTGCTAGCAGAAATTATGACGTTAGATTAAGCTGGGTTGTGCAATCATACACAGTTCCAACAAGTTGTGCTAACAACGAAAGTGTCATTTGCATATACAGCATTGCACAGTTTATTTTGCTATGGAGATCCAGAAACTGATATGGTTTATGCAGCTGCCATGCGTTATAATGAATCTATCTAATTCACGAGACCTTTTCATTTATTGGTGGTACCATTAATCTGTCACTGTTGTTTTTTTAGGTATTTTGTAGCAGAAAATTAATAAAGAAAAATAAATTGTTTTGTTCTGTTTTGCCACATTTAAACTATATCATGGAAATTTAAAGTTACAATTGCTTGTGTTAAATCCAATTAGGTTTTCATTTGGTCATTATATGCATGAGCGCTTTGAGTTTTTAGTATATTATTTATTCAATGCGTTTCTAAATACGTATGTACTTAATTATTTGTAAACACTTTTCTTTACAGGGCTAAAATATGGATGGAGCAGCGTTCGGCATGTAAATAACCACAGCTACCTGTGCTACAGGGATTTCCAGGAAAACGATTTCCGCGAGCCATCTTGGAGGTTCTTAAATTTGAGTGCTGTTCCATCAAGAAACGCTGGAGTTCCCTCTGTAGCATATGCTGAGACGCCTCCTTTGCTTAACCAACCCAATACCTCCACCCCAAAATGTTTCAAACCTGTCCGACTTTTTTATACTGACCTTGATGCTATTAGTTTTTAGAGCCTAAATCAGACACTTTGGCAACCCCGTTGGATAGTAGGATCTCACTCAGTGAGATTGGGATTGTGGATGATACTGCTGAGGCAATATCTACATTCACATGCAATTCTAAGAGGAAGCAAAGAATTTTGGTTCTCTACAAAATTAATTTGTCTGGTAATAGTGAATTGACTCCAAGAAACAAAAGCCTTCATATTCTTTGAAAAGTAAAATTAACAGTTTTAACAAATCTCAGAATGAAGTATAAAAAGAAGACATTGACTTTGTAGACGGCTTGAAGGGAATCTAACACAACATTGTTGGATTTCTTTCAAAATCCATGCCTTTAACAGCTTTTAGCTTAACAGATGGGACGTTCATGACGGGCACAAAACTTCCTACATGGTCAGTAAGTGAGAAGCTAATGGCACTGTGCCTCTGTAAGTGATCTAAGTGTTACACACTTCTCCAAAGCGTCTTTGTCCTTCGCCGCAAGAGTACTCTTATTAATATTCTGATCCATGTATTTTTTGGCACTGGTGTCAACTTTTTGAGCCCTGCTAAGACTTTTCCTGACTTTCGGAACCAGATAATATATGCCATTACAGAATTCATATATATTATGACGCTAGATCTGACAAGATTTTTGGTTGGGGTAGAGCCTACTGTTGACGAAGTAGTAAATCATGCTCTGGTGTTCATGGTCAAAGGCCTGCATCGCAAGTTGAAGCAGCCTACGGTTGTGTGTAGTAAAGGTGATATGTTTAGCAGACAGAAAGCATGAAAGGAGGGCTTAGAGCCTGCAGGAAGGCTGGTTTGATTGCTCTTAATACTGTCTGCAACATGGGTAAGAACGATGTAAAGGCATTAGGTGCTTCTTTCAAGGAACTATTCTTCACTTTTGAGAATCAAGAGATGGTGAATTTATGATCCACACTGCCTATTGAAATGCCTAATAAGCATGACTTACAAGCATGATGGGCCCTTGAAGGTGCAGGATAGTAAAGAGTTGTCGCGTGTCACGAGATCTTCCTGATCACATATCAGGCTGTCATGCTTGATAGGAATCTGATTTATCAAGGCCTTTATCAAGTAATCGATCAGCCCCTGGATCCTGATGCTTTCAAAAAAATGAAAGAATCGCTGCTGCCCAAGCGATCTAAATAGCATGGCAGTAGCTTTGCACGCCATGTCCCAAACTGGTGAGTTTACTTTCTAATTTTCACGATCCTCACATACTTCATGTTCATTATTTATTTCTTGTAGGTAATATTTACTTTCCATACGTTATGTTATGTTTTGGATTTAATAAGCAAACTTACAGAACAACAGTTTTGTTTAGCACATATGAGCTAGCTGTAAATGCTTATTTTGTACGAGCAGTTGAATCACATTTTATTGCGATATACAACAATCGTGTTAAACATAATTTACAATGAAAGAAACACAATTCTGTAATGTTACTGCCTTATTTGATACTTAGGTTATATTTAGTCATATTACGTGATATTCTCCTTAATATAAAAAATTTCACTTGCCATAAATATCCTCTGGTTTCTTAATATAGCATAACACTGCTTAAAAGTTATATTTTTTTATTTTCAGTTGTTTTGTTCACTAAATTTACCACTCATTTTGAATCGAACATTTTCTTCTATACTCTGAAATCCCAACTCCCTAAATTTGCTTTAATCTTTCAATGCTTTTAGATAAGCTCATAAAACTAGACACACTTTGAAGGTAGGTATCAAATTCGTTTACAGTAATTGTAACCGGTAGTTTATAGAATTATAGATTCATTGTGAATGCAGAATGCAAGCTTATTGTTTCCAAAGAGCGTGAAGCGTCACAGACCAGAGATAACGCATGACAGAGAAGATTATGTAATTATGAGCACGTGTAATTAAGCCCTCCCTGCTACCCATTACCATACTCAAGCTTTGGCAAACTTGTGGAGTTTCTGTCCCTGTTTGGAAGCATTTTCTAATATTTTCCCGCTTTGTTTTCAGGCGATGCTGCACTGCAAGAAGCTACAGGCAAAGTTT
This sequence comes from Deroplatys truncata, assembly GCA_030765065.1. Lineage (NCBI taxonomy): Eukaryota > Metazoa > Arthropoda > Insecta > Mantodea > Mantidae > Deroplatys > Deroplatys truncata. Next base: position 113,880,084 of record CM060981.1, read on the forward strand.
GTGTCCACTGTGAATCAACTCTCTGACAGTTGGAGTGGAATAGTTCCCAGTTTCAGGATCCAAAAAGAAATGAGTTTCATTTATGGATGCTGTTTAACTACTATGATTCTTAGCGACCCATTTGGGCATGAAAGACCAGAAATATTGCTCAGAAGCCTTTTTATCAGGCTTAAGATTCTTTTATATGACGTAAATTAACGATACAGGCTTACTTCCCTTCCGAAGGAAGCCATGGTAAGGATTTTTATATCCCAAAAAATTCCATCGCTCTTCGCCGGGTTTGAACCCGCGACCTTGACGATAGAGGCTAGCATGGTACCCCTAGACCACAAGAGTCGCCTTATCTTCACTATATCATCTACGTTCATTCTTGTTTCTCATGAGGAAAAACACTCTTAGGAAGCCTGCCCCTCTAATTAGCCTTCACCGTCTTGTTCCCGAGGCTGCGGGTTCAAAACCGGTGGAGGGTGATGGAGTTTTTCGGCTTAGCATGGCTTCCTTCGGAAAGGAAGTAAAGACGATGATTCCATGTCGTAGATTTACGGCACGTAAAAGAACCTCAATCCTGATAAAGATGTTCATGAGCTAAATCTCCGGTCTTTTACGCCCAATATAGAATGGAACGCTAACAGCCATAGTAGTTAAAAAGCGTACATAAACAGAACTCAGTTTGTTTAGACGACGGCAGGTCCTGGAGGACTAAAGAGTCAAATATAAATGAAGCTAGAAGGTTTGCATTAAAATTTCTGGGAGGATATCATTAATGACCTAAGTAATTGCAGTTTTTGAAGTCCCCTGCTTATAAATCCCTTCTTACTAGAGCTGGTCCTCAGGTGATTCGACCACCATCACAAGATGTTTGGCTTGCCAGCATGCGTGGCGTGAAATGCACGTGGAGTAACTTAAAGCAGAAGGTTTTAGCTATCTTCAGTCCAGGTCACTCAACCAAGATTCGTTAGAGCATTGTCGGTACTGCGGCTCTAATTACAATCCGAAAGTAGGTCAGTTTCAAGCATCTCTTAAAATACCTATTATTAATGGTGCAGCTTTCAAAAATCTTAAAGCTGCTAACAGTGAGGAGGATGAACCTGGTGAGGTTTTCAGCAATTTACATGAGCTCCTCATAGCAATACCAGGCTCTGCTAATGATCAGAAACCTATCAGGATCCCCTGTAATTTCAGGGGATCCTGCTCCTCATAGATTACATGTTGAGAAAGAGATTCTATATTCCGTTGCCTATGTCTCCGGATATGGAGCTAAGAGGCTTTTGAAAGATAGCACCTGCATTCATTATATAGCTTGCATCACAACAGATATAGAAGCAACTTTCATGCACAGATTTCTCTTAAACAACATCCTCCAACATATACATACATTTCATATCTCCCTGTGCAATTATGTAAGGCAGTTTGAGAAGAGCGGCTCTTTTGGAAAATATGATGCCTCAAGTTGTGTTCTTACCTGAGATGTAAAAGCGAATAGCAGCAGCTATCAAAGAAACTATCGACTTTTCATGGATTGGAGAAAAGTGTGTGGATCATAAAGAACGCTTAATTAGTGGCATTGTTCATGGAATTTGTGCAATATCAATTCCCTGGCGGTGCCATAAATTCAACGCGCCTATCATGAATAAACGGAACACCAGGAAATTGAGAGTTCTTGCCCACGAATAAGAGTGTGCGCGCAATATACTCGTATGTGTATACCTAGGCATGTAGCTTTCTTCACCCTCTCTCTCACTTGTATAATTTTGTATACATGGACTGTATTTGTGTTGTATATACGATATACAATATACATGTATACATCTATATATGTATATATGAAGCATATATGTACAGTTTTGTAGATGTGTCTGTTTTTTGCGTATTTACATATGTGTACAAGAGTGTGAGTGACAACGCGTATATGTATGTGTTTGTGCATTTATATATGTGTACCTATATACGTGTGAACGGCGGCGTGTATGCGTAATTTAATATATCAGGCTTTGTTTGTGTAGCTGTAATACGTACACACGTTTGTATGTGTGTGTGCAGAATATACGCGCAATTTTGTATACATATATGTCTGTTTTTGTATATTTATATATGCGTATACAAGTGTGTGTGTGTGTGTGTGTGTGTGAGGTGGCGTGTATGTGTAATTTCGCATATTTGGTATTTGAGTATTGTATATATGAGCCTATATATGTATGCACAATTTTGTAGACATGTCCGTTTTTCGTATTTATATGCCGCGTGAGTCTTCTCATCCTGCGGATTGGTAACTAGACAACCTTGCATTTTGCAGGTGCTGACATCGCATTCACCAGCCTTCTGATTATGTCTACGGTGGTACTGATTGTTAACGTGTTCTAGTGACGAAATGTCCAACATGCTCGAAAGTCATGATGAAGGTCCGAAGTTCAAATCACGCCTGCGCGTAAATGAATTTGTGTTCATTTCTGTTCATTTTTCGAGAACTTTCTAGCAAATAATGATTTCTTTACGAATGCACTATAAAATGGATTTGCATATTCTAACAAAGGACAATGTATTGTAATAAAATTCGCATAATTAAACTAATTAAGTCAAACGACACTTCTATGCCAAACTATCAATCTCGTTAAATTCACCAAACATAAAATGTACTTTCAAGTGGCAATATTTGAACCTGGGACCTTCACCACTGAAGACCAATGCGCACACTGTTGCGCTACCAGTGCAACTTGCTGCATGCACGGCGGTGCAAAGCAGTCATTTCGGCCGAATTTGATACGACGCGATGCAGTGGACAGTGTTTACGGCATAGCCTATACAACGCTGGGACTACATAACTTCTCAATTCGCAGGCTGAGAAGACTCACCCGGTATATGTGTATAAAAGTGTGAATGGCAGCGTGTATGTGTGATTTAGTATATATAGCTGTGTTTGTGAAATTATATATACATATATATATGTATTTATGTAATTGTATGTGTGCAGCATATATGTGCAATTTTATATTTATGGCAGTATATATTGTATATTTATATATGTATATAAGCGCGTGTGTAGCAGCGTATGTGTAATTTTGTATACATCGCTGTGTTCATGTAATTGTAGTTTACATATAGATAGGTAGCATTCGTGTGCACCCACGCTTGCAGATGCATGTGCCTTTGTTGCAAATAATGCAGGGAGAAGCGCAGTTTCTTATTTTTACTTGCATACATAATAAATATGGCTTAACATTTCTCGCATTCAAAAAACGAATCACTAGTCTGACTTCACAATCGGGGGGTCATTTGATTGTTTTGAACATTTCGAAACGCTCTAACAACAGGAAAACACAAAGTGACGATCGCTCACAGCTGCGTCTGGGTTCTAATGAATAGGGAAGTGATCGCGCATGCTCAAAATCACGACTGCAGCGGCAAAATGTTAAAACGGTACTCAGTTTAAAAACACGCCTCACATAACCTAAATTTCAGTGTGTAGCTAAAAATTACACATTTGTTTGTTGAGCATGCCTGGTGTAAACCTCTACCCATATCCTTCATCTTATGGCGCTTAATGACAGAGTGATACCCACTTCTGCGCTGTTACACTATTGTGATTTGAATGCAGAATTATCTTGTTTTACTGTGCTCAGCTGTCACTTCATACACAATCACTGAACTTAATATGCTTCTTTTGTAATTCCACCATCGCTGCACAAACTCCTGGTTAGGTTATCTTTATTATACTCTCAGTTCATCTTTGCTACGAGTACTTCAAAGTCTTTGCGACAACTATAGACCCAAAGCATTCTTGTGACCAAAGGAAGTGTGAAAGCAATTAGCAGCACACCTTCAGCATAGTAGCATTGAAACAAACTAAGGGTTGCCTCCTCAGAGGCTGGTCAGCTCCATTTCCTCGTAAATAAGCTATTCTATAAGAATGGACGCAATCAAAAATCATATATTTAGACGAAAGCCAAATGGTATACAATTAACAATAATTTTGTGCTTAATATTATATGGATTTATCACAGTAGAATGCGTCATTTTGCTTCTCTGTGAGAATAAGTTGCAATTCTAATCTTTACAACGTATGTATGTATGTGTGTATGTATGTATGTATGTATGTATGTATGTATGTATGTATGTATGTATGTATGTGTATGTATGTATGTATGCATGCATGTATGCCTACCTGCCTGCAGATATGCATGTATGTGTTGTCGCAGTAATCTGTTCGTGTTATCTTTTTTTTTCCTGAGCGCCTGTTATTGTTTTACTATTTTGAATTTTGGGTTCTTTGTCCTCCGGCTAGCTATTATTACTCCGTCGAGCAAATATCTCTTGAGCAGGGCGTTTAAACGGAAAGGAGTTGTTACTAAAACATAACACTCGTAAAAGAATTTGTTTTTACACTTTAATTGCCGTCACACTTAATTAATTTCACATATTTAATCTTGATACACGCCTGACTGAAACTGTTATATTTCCGAGTGTAACTACTGTCGTAATATTTGTCACGTACCTATTTCACATTTTTAACTAACTTTACGACGCGAGAGATTCTGTAGAACTGCGTAATGTGTACCTCATGAATGCTTCCTTAGAACTGCCTGACGTGTAACTCGCGAGAGAGATTTCTTAGAACTGCGCGATACTTGCTTTTGGCTCAAAATTTATACTCCCTCACCCCGATATGCCCAAACATTATAATAGAGCTGCTATTGGTTAATAAATCGCGCCAACATTAGCGTCTGTCTTATAAGCCAATCATAATTACTAAAACATATGCTCTAGGGAAGATATTCCCTCCATTTATAAAGAAAGGCGCGCTACCCTGACGTCATTTGTTTGTCTCTTCTAATTGATAAACAACTCACCCCATCGCTTCATTGTTACCCATTCCTATTGTCAGTTTTCAGTGAGGTCATGTAAGCTTATTTTCTAACAATGCTTATGGCTAACAAACATCTAAAATCATTGTCATACAATAATGTTCATTTACACTACAATCACTCTGGCATTCACAGTGTTGTGATATAAAATACTGCCTCAGTGTGTATGCATGTATATTTGTATGCATGTTTGTGTGTATGTAATTTTTTGTTCAAAGATGATTTACAATTAATTTATCTCTGAAATTTCTATTTATATTAAACTGGAAGTATTTGCAAAATTATTGTATTTATTATAACATGCCGCATGCTATAAATAGCATGGTGCAATAGTTTTACAAAGCTTTCCAGCTTAACGTAAATATGAATTTACGAAAAAATTAAATAAAGGAAAAGTAAGAATGGGTAGAAAGAGTGCTACATTTTCGGCAGGTATGAACATGAGCTTTTAAACTCCACCACCCGATAACGTCATAGCTGTATTATCGACGTGTGTAGAGTTTGCGATTTTCGCCGCGCTATTGGGCTTCTCAAAGCGGTGCTTGATGTGTTACCTTCTTTTTTCCACTGAGTTGGATATACATATATATAGAGAGAGTGAGAGGGAGAGATAGAGAGTAGGTTTTCTAATTACTGCATGTATTTGGTACCGTCACAAGTAGATGCGGTGTCTTTTTTTTTTTTTCCTATGTTTTCTGTTTTATTAGTTGCTAAACCGTAACAACTGTATACATTGTTTGAAATGAAATATTCGTTGCTTTTAAAAGCAGCTATTTTCTGCTCCATAGCATTCTCAACGAAAAGTCAAAACCACCTTCACAATTATGTTGATTTATGACTAAAATGTTCACATTCTACTTCTGGATCATGTAAATCTGTTTTTGTCTTTTAGTTATTTAGGAATTTAAATTAGAAGCCCTTTTATCTTATGTCCGTCGGATAGAACAATGCTTTTCAATGGCGAAAGGATTATCAAAATCTGGTTTTCGAGATTCCCTACACACCAAAGACACGCGCACGCGTATATAAATTATTTCTTACCATTATATGTATAAATCCTAATCCAAGGTAATAGAACGCAAACTAAGAATGCGATGCACAAATATGAACTTTCGTTTGAGAATAGTTTCAAAATATAGGAGGGTCATTTGAAATTTCAAAGAGAGGATTCGTGCTAGAGGGTAAATCCTATATGAAATTAACCCAATCTTTAAACTTCCCGTCGTCCTCCGTGGACTAGTGGTACCGTGCTAGCCTCTAGTTCCCAAGCTCGCGGGTTCAAACCCGGCGGAGGGCGATGGATTTTTTCGGGCGTAAAAATCGTTAGCACGGCTTCCTTCGGAAGGGAAGTAAAGCCGGTGGTCCCGTGTCGTAGATTTCGGCACGTAAAAGAACCTCAAGCCTGATAAAGAGGCCTCTGAGCAAAATTACAGGTGTTTCACGCCCAATATAGAATGGGACGCTAAGAACCATAGTAGTTAAAGAGCGTCCATAAATAAAACTCAATTTTTTTTTTTTAAACTTCCCCCTCAAAATTGACACAATTTTCATTTAAATTAAATAAACAGTTACTCAGACAGGCAGTTATGAAATGATCTGCTATATTGGACACTTGGGAATTACTAATCAGGGGAAAGTATGTGACTATTGTGCATTACATATTTTATCACTGCTTTTTTACAAACTAAAGCCATTATTTTAGCATAGGAAGAATACAAGGGTATACATATAATAAATGCATACTACTTCTCAAAAGTCCTCCGAGTGAAAGGCAGATTGCTCATCGCTTTGCTCCAGAAGTGGACATCTTTGCCTTAGTGGTGGTGGTATGATAGTCATAATGGCGACCATGACACTGGCAGTGGTGGTAAAGTTAGTGTTTTATAGAACTCAATTGCAGCGACGCGAACAATACAAAAGAAGACAGGCAAAAGAAAAAAAAACACTAAGCGCGCTCACAAAGAAACAAAAGCGAGTGTGTACTTCTAATAGAAGTGAGGTACGTAACAGCGCAGCCAACAAAAGCGGAAATGCGCTAGAAAACGACCAAAATGCGCTCTAAAAATAGGAAAACAAAGTGAAAACCTTAAAATATAGCACAAGTTCCAACTACAAGAGAACTGTGAAAACTAGAAAAAAAAATTATGCAGTGAAAGCTATACAAATGTAACAAAAAAACTGAACATACAAAAGAATGTATAAAAACAACTAGTAAACACAGTTGCCAAAATTGTAGCACTTAGTAAAACAGCATGAGCATAGCCACATGAGTTTCGCCTGGAGTTGAAGGTACACCAACCAGGGATATTCAATTAACACGTAGCAGAGTTAGCGTGTCCCGGAGTGTTGGCTAAAATTACAGCACCCCAAGAGCAGGCGAGCCAGAAATACCCTCTCCCGACAGCACACACGAGAAAAGGTCGCCCGGTTAAAAGGGAGTGATTTCATTTCCCGGAGTTTGTTGTCTGGGCTAGCAGACATTCCACCCATCAGGACAGCAGAATGGCTTTCCGCAAAACAATAAAGTTCCGAAATCCTCTGTGGAACACGAGAAATACAACTGCAGTGTAAAATTGCAGCCCTGAAGTCTGGAGAATTGCTTTTTCTTCCTAGGTGCGATTATGCAACGTACCTACAACGATTATACCAATGAATAAATTAAGTTACCTTTCTATGAAAATAAGCCACAAAGTTAAAATCTAATGTGTTGCACTCACATGACTTTCTCTACTCTTGTACAAACTATTTTTACAAACGCTTATTCTCCATCTACTTCATGTTAATCGAAACATCGAGAGGTTAACCTTATTGCTGCTTTTCTTGTAGGTGCAAGGGGAGTATGGTAGGCTTTAAGCGATAGTCAAATATTTTAAGAGCTGGTTGCTATTTGGGTCATTCCATTCTCTTTGCTTGTCCAGGACATAAAAAAAATCTGATGTGTTACACTCACATGACTTTCTCTACTCTTGTACAAACTATTTTTGCAAACTCTTATTCTCCATCTGTTTCATATTAATCGAGATAAACATTTGCAGAAACGATCTTTTGACATGCAAAGAGAATTACATTTTACACATAGCGACCAGTTCTAAAAATATTTGACTATCGCTTAAGGCCTACTATGTTCCCCTTGTTTTGTATTTATAAGGGAAATATAGAAATACAGTAGCCTTTAAGCATAGCCATATCTCTTAATAACTGGTTGCTATGTGCAGCACCATTCTCTTTGCCACAGATTAATATTCTTTGCATATCCAAGACAAAAAAAATGAATAACGAATTCCCATTTGAGAAAAGTATTGAAAATTTAGGGCAATAACAAGCAATATCTCGAAAATGGTTCACTCAACAACAAAAAATGTATATGACATAAATTGTGTATTTTAACGCGATCTAAATTTTTTGTGTAGTAAAATTTTGTCTATCTCTTATGGTTTACCAGTTATGCAAAAGTCGTTCACAATGAAGAATATTTTTGGAGACATTCCTAGAAAATTCAAGATATACATTTTATTTGTTATGAAAATATCTTAAACATATGATATTTTAATAAAAATCGTTAGAGCCATTTTTGAGAAAATTAAAATTTTCGAAAAATGTTCCATGTAAAGGTTAATCTGGGGTGGGGAGATTTTCTTGCAAACCTTCGCATCTCTGAAAGATACTGAACCTCAATACCAAGTTTGGTATATATCCAACTTTTCGTTTTTTAGTTATGCTGTTCACAGATACACATCCACACAGACACACTCACACATACAGACCTTTTTCTAAGGTTCTTTTTGGGGGATTTAGAAGGGCTCAAAACATGTATTTCCTGTGAAATCTCGGTATCGAATTTTTGGGTGGAATGCAATACTTCCCCTACTTACCATACGTAAGAGAAAGTAAAAATAACTGTTGGACTTTCGAGAAATTATGTAGCTATAGAGCCTTTTTCCTGATTTGAATTTAGTAGCTTTTTATGATTCACAGCAAGTATACTAGCCATAAAAAAAATCTGATGCGATGCGTTCACACGACTCTCTCTACCAATGACAAATTCGTAGGTATTCGTTATGCATTATACGTATTATTCTATAAAAAGCGAGTCCTTGCTACGTTACTCACATATAGGTTTAAATGTAGGGTATTCAACGAAGGGGGAAATCTCACGCACCCCGAGTTACAGACATCTATTGTGGCTACTACTCCCCAGCAGGAAGGGATGAGGTGAAGGATCCATAGGAGGCTACAGGCCGTAGCCAGACAGGCTACAGGGACGCGCGGAAATCCCTAACATTTCCAAGCCCGCAGACCTGTCCCACTGCTGGAGCCGACGAGAGCCCACTGAACCCACCAATTAAGCAGTCCTCTGTTCGATACTCTTTCCAGTGAGCGCGCATCCGCGCCTTCTGTCCGGCACCGCCAGCACCACGAAACCTAGCACACTTGAAAGGTGAGAAGGAAACGGAATGAAAGGGAAATGATTGAAAGTAAATCATGGTACAGAAGAAACTACTCCAGCATTCACCTGTCGGCCCGGGGAAACCAAATCTATGCGTCAGAATGGACGGTCGCCGGGGATCGAACCCGGGACCTCCCGAATGAGAGTTGCACACGTTACCGTGGTGCCACCTCGCTCGGTCACATATACATTTTATCTAGGAATTATTTCAAATTATGCAAAAAGGTTTCAACATGGGGTGGGGGGCATTCAAATGTTTATTCGTGGTTACCAGCCCTTTCAATGGAGAGAAAAGAAAAAGGATTAATAAATTTGATGTGTTACATTCACATGACCATCACTATCCACTATTGTTTAGTTGTATAAACCTTCTACATAGTATTCCTACGAAAGCTTATTCTTCTGTCTATTTAAAGTTAATTGTTATAAAGTTTTCATGCCACATATCGTTATAGACACAAAGAGAAATTGATGGTCAAATACCTTGGTCGCTATACCGGTTGGAAGGAAACTCATTACATTTCCTATATATGTGGGTATAGAAGTATTACAAATAACAAAGTATAATAGCATTTTGTTCTTTGATCAGCCGTTTTCGAAAAAAAAGTCTTTATTTCAAATTAGATGTTTAATTCAACGAGAATGTATGATGATAATAGTTTGTTACTTGTAAGATGAGTAGATTAATCTATTTCTGACATACCTTTTGTAGTTAAGTCCAAACTAAGGATACAATTCAAAATCCTATCCTCACAATCCTTCAAAATAGTCTTCATTTCTCTTCACGCACAGTGCAATTACTTGTCAAAAGCACTACATGTTTAAGTATTGTCAACAGGGCTGAATTTATAGCCTGAGCACGGTCCTGCACTCGTTTAAAAAGTTTTCCAGCAATGCAAGATTTCACTCGAGGAAACAGTCAGAAGTCGCACGGTGCAAGGTCAGGACTGTAGGGTGGATGGTCAAGCAACTGGACTTCAACGCCTTCCAGTTTCCTCAAATTTGCCGCTGTTCTATGAGGAGGCGTTTTGCAAGAGCAAAAACTTTGAAGCCGTCTTCCGTGGTCTAGGTGTACCATGCTTGTTCAAGTTCCTAGGTCGCGGGTTCGAACCTGGCGGAGAGTGATGGATTTTTTTCGGGCGTAAAATCCTCAGCATGGCTTGCTTTGGAAGGGAAGTTAAGCCGGTGGTCCCCTGTCGTAGATTTACGGCACGCAAAAGAACCTCAAGCCTGATAAAGAGGGTTCTGAAGAAAATTTCTGTTGGTCTTTCATCCCAATATAGAATGGGACCTGAAGTTACTGTCTTCGGACGCCGCCTCAACTCTTCAAATAAAGGATTCAAAACATAAGAGCCACAGTATTCTCCATTCATTGTCATTCCTACTGACATGCAATCAACCACTAATGTTCCTTAATAGTTGAAGCACACAGTGAACATTCGCTTCCGAGAACGAAAATCTTGTCGAAGAACGACACAATTCTGAGCTTTATTTGGTGTGGCTTAATAATAAAACCAACTGAAGCCGGAATTATAAAGACAATAATTATCATAATATTCTGAGAAGGATAGTGATATAAAATAAGTAATAATATATTTGAAATCAGTGTATGTATAAAAAGGAGAAGCATTGTGAAAATTGTTGACTGTAAAAGCGACAGAAAAACCAGACAGGCACGGTTTAGCTAATTAGGGACCAGCCTCAGGTAGAAAGGGTAAATACCATTGAAGCAAGTTTTTCCTGGTACCAGCCGAGTGCAGCTGCACTTAGCCTGGTGAAGGCCACTCCCGGCTCCATGACGCTAAGTTTGGTGACGAGCGTTTGAGGGGAGAGAGGGGAAGTTTAGGCGTTGGTGTTTCTTGTAGTAGCGTGGGTAAGTCAGTCTGCCTTAGAGCCTGGGGAGTGCAGGACGACTTTCTCGTCGTGTGGAGAAGAATGGTGGCGAATATGCTAGAGGATAGAACGCTTATCTGTAGTTAATATTCTTCGGTCTTGGTAAAGACAAAGTATCATCGTATGCATTTAATAGTGATCAGCAAACCTGAAGTATTATTTTAAATAGTGAATAAAAGTGTTCCAAGACAGCGTTTGTGTGTTTCTCTGTACACAACCACGCATACCCTGAGGTTAAGATTTCATGCTGGAGCAGCCGTGGCAAAAGAAGAACCAACTGGGAGGAGACAAGCAGCAACCGTGAGGACGGAGCGTGGCTGCGTCATATTGCGCCTAAACTTGAGGCAGAAACAATTACCTGAGTCACAACTTTCATCATCAGTGCATACATCTGTCAAACATTTAGAGCTATTAGGTGGAAGCATGCTTAGCAGTTTCCTTGCACATTCCTTTCTCCTCTTCTTCTCTTCATTGGTTAGAGAATGCGGAACCCATTTTTCGCAGCTTTAAATGTTCATGGAGTGTACAGTCAATGCTGCCAACACTGATACCTACTTCCACACTTAGCATTTCAACAGTAATATGTGGATTTTCCTCCTCCAAGTTCCTCACTCTATGAATTGTCTTTCGTTCACAGTTTCCCGAGGCGGATAGAACGAGGGTTGCTTAGCCCTTCTTCAAATGATCGAATCTTGCTATGGTATTAAATGAACACACTTTATCCCATAAACAGTTAACAAGACCTCATGGGTTTTTTCTTCTTTTTTTCTTTTTTTTGCGAGGAGTCTCCTTAACCTAGCTTGTAGCATGTGAAAATGTAGAATCTAATGTTCCCTTTAGAAGTATCCATGATTTTTCAGCAGCTATTGACACAGGACTGAACTCAACAGACTGTACGACTATGAATATTAAAGTTTTAAAGTTTAAATTCGTAATTATACATATTTTGATAGCTTAAAGTCAATTGTTGCCAGCCATATTAGTTAAATCTTTAACCATTATTTTCCAATAATAGATAGGCTGGTTGCAAAACTTTTTGAATGCTCCTCTTAAAGTGGGGTTAAAATTCCATGTTTTGTACAGCTAAACGTTGACAGTACTTCATAACAACCAAACAGTATTAGATGACAAATTATTGAAAAATTCAAACCAGTAACAACGGATATATCTCTTGACGCCACAAGAAACGTTATTTGGAATACATTGTAATTTTTAAACGGATCTACATAATTGTAGTACATTTTTGTCTGTTTATACAGCATTATACAAAATTCCAAATGAAGAGGACTTCACAGGCTATTCCCAGAAAATTAAGATATACACTCTATTAATAATGTAGATATCTTAAATAATTAGTGTTTTGATCAAAATCGTTAGGCATGTTTTTATAAAATAAAAAATTATGAATGCTTTTCCATACAAAAGGTAGCTGAGGTGGGAAGATTCTTTTGAAAATTCTCGTGTTGCATGCTTGAAAGATACTAAACTTAAATCAAGTTATCCGACTTTTTGCTTTTGAGTTATGCTATTTTCTCTCTCTCTCTCTCTCCCTCTCCCCCTCTCTCTCTCTCTCTCATACACACATGGATCTTTTTAAACTTTTTTTCAGAAAACCTAAAAACATGCATTTCCGACAAACAATGAAGTTTTACTCAAAAGCTTGAATCCTGAAATATTTAAAGTTACAAGTGAAAAACATGTAATGTCTCACTGCATTTTGTGGCTATGGTGGCTCTTAAAGATTCAAACTCTGTGTACCGTCAGAATTATTTGGGTCATTTGGAACACTATTACAATACAAATTAGTAATTATATGAAGTACTAATAAATTAAAATTTTAATTTAATACTGGATTTCTTTTGTTACATTACAGGAGTAAAAACGAGAACATAGGAGAAATTCTAGCACAGAATGCTAATTTTCAGGTATGTTGCTCCTCACACTTATGCATAAGTTACGTGCACACGTTTATAGGCTCATTGAAGGTAATATTATGTGGAAGGTAAATGCATACATTCGATGAATTAAATGAACGATAAATCGAATAATATAGCTTACTCGGTTGGCGAGTACCAGTGACGACTTATGAACATCTAGTTTTTTTCAGTCGTAGCGAAACTAAATAGAATTTTTCGCAGTGATTGATAAAAACACATTAAAACCAAAAAATACGTTTTTAGACAACATGGCCTAAAAGCAGGACTTCTAACACAGTGTACACTAGCTAAAAGCTTTAGATTATCGCATTAGTTTCAAATCCAATAACATGCCAATTATCCTTTGTATTTGCACATGTTTAATAACTCGACTTGGTTTGGTTATATTTTACTTTTCATTGTGTCTTTTTACATGATTAATTTCTCATGGCGCTCGCATTATCTGTTCACAACACAAATGGTCATACTGAATTTATCGCAATTTCTTGTAGAGTTAATCTATACGTTATATTAGCAGCTTTCTTTTACCTAAACGTTATTATTTTATCTAGTATAACCTACATAAAGATTAAATGGCATAATTTATGAATTCAGAAGAAACTGAAATTAAAAAAGCAGTAGAAGGAATAACACTAGAAGCACTTTTACCCCCAAAAAATCCAGAAAACAATGTGATATAGCATGTAATCGCTTCATTGGCTGGTATAAGGCAAAACATGTTGAAAATAATTTCATTGAAAATGACTGCTAGCGAATCAACAAAACATCTGGCATGTCGCTTTTTAACGCAATTTCTCTTGTTTCAAGAACCGCGTTCTAAACGTGATCTCTGTTAGTTTCAGGAATTAATACAATATTATTTTATATTTTACAAATTAGAGCCCTGTCTAAAATGATATATGCCACACATGTTAAACTTGGTTTTATTTTGCTATAGAATTGCGAGACAAAGCCAGTAGGCAATTTCCTACTCGCAAAATAAAATCCTACTTTTACCCCGTGCATCATAAACTACTATTATTACATTCAGCATACACTTTTGTTTACCGCAAACTTTGATCAACAGTAGCAGATAGGTCTAACGCTCACTAATTTAGCTAGAATATCCTCAAATTATGTGCAAAAGAGACACATATCACAACAAATTTTGGAAGGGCTTTGCCAAGGAATGCAGTCTCATGACAGATATTGATTCAAAATCTTCTGGTATAAAACATTTCTCCCGAAAGTAATGTATTTTAGTAATGTGGTGGACTGTTTCAATCTAAGTTGACCTGAAGCAGTCCCATCGTATTCCTATGCTTTTTCGCAGGAACATGTTCTGTTAAAAAAAAAGTAGTTAATTGTTCTTAGCCGAAATATGTAGCATTTAAGCAAGTTTTCAGCTATTTTCTTGCATAGTTCACTAATACGTAGTTTACCATTCTTATTCCCAGGTTTCATAAAGCTTTACCTTGGACCAGTTCTTAATAACCCCTCTTACCAAATACCGAGATGTTCCTAGAGCCGATTCTGGTACATGAAATTGGGATGCTCTCCCTTGTCCTGCTAGTTCATCCGGTTTTTCATATCCCTTTATTACACAATGATCTGACACTCAGATGAGCTGAGCTTCATTCTTCTCATAAGATAGTCCTTAGGTCTCTAAAATTTGGCACGAGAGGTGCGTGATTGGGGTGAGGAAGGAGTTTACTGTAGCCCAGTTAGGATCATCGGCTTAGAAACACGTTCCGGTTAAGGCCTTATTTTTTAGCCACATTTGGGTATTTCTATCTGCGAGAATACAAATATTTATCAATGTTGTTTTTAGTTACTATTTGAATCCAAACGCAAATGAAGTGATTTTTGAAGCTTTTTATCGAAGTGAACATAATCTGGCACTCCAAACTTTAATCTAAAAATATATATGTAAATTAGAGGAAGATACCGCTACAACCGATAGCTATAAAGTCCTTTCCTGTGTATTAAATAAAGCTGTAAGCTTCTAATACAATATTCAAGATTAAGTTTGGCCGTGCGTAGCTGAAGGTTAAACAAATTTTAAATAAATAAAATATTCTCATCGGTTCTGTTGTTTACAATATTTTAATTTTAATCGTAAGTTTTGTTAAATCCATTCCAACTGTTTTACTGTTGATGATTCTTTCAAATTGACCGTGTGCAGTCTAAGGTTAGAAGGTTGAATTCAACGCCATGTTCGGAACTTGAACCACGGACCTTCGGTTTACCGGACCGACACATTATCACTCGTACCATCGTGGCTACACCTTCGAACGCACACTGCGTTGGAACTACTCTCACTTGATTCATGTATAAATATCCCGTACTTGAAATTATTTAAATATGCTTCCAATGAAGGCCTGGTCTTCCAAACCACACCTAAGCGGTTGGGAGAGGGGAGCGGCATCCCAAAAATACGCCGCCCCCGTTACTACACTCTGTACATACATATGGCCTGTGTGGACGGAGGCAATACATGCAGTGGTATTGCGGTAGGCTTGGGGCCGCTCAAATAGTTTCACCAGGAATGTTGTCAACTAATGAAGGTGTCCGTGTATTGTATGAATCACCTTCAGGAAAACAACTTTACTCTTTAATAACTCCAATTTATATTCAACCAGTCGTATTTCTTATTTGTTAAACAAATTTAATTTACATGAGAAAACGTAGGTTTTAATCGTCCAATCCTATGTTTCAGTGAACGAAGGTATAACTTCCCTCTTACTCCGTTTGAAGCCAAGTGATACAGAACATATTTTATCCATTTTGGACACTTTAGATTAATCCAAATGAAACAGTGAGAAACACTGTCGAACAGTATGAAATCTACGCTGAACTGTAGTTCTGTAAGCGTATTCCTATTCACTAGAACTAAAGACATTTATGTGTTACATCTATACATTACAAATTTGCAATCATATCTTATAATATTAAAACATTAATTGAAAAGTGATTGCTCTATCCACGTATTACTGTTCACGATACCTTTTTGCCTATATAATTTTAAAGTAAATAATAATACTACCTATTTACGTACAACGTGCTGAGGAAAACTGTTCAAATATTTATACGAAGTGTGGAAGAATACATGTACAAGTCGTAGTTAGTATAACATGATCGACATAATTGCTCATATGTTTATCAGAAGCATAGAAGAATACGCTTAGAGGTCTAATTTAGAGTAACATGCTGGGGAAAATGGCTCAAATATTTATCAGAACCATAGGGAACACATTTAGTAATCAAAATTACGTATAACATGCTGTGGAAAATTGTCAAACGTTTGTCAGAAGCATGGAGAAATACATTTAGAAGTTGTGGTTACGGATAACATGTTGGGGAAAATATTTTTCAAATGTTTGCAGAACCTGGAGATATACATTTAGAAGTTGTAGTTACGTGTAATATGCTATGGAAAATTGTCAAATGTTTGTCAGAAGCATGGAGGAATACATTTAGAAGTTGTAGTTACGTACAACATGTTGGGGAAAATTGTTCAAATGTTTATCAGAAGCATGGAGGAATACATATAAAAGCCGGTTACAAATAACATATTAGGGAAAAATTCTTCAATTGTTCATAAGAAGAAGAGGAATACATTTAGAAGTCGTAGTTACGTATAACATGTTAGAGAAAATGATTCAAATGTTTATCAGAAAAATGAGGAATACATTTAGAAGTCGTAGTTACGTATAACATGTTGGGGAAAATTGTTCAAATGTTTATCAGAAGTATGGAGAAATACATTAGAGGTCGTAATTATGTACAACATGCTGGGGAAAATTGTTCAAATATTTATCGGAAGTGTGAGTACATTTAGAAGATATTTATTTATGGAGGAGTAAATTTCTCTTTCATGGTTGTAATATAAGTTAGAAAAAAAGAACCAAAAACGTACAAACATTTTTTGTCACATGAAGCATTTGCAATCATTTGGAAAAATGTAAACACACGGAATAAAAGTATTCAAAAAGACTAACGCTAAGAAAAAATACTTAACATTAATTGTGAATTTTAATAAGCTCTACATTTTTCCTAAGGTAAGGATTATCTGTCTCTTATAGTTTGTTACACAAAATTAAACACACATTTAGAATGAAGAGAATTCCTCGGGACTCAAAATACAGATTTTATTTCTCTTATCAGTATGACAAAATTATGATATTAATCTCAGTTATCATAACGTTTTGTGAAAATAAAATATAACAAATATTTTCCGGTAAGTGTAATTTGGGGTTGGGAAATTCCTGAAAATCTTCGTGTCGTAAGATTGAAAGATGCTGGATTAAAAAATAACACATTTTGTATTTATCCTGCTACTCGTTTTTATGTTTCGCTGTTCAGATACACACAAATTTTTTATAAAAATTACTTTTAATCGGAATAGAATTTCACATGAAATTTCAGTTCATAATTTTTGGTTGAAATGCAACATTTCTACCTACAATATATAAGTTTTAAAGAAAGTAGGTAATAGTTAAGAGCGACTTGCAATACTGTAAGGGTTTTAAATTTCTGTACTTCTACTGAAATAACATCTATTACATACTTCCTTTACACAGGTCGTGTAGCCTGTGGTTGGAAAATTGAATCAATTAGAAAAGTCCATGCTTTAGTGTTCCTACTAAGACTATAATAACGACATTGTATTTAACAAAAGAAAAACAAATGTGATAGCAGTCTTGTTTTCTTGGAATCATCAGTATTCACGGGCATACAGACTTTGAGGCAAACAAAATTTTCCTAACAGATAACTGCGTCGGAAGTTTTGAACTTTGGAAAGGAGATGGAGTTGGAACAGCGTTTCTAGCTGAATGCGAGAAGGTAGTTGATATCCCTCTGATAAATGTGGCAGCTATGGATGCCCAGCTTCCAAAGCAGCAACTGAGAACGATACCCCGGAGGCTTCAAGACGAGGGATCTGGCATTGTATCGGCGGTCAAGAGAGAGACATTAATAAATTAGTTTAGGAGCTGGTGCACTATCGCTGCGTGTAAACCATATGTGTAACAAGAGTAGTATAGTCCAATAAATTTCTGGATATGCGTCTTAACTTCCAAAATTAATCAATGGCAATGCTATCAAGAATGACTTAAAATAGAAGAAAGAAGTACAGAAAAAAGGTTGTTATATTGTTTTCTGATAAAATGCTAAACTTACAAGAGTCCTTGATTATTATACAAGTATTCCATATCCTGCTTTCTTTGTACGTGCGATTTTAAGTGACCTTTCATTTTGGTGTATTCATGCTGTTTGTATTTTGAATCATGTGGCTTCCCACGTTGTTTATAATAATTACATGAGCTTGAAATACACCTTTAAGACATGGATTCACTTAGTAGCATTTACCTTATACCTTGTTTAATCTGTTCTTATTAAATTAATAACACAGTAATTTCATGCGTTTTCTTAGATTCCATAACATGTTCTTGAATGTGACAAGACCTTTCAAATCCGTGCATAAAGCAAATATAATTAGAATCGATTTGGAAAATGCATGATAAATTACGATAATAATCCCAGGCATTCAACCTTTCTGGATCTCCTCTAGATCCTATTTCTTACGTAAACTGTATCTTGCAAACTGTTTTCAATATTATTCTTGAATAAATGTACTTCATAGAGAAGAAAGCCAATAGAAAGATACTGCGTTAATGGATAGCTTATTTGTAACCTCAGTTATAATCCCTTAATACCTGAAACAGATCATACGTACTAGTTAAATTCTTTGTGCCAAATAAAAACCCTCATCATCACGCTCTCAGCCTTGAGAGAGCGCTGTTGCCAATCCAAATGTCGCATAACAAGTAGAAATTTATGATTTTTGCAATTCAAAATCAAAGGTTTGTACCACAAAACTTAGGGCAAACAAAACTACCGGACCAAGGGAGAAATGGTATATTTAAAACGATTTAAAGCTATAAGCAACAGCTTAAAGCCTTAAGTGGAGGAAGAAGAAGAAATTTTATTGCAACATAGGTATTTGAATGTGAACAGACGCCAACTGTTCTTGAATAAAATCACATAAAAACCCAGTCTCTAACACGTATTCACATATTCAATAGTGACAGGGCGTTTCTTATAAAAATTCCTATAATTAGAACCAGTTCACCAGGTTCTAATTTCTTAAAAGCAAAAATCCTTAATTTTTCTACTACTAAAAAAACACACTTTTGCATTTCTAGGGTGCTATACAAATAGAGTAACCATCTTTTTAAATGGACAAATGATAGAACAAGTGAATAATTTTCACTAACTAGACTGCAATGCTTCACACATTAAAATGAAGATGTAACATTTAAGATCTACAAATTTAATTATATATGGGTACAATAAAACGAAACCTTAAAACTGCCATGATTGAAACAATATTAACATTTTATAAAGTAGTGACTGTACAGGTATACGTGATTCAACGGAGGGAGACACCTCGCGCGCTGCCATCTGCATAAATCTATTGCGGCTAGGGAGGGGATGAAGCGAAGGAAACAAAGGAGGCTACAGGCCACAGAGACGCATGGAAGTCTCTAACGTTTCCAAGCCCAAGATTTATTCCACTGCTGGAGCTGCTGAAAGAGGGCAATGAACACCTCTGGTGTCCACGGGGAGTACTCTTTGCTTTGAGCATTCATCCGCGCCATCTATCCGGCACCTTCATACGCTACGAAACCTAGAAACACACTTGGAAGATGAAAAGAAACGGAATGAAACAAAATGACGGAGGAAGTCGTGGTAGAGAAGAACCAACCCCAGCATTCGCCTGCTGAAGGGAAACCAGAAAAACCACCCATGGATTACAGTGAGCGATGCCAGTGATCGAACTCAGGACCCCCAGTCGCACACGTTACCGCAGCACCACCTTGAAGCCACAGAAAGGAGATTGCTAAGGAGCGTCGCAGGTTATACTTAGATCAACAGAGAAAAAACGAGATCAGAAAGGAACTCTGCACGAGTTGATTGAGTATATGCACCAACAAAGAACTAACTGCAAAGAAATCGAGCGGGATGACTCAGCAGTAGTGCATTCGGGAGGTCGTGGGTTCGATTCCCACGGTCGACCTTCCTGACCCGTGGGATTTTTTCAGGGTTTTCTCCGAGTCGCTAAGCGAATGCTAGGAAGGACCATTACCTCCCCGAATTTCTCTCTCCCTTATTTCCTCTCATTTCATCTTCTTTCACGTTACAGATTGACTCCGGGGCTGTGAGTGGTTGGCTACTGATAGATGGTGCACAGGCTTGCGCGTTGGAACTCCTTCAAGGCCCCGTCAGATGGCGGTTTTTCATGCATCTGCTGCTAGGTCGAATTTTCCTGTCTCCGCACAGGGGAGCTTGTGAGCCACCTCCGGTGACTTGAGGGGACCGTCATTGAGCGCTCTCCGGCCGGGGCTCAAGCCTGTAACTCTTAAATCACTCTGCGCATCTCTGTCGCCTGCGTCGGCCGGTTCTCCAGCCCATACATCTCCTGCGGTTTCTTCATCTCATCTGTCCCTCCCGGGGGTGTATGCACAAAAGATCCCTTGCGAGTTGAGGTGCTAGATGTCCAATCCTAACTGAAAAGAACATGTGGATAGCATGGAACGTTATCATATATCAAAATTCGTACTAAATTATAAACTTACAGGCAAGAGGCCATTGACAGACCGAAGAGAAGATGCACACAGCAAACATTTAATTCATGGGATCGGAAAAGTCTTTTGAGGCTTAATCCCTGGTGGTGGTTGGGATGGTGGTGGTGGTGGTGGTGGTGGTGGCGGCGGCGGCGGTGGTGATGGTGGTGGTGGTCTCTTCAGAAGAGCTTCATTTCAGCCATTAGCAACAATCATTCATCAATTCATTAGGGGAGAGGTAAATGTTTGGCGTCAGAATGTAAGTGTAAGACTACAATATTCACCATGTATTATGTCCGTTCAGCGAGTATACTGATCTAGTCCTTTACGAAGCGTTGAGTATTGTAACCCATGACGGCATGGGTAATGTCAACAAAGTAATATGAGATGCTCAAAATGTAAAGTTGAAAAGGGAACATTCTCAGTTCAAGGCTGTATCTTTGAGAACTGTGTTACATCAATCATTTTATCATGAAAACCTATATCTAGAAGATCAGCTGTTCATTACAGCCTGCATAGGGCAATAGTGACTATTGGTACACTCGCTTCCATTTATGCCGTCACCGCAGCTTTAGGCGGCATTCTACAGATGGTACAGATGCTACATATAGCAAGGAGGAGGCGTGTGTATCTGTATACCTTTTCGTGTATGCGTGTTTAAATATATAACTAAATAAAACCCTATTTTGCACAATATCTCCACGAAAAAATATTTTAATGCCAATAATGTAAAACTGAAACATATAATACGTTTTACTCTCAAAAACGTCACGTTTACTAGACATTATTTTAATAATCTGTCCTTGCGAATGCTATATGGAATTGCCCTAGCAATGTCTTCAAATGGCAAATTGGCTTCCCACATACCCACAATTCTTCCCCGATGCAGCTCCAAAATATTTGCACACATCGCATGAGCTACAGTTGACACACACCACTACTTGGTCGAACAACAAAGGCAGAACGCTCCAGACACAACCCTGCCTAGCATACCCGCGGAGAAAGTTGGTAAAATGTCTCCCGAAGATGTGGTGACGGCATAAATGACAGCAGCGAGTGTACCAAGTCATAAAGGATAGATCGGTAAACTGAGAAGAGAGATGCTTGAGCAGGTGCAGTCAACCCTGCATGTTCCTAGGAATAGTATATCGTAAAGAACATGTACTAGTGTGCAGGTATGTCCATAAAGCTGTGATGTTAATGAATCTATACCTGTTTACTCCATGTTCAGTTAAACGTCTATGTTTGCTTCACTTGTAAATTTATTTTCTATTTTATTGCATGATTTAAAGATCGTCCTATTAAACACACCTATTGAGCAATGTTTGTTTCATTAACCCTCTTGTTTGTCATATAAACAGAAAATAACGGAAATTTCTTAGCCTGAAAACCTTTAACCGGGGAGAGGGGAAGACCTAACCCCCTAAAAATATTCTTGAACCTTTCCAATGTTTAAGCAGTGAAAATAATAACATTATAATTATACATGTTTTAATTAAACAAGCAATTTTCTAATTAATGCTAAATGTAATGGTCCCCTTTTTAAAACAAAATTTAGAGTATCCTCACCACCCCGGTCTTAAACAATATGAAAAGACGGTCAGCTTTGAGATAAAATGTATTTAAATAATTTGATGTTGTACGTAACATGTTAATAATATTGTAAAAACAGTTTCAGTACTAATAATGTCAAATATATTTATTTATTTGCATTTTATTTAAGTTTTCTTTATTTTAAAATTTTCATTTTTTGCTTTTAAAGCGAAATGTTCCTTATGTATACAGCTTTGAATCTCATAATAGTTTGCCTCCTAAATGAGGTATTCAAATTATTGTAAAATTACTTCTTTCTTTCTCTTTCTTCTTTTGGTCTCTCCTGAAATATTTCTGTATACTAGCCTGTTTTTCCACGAAGCCCCTCAATTTTGTTTCGGATTCCCATAAGTTTCGATACTTCTGGGCAGTTGAAGATCTTAACGTCATTGGAGAAAGCAACATCGCATATTGTCTCCCCCGCCAGCTATTTATGATGCCCCCATAAGGAGCCGGCTACGGAAAACCAGTGGTGTCAGAGAAGAAGGGGGTGATATTGTGGAAATGTGAACGCATATTCAAATATTTAATATTATATGTGAAAAGTTGGTAATACTGTTCGGAAGCATCTGTTCATCTCTATGAATAGTTAGAGAAAGAAGGAAGAATCTATACAATTGAAAAAGAGCTGCAAAAATAAAATATGGAAGGAGCATCCAACCATCCATAAAGTTGGTTTTATTGACGGATTAAGGTAATAATTCAATTCTGATATGTTAGTTTATGTACTTCTTTCTCTTGAAAGCTCAATTTTCTCATATGACTTGGGTTTGCAATAGTGCAGTGCATCTACTGACTACATTGGCTTTTTGTAGCTCGACACCCAAGAGAGAGTTTGTCTCTTCTGAGAGCAAGGTGGCTGTATTCCTCAAATGTTAGTAACCGTAGTGGGATTGAGAACCTTCTGCTTACCAAATCTTAGAACCAAAATGTTTATACAAAATTTATTCCATTTCATCCAGCTACATCGGATGTTTGTATTTTGTAAGTTAAAAAGTAAACATTCCTCATAAAATTGACATCCCGAGAACAATATCGTAACCCTCACAGTTGTGTGAAACCAGCAGCAGTGTGTAGTCGGCGGAGGGAAGTAGGTAGGTTTATTAGAGGGGAAGGGCTCCTAGGAGAATTTTTCTTCTTGAGCAATACGAATGAACATAGATGAGATAGTGAATCTAACACTCGGGAAAATCTGCATAGTAATCTAAGTCGAACAGAGAAGAATGTTGTAGAATCATAGGGGAAAATAGAGATCCAATGGTATTAAGAAAATGTGATAATGCAATTCAGAAGTCTCGCCCTCAGTATGTCTCACACGCTACGTCTGCTAAAAAGATAATGGGCAGTTGAAGTTCCTGAGCAGAGTAAAAGGCATTCGGTTATAGAACAGGGCTATTCTGAGAGAATGTAAAAGGAACAAAGTAAAGATATTTTACAAGATTGTGTCTTTATTAGAGCGCTCTAGATATAATATTGAGTAGAGACCAACAAATAGGCATATGCATACTCTGGGTTATAAGGATAGAAATACATCAGTAAATGAGAAAGAAGTGAAGTAAGTCCAAAAAAGACGATTGCAATAAAAAAAGCTCGATACGTCTCTGATACAGCTTCGTTTAATCACAACAAAATGTATTGCAAGCAGTCCTGGCTTCACACTTTCTTTGACATATTTTGAACCACGCGCATTGTCTCTAATATGCAGGCATTGCAATGATATCCCTTTACTCTCAGTTTCTCATTTACAGTTGGGACTAGTCCAGCCAAGGGCCATTTTCAATTGAACTCCAAGAAGAGCCATTTCTGTTTATTCCTGTTCCGTTGTCCCTGGTATTTGTTATCTCGCTCCACATGCTGCTAAAGGTTTTGGTTGGTTCCACCGAAAAATTCTCTGTCATCTAGGCATCTAAGATTACTACGAGGGCTGATCAACAAAGACTGAGACTGATTTTTTTTTCACAGATGTTTATTACTCCAATTCAATGTTTACATGATCTTTTTCAAAGTAGTCACCTTCTACTTCAATGCACTTTTTATAGTGTCTCTGCCAGCCCTTGAACACGTGCTGCAGACCATTCTTTGTCAGGTCCTTGAGAATCGCCTCACTTTTCTTGAGCACAGCTTCAGAGTTCTCAAATCGAATACCCCTAAGCTTTGCCTTTAGTGATGGAAATAAAAAAGTCACAGGGTGTAAGATCGGGGCTATAAGGTGGATGTGGTACACAGGTAATGTTGAATCGAGCCAGAAACTGCATGACTTGATTTACGACGTGAGGCCGTGCATTGTCATGATGAAGTCGCCACCCAGTCCGAGAAAGCTCTGGTCGTTTCTTTGCAATGTGCTTCCTCAGTGTAGCCAATACTGACGTGTAGTATGCTGCTGTAACAGTAGTGTGAGGGGAACTGCATGCTGGTAAATCATTCTTTACAGTCAAAAAATGTGATCACCATCACTTTCCCTGCAGATGGAACAACTTTTGCCTTTTTTGGTGTTGGAGAACCTGGCGATTTCCACACTGTGCTGGCTTGTTTTCCTTCAGGATCATAATGATGCAGCCATGACTCATCACCGGTGATAATCGATTTAAAAATGCATCACCTCCATTGTCTGGTATGCGAAATACACGTTGGGTCCACAAAATAGAGCATTACTACCAACCTACCAATACGAGAGTGCTGCCGCCTACCAACATTATAAATAAAAACCCGCCCTTTTAAAATATTTATGTTACAGATACGAAACTATCACGGACGCTACAGGAAAAAATCAGTCTCAGTCTCTGTTGATCAGCCCTGGTATATTAATCATAATAATCAGTTCACTTCTGCTACAAAGTACTGAAAGACAAGTGTCTCCCATTCAAGCTTTAGAGTTTCATTGGAACCGGATGCACAATTAATATACTTTTCCAAATGTTCTGTTGTCATGCAGTCTTATTTGAAAACGTGCTTTTATATAGAGAGAAAGATAAGATGACCCAACTTAGCATGAAGTCAACGGTGCGTATTAAAATGAGTCACTGTTGTCCGCATCAAACTCGTGTAATAATATGTAATGAATGTAACGCAAATGTATGAGATTTACTACAGTATTATATAAGTAGTACAATAATACAATTTTCAAATTGTTTTTCCTTTCCTGCTATGGGTATTGGATAAATAATAATAATAATAATAATAATAATAATAATAATAATAATAACTATATTAGTAGCACAAAATAAACCACAAAATGTATAATAATTCTGCAATATTGTTAAAATATGAGACAACATGTAGTATGGTCTGAAATATGCAAAATTATATAAAATATGTAAAACATGTGAAATAAAATTATTTATAGACAACATGCTTATACGAGTATTACGTCAAGCTTTGCCTTTTATTCATGCATAAATATGTAGCATTAAAATATGTAATTGCATATAATCCGGGCTCTGCTCATGAGACAACCATTAAAAATAAGTTTCTGGAGATATACTTCACTGGTGATATGAGGGATTCTTCAAAATGGTACTTTCGTAGGCAAAAATGAAAATATTAATGACAACACTTCTCGGAAAAACATTCAACATTCCTGGCAGTCAATGTTGATGCTCGTGCCTTGGTACAAAAATTATAAATATATTAGAACTTTTGTTATTCAAATCACTTTTAACCAAATAACGTTTAACCCAAACGACAGAATAAATAAATATTTTAAAACGAATTGAAGAAACATCGTTTGTTAACTTATCTTAGGAATGACAAAGGGGATGCATAACAGAATGCGTTGACTCTGACCTTGACTGTTTCCATCCCTTTTCTATTGGCAAGTGTTTTGGCTCTTTGTTGACGGCAAACTGGTTCTTCCTTTTGTTGGCTGTCAAACATTTACGGTCACAGCTGCGGACTGTCATTGCTGCAGCTTAATTATCCTCGGTGAGGCACATAGTATTGTTGACAGCGAGATAACACTATTTCGCCATACATGGAAGGGATTTGTCAAAACTAATAAGAAGGAATCGAATTTACCTTTCTCTTTCTAAAAATGTTTGCCATATAATATTACGGTTTGTCAAAAGATGTGAAGAATCGAAGCCTTCTGACGTTCTGCTAATTAAACAGTAGCGTCACATAGCGCTAGAAAACGAAATGAAAACAAAAGAAAATAGAAGACTTTTTCAAACAAAGTTACCATTGTATATGTGTAGTTAAAAGATTGTATGTACTATGAAATACATTTTTGTTTTTGTAAATGCAGTAGCTTTCATTTATTAGATACTTTGTTAACTTTGTATGTATATGCATTGTCTTCATTTACTTTCACCTAAAACTTCAAAGAAAGGTTTCTTAACCCCTAAAAATATAATTTTATTTTTATCCAAAATTTTTGTTATGAATAAACCACCTCCCCCCTTTGTTCCAATTAACAGAGGTTCTACTACATACAGTTTGGCACCTCATGGATGTATCTTCTACATCACTACAAGCAGATGCCTACTATTCAACTTATTTAGTAAATAATAATGCCATACATAGTGCCTAATTTTAAATCATTACACGACAAATCTCATTCCAATATTGAAGTAAATAAAATAGAAGAGTCGGTTTTTAAATGAGCAGCGTAGTGTATAAATATATGTAAAATGGTTACAGAAAGAGAATTTTTCTAAAGGATATTTAAACGTATTTCTGTACATGCTCAATTACTGTAGAATTATGCCCCGAAGTTAAACTTCCGTTTTAACACCGTTGTTGACGAATCAGTGTAGGCAAGCAGCCAAATGGACTTTGTTTTATGTTCTACTTTGAAAAACAGACAGAGGAAAGAGAAACAGAGGGAGATAGAGAGAAAGAAACACAGAGAGAGCTAATGCCCATTGCTCTAAATGCAGAGAAAGCAACGTGTTCACATCATGAGCAACTGGGCTCAGCTGGCTTTCGTTACAGATTCATTTAACAGCAAATCAATAAAATAAACAGTGGCCCAAGCTTTGTGCGATTCCCCAGAGAATGCGTGTAGTTCCTTATGTATTCGCACAATGCTATGGATATACGTAAACTTTGTTGTTTTTCTTTCTGTGGGAAAATATACGAAATTTAAGATTATTGTTGAATACTACCTTGGGTGTAAAATACAATAAAACCACAATGTTTTAGCCACGCTATCCGCACAAGAGAGAGGGTTTAACAGAATCCATAACCGCTATTGTATTTGCGTGTAACCTACTTGTATTTCTCTTCTCCCTTACAAACACAACCTGCGGAATTATCCATTTTATTTTTTTTTCTCTTAATGATATAAAAAGCCTTTTCTTATAAAGAGAAAAAGAACATTTAGGTTACAGTCTGCAATACAGCTTTACTTTGTTTTTACCAATAAAGGAATGAAAATACTGAGACATATCTAACTCTTTCAGCGGCAAGAATGAAATGGCTACATGCAAGAGGCGGTAAGAAGAAGCTATCGGTTTATGTTAGTTCTGAAGTCACGTCACATGAAAGAAAAAAGGGAGATATATTTTAATAAACCCAGTCGTCTTTAACCTGAAAATCCTAAAGAATGAACAATTCGGAAATTGCTAATGCTATGAAGAAAGTTATTGTCAATTTTATTGAACT
Source organism: Deroplatys truncata (assembly GCA_030765065.1). Taxonomy (NCBI): domain Eukaryota; kingdom Metazoa; phylum Arthropoda; class Insecta; order Mantodea; family Mantidae; genus Deroplatys; species Deroplatys truncata. The sequence goes on from CM060981.1 coordinate 113,908,024, forward strand.
CTAGTTAATGTTCTTGTCTGTCATATGGTTTCCCAGTAATACAAAATTATATCAGAATCAAAAGGACTTCGTAGGTCATTTGTATGAAATTCAAAATATACATTTTATTAATCTTGTTAATATCTCAAAATTATCATATTTAAAACAAAACCATTTTGGTTATTTTTAATAAAATAAAAACAACTTTAACATCGAAAGGGTTGTTTGAAGTGGGGAGAATTTCTTGAAAGTTTTCGCCTTACATTTCAAAAGTGTACTCGAGTTAAGTATTAAATTGGGTATTTGACTTAAGCTCTTCGGACAGACACACACGAACACGCGAATGAATTTTACGATTTTGTAAGGCCTATTAGCACTTACTTCCGTTGAAATATACTTACCCTCTGCCTATTCATAGGTGAGTGATAGAGAGAATGAAACTGAAATAGTTCTCTGTCAAAGATTATAAAAATGTGCATAATTTTATTGCGGAATGCATGAGTACCCAAGTACTTATTACCTACCCCCCAAAAAATTGAGTTTTATTTATGGACGCTCTTTAACTGCTGTAGTCCTTAGCGTCCCATTCTATATTGGGCGTGAAAGACCGGTAATTTTTCTCAGAGCCTCTATCAGGCTTGAGGTTATTTTACGTGCCGTAAATCTACGACACGGAACCACTGGCTTTACTTCCCTTCCGAAGGAAGCCATGCTAAGGATTTTTACGCCCGAAAAATCCATCGTCCTCCGCCGGGTTTGAACCCGCGAACTCTGGAACTAGAGGCTAGCACAGTGACCACTGTGCCACGGAGGACGACGTTTTTTAAACTCTTTCACACGTTCCACGATTTCGGAATAGCTTGATATGGATGGAGGATATAATACATCACCCTTTAAACCGTTTCTGATGAATACTGCTTGTGTACTTTATGAACATTCTTCCGGAACTCTGCTATTAATTACCCTTAGTTCCAACGCCGTAATACGAAGCCCTACGAGCCAAAAGCATCAGGTTTGAAGAATCCCTTCCAACATTCACAAAGGTGCACTATTTGTAGCACAGGAAACAATCCACATTGAGCATAATCGTTCAAGTTCCTCTCCGCCTGGGGAAAGTAAAAGCGTGCTTCCTGCACTTGCACACCGGTTAAAGCGTGATACGAAAATCTACTTCCTATTTTTAGACGTGAAACGGCAACTCTAGGCCGAGCCCAAGAACTGCAATTATAGATAATTTATTAATTAACTTTTATTGATGTTAAATCGTACTATGTAAATATCTTTTTCTCATACTGCTTGTATATTTTAAGAAGGGTGATTTAATGTTATGTATCTATCTAGGTTACTAATATTAGTAGAGTTATAAATGGTTTAATGTAAATAATTTAAGCGCTATGTTAAAATACTGTCCACGACGAAATGTTTTAGCTACAGGAATAGTGCTTTCGAAGGCAGAAAACCTAGTTTTATTACCTCTCTTCGGTCGCAGTGCCATTATTCCTACAGCGAGGGTGTAGCGCCTTTGTCCCTTTATTTGATAATTCGCCGTGACCAAGTGAGCGAGACAGATAACCTAACGGTAAATGTAGGAAAAGCCGCGATTTATATTAAACTTGGACCAATGAGATCTCTGGAAGTTTATTCGAAATAGTTAGACGCGTCGAGTCGCGCTAAAAATGGACCAATAGGAAAGGAAGCGGCCCCAGAAGCCTGCGACTATAAATGGATCTGTTTGGAGCAAATTCGGGACAGTTTTTGTAATGTGTGGTCAGGGAGAGATGCTGCAGGATGTGTGAGATATCGCGCCAAAACAGGGAATCAAGATAGTTTTAGAAACACACCTAAGATCCGCTACTCGTAAAGAGATAATAAGCATATTTAAACTTCGTGTCATATCCGCGACGTAGTTTAACATCGGTGGACAGTATTTTACAGCGGCAATACCAGTTTTGTATACTACGAGTGTTAATTAAATAAAAAGAAACGGCAGTGTCATCTTTTCATAAACAAAGCAAGTCTATGTCTTCCTATCTCACCACCCGAGATCTACGTTTTCCTTTACCGAGGATAAGTCCATGCTCCTATATAGTTTAAAGAAAACTACTGCAGCTAGCCGAGGATAAAAGTGAAGAGAACCAACACACGGCGAACTTCTGGAACCAACGGGAGAAGCATCAAGGTAAGCCTAACAGCAACGGATGAGGAGGTGATCGCCGCAAACGCTATACCTAATGAATTAAAATTTGAGGAATGCAGTCAGTGTATGTTACTTTTTGTACTGAATTAAAATTCTGTAATCACATTTCCTTAAATAATAAAGCACTGTCCTCGAACCGAGCGAGGTGACGCCGCGGTAATGTGTGCGACACGCATTCGAGAGGTCCTGGGTTCGACTCCCAGTGACCGCCCACTCTGAACCATGAATTTTTCTTGGTTTCCCCCAGGGTCGGAGGCGAATTCTGGGGTGGTTCATCTTCTACCTCGACTCTCCTGCCCCTTATTTCCTGTACGTTGAAGCAACATACAGTACTAGCCACGGAAAAATTAATACAATAACTCATTAATGTAATAAGATATCTGATTCACAGCTTCTCAGCATCAACACATTAATAATTTCTTTCTTTAATTTTTTTTCTAAGTGTTACGTTTTATGTATTTTCTTGGCAATATTGTACGTATCATAATTATAGGATGTTAAAACATATATATTCATAATGTACACATGGTATAGAACAAGTATATAACGTTATAACATATAAAATATAATATAAGAGGGAAAGGCAATTGTTAGCTATATAACCAGTAATACAAAATTACGATAAATGCAGAAGTATCTACGTAAGCTTGTAACAAACTTTGAATTCATAATTAAGGCGATGGAAGTCTATAAACATGTATATGTGTGTATGTAACATAAAATGTTATTGGATAGTGGCACCAATCAGGTACATTGATACATGCCTATAATTCAAATACGTACGTTAAGAAGAACGGTTGGAGGGAACGCTAACAGAAACTTGTCAGTGTTCGAGCAGGAAGATAGTATATAAGCTCGTCTCTGAATAGACGCTAAGACTACATATTTAAAGTCTACCAGTTATGCATATTTTAACAATACAAATGTAATAGTGGATTGTGAATATTTACATGTGGTTTATCCAAAGTGCAATTGAAATAATTAACAGAACACGTGTGTGCAAAATATTGTAACCTTCTCCACAACCAACCTTGACAAAACACAAGTGCTCTCCGACACCAATACGCAGCCCTGGCATAATTATAAAATAATAATTACAACACACTAACACATACACAAGAATACAGATATAAGACATCAGATTCCAGTCTACGAGAACTTGAAGATACATCACAAGAGTACGGGCATCAAGACGACCTACAGGTACGTAACACAGCATCCATCATCAACGTAGTGGAGTCTACCAAGGAGAACCGCTGCAACCTATCATCTTCCTTGTCATGTTTCAGGGCTGTAGGACCAGGCGACAGTGTTTGCGACTGTACGCTCTGTTGAGGTTCTTCCCTTGCGTCGTTATGGGACTGCTGGTTAGGTCTCGCCTACGAGTGGGCCCCGCTCCCGGAGAACTGCCGGGGATTGTGGGCCCGGGCGGCGTTAGATGCGTTCGATTTGGAAACGTTAGGAACCCCGGCCATGCTTGCGCCTGTCGTTATCCGGATCTGGTCGCCCTTCAGGTTTCTCCCCTCATCCCTCCCTCCCTGGGGTCACGGTTGCGACCCATTTGCTGTGCTCAGTCACGTTTGCGGGACCCCTCCGTTCGTCCCCAACTTTACGTTTTTACTTTCTCTACTACTTACAGTAAGTAGGGAAAGTATCTATTGTATTCCACCCAAAAATTCGATATGGAGATTTAACCGGAAATAGATGTTTTGAGGCCCCTGAATTAAAAAAGGTGTTTTTAGACAAAGATCCGTATATATGTACGTTAGTCTGTCTGTGAACACAATAACTCAAAAACGAAAAGCCGGATAAATACATAACTGCGTATTTAGGTTCATTGTCTTACAAAAATGCAACAAAAATTTTCAAGAAAATTCCCCCGCCCGAACTACCTTTGCATGGAACATTTTTTCGAAAACTTTTATTTTCTGAAAACGGTCTCTAACGATTTTGATTCAATTACCATATATTAAATATATTTACATAACAAATAAAATATATATCTTGACTTCTCCGGGATTAGCCTTTGAAGTCTTCATTTCGAAGGAATTTTGTATAGTATTGTATAACTGGTAAACGTTAAGTGATAGACGAAAACGCACTACACAAAAAGTGTAAGCCTCTTTAAAACAAAATTTATTTCAAATACATTTTTGCAGTATAAGCCATTTCTGAAATATCTGTTATTAATAATTCGAATTGTTCATTTCTTGGTCATTCTTTAAGTCCTTTCAACTGAAGCAAAAAGAATTAGTAAAACACCAAATACAAAACATATTTAACCTATTTGTGCATATACTCCTCATGCAAAAGAAGGTTATAAGAATCATTTCCAGCACCCATGGCAGACACTCTTGCAAACATCTTTTTAGAAGACTGAAGATATTAAGCCTACCTTGCATGTACATATTTTCAATCTTAAAATTCTATGTATGGAATCGAACCACATTTATTACAAACATGGAAATTCATGAGATAAACACTATACAAAAGGATAACATCCATCATCCAAGTGCAAAGCTTTCTTGCTTCCAGAAAGGTGTATATTATGAGACCATAAAAATATTTAATACTCTCCCTAATGATCTTAAGGGAAAAGTTGACAACTCCAATGTCTTTAAAACTATTGTTAAAGAGTACCTATGCTCAAAAGCATATTATTCTGTACAAGATTATCTGAATGACAAATTATCCTGATGATAATACATATACAGCTCTCTAAGTAATATCAGTAAATATTAATGACAATTGCCAGTTTTCCAATTGCCTGCTCTAGAATTAATGAAGCTATTTAAATGTATGTATATTAAGAACTGACAGTAAATGGTATGCATTACAAATCAAATAGAACAAAATGATGAAACGAACAAAGGTACAAGCCTAGTGAAAGTTAAAATAACTGTTCTTGTCTATAAATATGTTGACCTTATAACGGTAGGGAGGTGTTCGATTTTGTACAAAATTACACCTGATTTGTTTCATTTTGTATATAATGTCTTTATTTTATTTTAAATGTTGTGTATTCTATGTAATATTTATAGGTATATATAACTATATTGTACATTTACTTGACACGCATATAATATGTCTATTTTATTTCAAATGTTCTATATTCTGTGTAATATTTATGTTTATATGTAATTTTTTTACATTTCCTTGACATGTTCTATGTTCACAACCTTTATGGCTGCTAGTGAGCTCACAGATTGCAATCCAATCTAATCTAAAATTTTGAAGAATACATAATTTATTATATTTTAGGTTATATTTACGCATTCCTTGTGATATTTGGGATTTTTAATATTATTGTCATGAATATTAATTGACATTCATTGTGAAGTTCTGAATTGGTTTTATGTTAACCTATATTTAAGAGTTGCACTTATTTGTCTAAGTGATAAGCATGGCAGACTTTGGTAAAATCAATATAAAAGAAAAAAATACCTAGGCAAAGGCAGTATATATGGCCATGGAATAAACACAGCTGTTTATTCCATAAAAAATGGATGGTCAGAATAATGGTGTTACCATGGATTTGAAAATAATTTTCCCTCAACCAATAGCAACCACAGTATCTCATTAGTACTCAAGCTAGGCGGTATTACTTTACCACTGCTGTAAAACACATCAAGGAGTTTTAAGAAAAGATAAAGAAATATGTAAATTGTGAAAGAGGAAAAAATAAATAAGAAGAGTTTAACTCGGGAAAAGTTGAATTTATTTCGTCGTTGATAGTGCATCAAAGAACCAGTAAACCTTCCTGTTACAGCCCTAACAAAGAAGAGAGAATCTCATTGCTCATCGTTTAAAACCATTAAGCATTTTTAAAGCCTATTGGAGGTCGGCCTTCGTTTTTTTATTATTATTATTATTTTATTATTATTATAATATTGAAAAACTGCCACAAAACATTCAGTTGTTTCTCGGGATTGCATGGTAACAGTATGGGATTTTAAGGCCAGCGTCTAGTTCTTAAACATTTGATTATCGTTGTTCCCTTTGTATATTCCTTTTGTATTTATGCAAAGGCTTATTTGGATTAAAATTAGTACACAAAAAATAAGCTTTAGTAAGAATAGTTTGTATACCCACTAATAAACGATAGAGGATTGAGCAAGTTATATGAATGTACCGCATCAAATTTTAACATAAATCCTTTGAATGAAGAAGTTAACACTGCAGTTATGATTAATTTACTAATTCAATATAGTTTCAAAACTGATAAACAGAAATAGAAATAATAACAATTTGTTTCTATTATATTAACCTTAAGCATAAGTGCGGAAATGGTGGCATAAAGTAAACGCGAAGGAGGTCACACAGTGGGAGTAAATAAGCATCTGACCTTAAATACCTACACATTGGGATTCAGCGACGGGCAGTCAGTATGAATGAAGTTTTGGTTAGAAGGGTGGTTGGAATTCGTTTTCACTGTAACAACCAGATGAAGTGTTTTAATTAAAATTCAATTTCGAGAAGGAAGTAGCACCTTAGAAATCCACTGAACTCTTCCCCCTCACCCCCAAAAAAGCATTTTAATGAAATGTCTGACTGTATGTATGTGAATAACGTAACTGAAGACGGAAAGGATGATAAATACCAAATATAATACTGTAGTCAGGTACTCTTTAAGATTATCAAGCGAAGATTTACATGAAAATCTCCTGACCCCAAACTACCCTTTCGGTGGGAAGAGTTTCATTATTTTTCATTTTTAAAAACTTTTCCCGGCCATATTGTTAAATGCTGGGTAGAGACCTAAAAGTTCACATGAAAATTAAAGTAACTTCTATTACCCAACACATACATTGAGGGGACGTATACTCACTTGGCTGCGGAGGATCAAAAAAGTGGTATAGAGGTTAAGAGGAAGGCGTGGGTTTTTCACTGTACCAAATCCATAACATAAATCTACTTACATGTTCCTACATTTATTTCCCAACCGTTTGGGGGTCCTACACTATTAAACATGAAAGGTGAAGGGAAATGACCACCGATTGAAAAGCCGGCTTGCACAAGCGATCCGCACCTCACGGAATCTTCACTAAGACAGACGCTTTCCCTGCCACTCGTGACTAGCAAAAATCTCCCAGCCAAGAGTGACATCATCCCACTTAACATAAAAGGAAATCAACAATATGTCTGGTAATGACAATCTAGAACAACAATATGTCTGGTAATGACAATCTAGAACAACAATATGTCTGGTAATGACAATGAAACTCCCCAAATTATTAATACGCCACAATGTTGCTTAAACTATATTTGAGATATTAACACCTTAGAAATCCACTGAACCCTTCCCAAAAAAGCATTTTAACGAAATGTCTGTCTGTTTGTCTGTGAATAACGTAACTGAAAACGAAAATAATGATAAACACCAAATATCATACTGTAGTCAGATGGTCTTTACGGATATCAGGCGAAGATTTACATGAAAATCTCCTTACCCCTAACTACCTTTTCGGTGGAAAAGTTTTCATTATTTTTCATTTTTGAAAAATTTTCCCGACCATATTGCTTAAACCATAATATATTCGAGATATTAATGTGACCAATTAAATGTGTATGTTGAATTATCTTTGAAGAGAATATTAAGTCCTCTTCATAACAATTGAATTTTGTACAACTGGAAAGTCATAAGAAATAAACGAAAATTTGATACAGCTCATTAAAATACACAGCTTGTGTCATTTAAATGTTTTCATGAGTTGGCTATTTTCTAAGTTCTCCATGCTGCATCTTTACACTTTCCCAAATGTTTTATCTGAAGAAAAAGCTTGAAAGTTTGCGACGTTTCTTTTCTATTTCTATGGCAGAGCTGATTAGCACGTCTAATTATTTGCATGCTGTTTGCCCCTGTAGTGTGCAATTTATTGTTTAATTTAAACCATTCCTAGGTAAAAACACAGTTATTAACGCAATGTGGATAGAATAATCACTTTTTATACGCTAAAATATACAATGGATAAATGTGAATTTGTCATGGGTAGAGAAAATTGTGTAAATATTCGTATTAGATTTGTAGTCTAATAATAGGTTATCCATGTTATTTTATTATTCAAAATTGTTACGTAATGTTTCGTTCTAGCAAAGAAGATTTTCTCTTATGTTGGAATAATTTACTTTGAGTTGAATTATATAAGTATACTGAAATAGCCCTTAATGAGAAAACTTAATACTTCATAATAGCTTAATAATAAATTCTTGTGTATTAATGAAATTAACTTTCGTAACACTTCTGAATTATATATAATGTTATTACTTTTTGGTCAAGGAGTCGTTTTCATATAAATAATCTGGTTATAGAATATGTAATAATCAGTATATTCGGCAATATTGCACTGAATAAGGAATGTACTAAATGATCTGTTCGTTTTTCTGTATTTTTAAATGATGTGCCATATAATTTTGCCGCTTGTTTCTTCCGCAAGTTTAATACGGCATTACACGTCCAGCACTTGCTTTCGTTTGTAGCTAATAACCTACTCGCACTAAACACAACACCGACACTCAGCCCTATATGTCCACATGTTTGTCTTTGTACAGTGTATGGGCTTGTAGATATAATTCCTTTATTATTTGAACAAACTAAGAAAATATGCATATCTGGATGCCATACGATACAGTAGCAACTTCTCCTAGAAATGAAAATGAAGTCGAACATTACGCGTGTATTTTGTGAGGTAAGGCGTGACTTCTTAAAGCTCTATTTGGCACAGAGCTCTCAGACAAAGTGGGTTGCCGTTGTCCTTTATGCTGTTTTATTTGACAGGCAGTAATACGGCAGAAATTAGCTCCCTCGGCGTTTTCTAGTTATGTCGCGTCCTGTTCACAATCCAATATATTCCACTTAACCTGTGTGCTAGCAAAATTACTTCTGTAGCAGAAATCCCAACATAATGAGCTTTTCTTCTCTTCATTTCTGCTTTTACAATGCCCGCTTGATTCTTTCTGGCTGATATAGCCCTCAGTAAATAAAGAAATAATGAGAACGTACATCCATTGTCGAAAAGCGAGAGAAGAAATTCCAAGGGACAAATGAGAAAAAACTGTGTAGAATTTTAATTAGATGCAGATCCGCTTCTTTTGTAAGTGCAAGTGCCGAAGAATTGGCTTGCTGTGCTTTGATAAAACGTGAGTCACAAGTCACTAATCAGTAAATGTGTACTCACAGTGAAAACATTACCATCTAAAGTCTATACAGTTTTTGGACATACACGTGGAAGTTTGTTCACTGTGAAGATAGTGATATTCCACCAGGGTCAAAATGCAGTAGACAATCTAATTTGTAAAACTCTTAGCACAATAAATACAAAACAATACAACGTTATCTTTTATATAAATAGCACCATATGTTAAAGATTTTGCGATATCACAATAGCCTGACAGTTTTATATTTCACCAGCTACTCCTACTTGCTGCCCATCTTTGTTTCTCAGATTCTGTTTCCTTTTCCGTTTCTCTTTTCTATTCTGTTTTACTTTTCGGTTTTACTTTTTTATTATTTGTTTTCCATCGTTTTGTTAATATAGCATATCCTTTCTCTTTTGAGTATGTTAAAGCGTAAATTACAGGTGCGTAAATATATATATATATATAAATATATATATATCTTCTTGTACCTCCCATGGATTAGCTTATAGTCCTGTTTTGGCCTTATATCCATCTCTTCAATGATTTTCTAATATTCAAATTTTTTCTGTGAGAGCGCAATTAAAGGCCATTTTTGAAATTTACTTTCTGGAATTTTGGTCAAATTGTCGTTCCATGTAATTCTGTATTATTGTATTTAATCTTTTTTTTCAAAAACGTTTACTGCATTTTTAATTTGTTCATTCTTTGCAAATCCTTTAACAGTACTTAAAAATTTTATTTTCTTAACCTAAATATGACATACGTTTTCTCTTCATTACCAAAGTTTTGCTTCCGTAAAATGAAAAGGCCATATCTTAATGGAAGTCGGTATTGAAATTGCTATTTTTAAAGCCTTCGAGTAATTTAGCTTAATTTTTATCACATATTTTATCAACATAATTTTATTATTCTCGTGCTCCTAGTATAAACTTTTGAATAAAATAATTCTCAAAGGATTAAATTTGATTAACGTCGAATCTATGGAAATGCCCCACGTGATGGATATACAGAAAGTTTACAAATTTTAATGTTTCAGATTGTTCCTCAAAAGTAACTATTTAAGATTAAAAATTAAATTTTTGTTATATTAAAACGTTTCCGAAAAAAATAAAGCATGTAACCCCCTTAGTTTTCTAAACATCCATAATTTATTAAATAATTAAAAACCCTAAACCCCAAAATATATTTCATATCAAGTAAAAGCTATTTAGATCTCCTCATCAAACTTCAAAGAATGTATACTGAAAATATGAAAGAAATTCAACAAAAATTGTATGAAATGGAACATAGGAAAACACAGGAAATATAAGAAAAATGAATGCAGCATTTCAGGTTTTAAAATTTAGCACACCATTAAAACACCTATGCATGTCCATTTAAACGTCATGTCTATGCATTTAAATGGCCAGAAAGCAATACCGCAATTGGATACTGATTCTACCAAGCTTCAGGATTTTCAATTAAAATTAAAAGGATTCGGATTTTTTTTGAAAATTCAGTATCGAATACGCTTAATAGTACACCGATCAAAGTTTTAATATTGATTGCGTCAACTTAAGCGGTTTTCATTTAAGTGTATCCTTAGTCCCCAGCAAGAATATCGAGTAGATAGGTCCAGAGCGTATTGCGCATTCATTTTAAATTTGACTTTAGTATTCATTGCATTAAAACTCTACGAATAACTGACCGTCTATTATGATATAATATACTCTATTATAATATAGCTTCTTAAAATTTCAGTAGTGTATTAAACATTTTTATATATTTTTTAACTTCCTGTGCTATTTTATTACCTTTTTGTTTTAGAAAACAATTAGGCCGTTATATTACTCACAATTTAGAGGCTACGAAAATAGTCATGCATAACAAATTAAGGCCAAATATCCTTTGATGAATTAACTCTTGTATTTCAAATTTTCATGCATATAAGCAGCCGTTTAATGCCTAAAAATAACATTTTAAAAATTCTATGTTTAATTAGCATGGAATACAACCTATGTTAGGTGTGTATTTTATTTCATCAAAAATTTTGGTATCGAGGTTACATAGGTTTTACACCTTTGGAGGTTCACTGAATCCCTAAAAGGCATTTTTAAAATAATGTCCCTGCTTAATGCATGCTCCGTTTGTCTGTCACAGAACAACATAACCCAAAAGCAAAAAGTCGGGAAAACGCCATTTTTTATATTTGAGTCAGACAAGTTCAAGCATGTGAGGATAGAATTTTCAGGGAAACCCAATCTCAAACTACTATTAAATGCTGATTTTAATTGTATTAATATATGTAAGCCATTTGAAAGACTAAAACGTATGTCTTACATCTTCTGTGAATAGCCTGTAAAATTCCCTTCATTTTTAATAAATGTTATGTGGTTTGTATAACTGATAAAAACCATAAGAGATAGACTAAACTTACTGCAGCAGAAATGCAGAGCTCACTAAAATATAGCATTTATGCTAAATAGCTTTTTTGTTGCATTGTTTGTTTTCAAAGTACTCCTAAGATTGAGTTGTTACAAAAATATAAATCATCTAACGCGATTCTTCTTGTTTTTCCCAAAGTACTGATATAGCCAGTTTCCGTAATGTTGGCGTAGTTGTCTGCCTGATATTCAAGTAGTCCTAAGTTCGAATCTCGGTTAGGATGAGTTGAGGATTTTTTCCGGGTTTACCCTAACCCTGAAAAGATGAATGTCGGATAACTTTTAACTCCGTGGACCTCGGGCTCATTTGAGCATGTTTTCACCCATTTCATTCATCGTCCAATATGATCTACTAAGGGCGTCAAACTTGACATAAAATAAAGACTGGCTTACGAGTTGCATTTTCTTTTGTCGTATCATGCATACAACCAAGCCCATATGTCTTAATTTGAATTTATTTCTATTTAAAAATGTATTGCAAACAGAAGAATCATTTTTTATAATTACTGTAATACATAAAATGTTATCTGAAGTTGTAAGCGATGGAGAAAGTCGGCACATCAGCTTTTGTGAGCAATACAACTGAAGAAATGAAAAGTAAAACGAATACCAAAGCTTAAATTTAAGTATCTTTCAAGACTGCTACACGGAAATGAAATTCCCCAAACCCATACACTCCTTTAGCTTTTCGTTTTTTTTTCTCTCATACTTTCTTTCTTTCCTTCTTTCCCAAAAGGGCTCTAACGATTATCACTTAGGTATGATACGTTTGAGATATTCACACAAGGAATAAAATGCGTATCCTGAATTTTTTGTGAGTAGTCTGTAAGGTTCTCTTCAATATGATTGAATATTGTATAAATTGGTATAAATAAGAAACCTAAGAGATAAACAAAAGCTTAATTAAGGAAAAAAGTATAAGTAGTTAAAATATAGAAGTTGTTTTAAAGAATATTTTTCATGGCCTCAGAACGTAGTTGAAATATCCCACGATGTGTTTCAAACGTGAGTCATCTGGGAGACCATACTTAAAAGTTTAGCATCCTTTCTCCTTTTTCTTTGCAAGATCTCGTTACTACGACGTATTGAAACGGCAACTCTAGGCCGAGCCCGAGAAATGTAATTATAGATAATTTGGTTAATTAATTTTTATTGATGTTAAATCATGCTATGTACATATCTTTTTCTTTTACTGCTTGTATAGTTTAGGAAGGGTGATTTAACGACATGTCTGTATTTATGTTACTAATATTAGAGTAGTTATAAATTGTTTAATGTAAATAATTTAAGCGCTATGTTAAAATACTATCCACGACGAAATGTCTTAGCTACAGGAATAGTGTCTTCGAAGGCAGAAAGTCTAGTTTTACGATGTCTCTCTGGTCGCAGGGACATTGTTCATACAGCGAGGGTGTAGAGTTTTTGTTCCTTTATACGATAATTCGCCGTGACCAAGTGAGAGAGACAACAAGCTTAACGGTAAATTTAGGAAAAGCCGCGATTTATGTTAAACTTGGACCAATGAGATCCCTGTAAGTTTATATGAAATAGTGAGACGCGTTGAGTGGCGCTAAAAATGGACCAATAGGAAAGGAAGCAGCCCCAGAAGCCTGCGACTATAAATGGATCTGTTAGGAACAAATTCGGGGGCATTTGTCATTTGGTCTTTTGCAAAACTACAGGCAGGGAGAGATGCTGCAGGATGTTTGAGAGATATCGCGCCAAAAGTGAATGAAGACAGTTTTCGAAACACACATAAGAATCGCTACGCGTAAAGAGATATAATAAGCATATGTAAACTTCGCGTCATATCCGCGCCGTGTTTCAACAGCGGTGGAGTGTTTTAACGGCGGCAATATAGTGTTGTGTACTACGAGGAGTAGCTAAATAAAAGAAACTGCAGTGTCGTCTTTTCGTAACCAAAGCACGTCTATTTCTCCTTTTACCACCACCAGAGATCTACGCTTCCTTTACCAAGGATAAGTCCATGCTCCTACATAGTTTAAAGAAAATTACTGCAGCTAGCCGAGGATAAAAAAAATGCAGAGAATCAGCATACTGCGAACATCTGGAGCCAACGTGGAGGATGCAGCAAGGTAAGCCGCGAGCAACGGGCATTAAAAACCACCACAACATAGGCAAGGACAGGAGGTGACTGCCGCAGTATCCAATAAAACATATTTGAATACATTTCTCCATTTTGAATGTAGTAAGCAATCATAGTTTAATTCGAAATCCTTTTGGTAAAAAAATTATAGCAAACAACGTAACACGGAGAGAGAAATTACTTTCTGATTAATGCTATACTATATGAGGCAAGTGTTAGTTGTAAATGTCTAAATTGAGCTGAAGCTCCCCTTCTATTACCAGGGAAAAGCACCAACCGAGTTTCCATTAGGGCAATATCTTGAGTCTAAAAAGCCTCCACCCCACCCCTCCACCACCCCCCCCGCTTATGGAGGGACGGAAGTGTATACGCCAGTTTCGCCCGTCAACTCCAAAAGAGTCGAGAACCGATAAACCTTGCAATGGCCGACAACGATTTAGCACGCTGCTCCCGGTTCTCCAGGGTAGTAACGGAGTATATTGAGTTGCCTCACCAACCCGTTACACCGCTCAGTAGTACCCACTCTCCAAAGGGTTTCGGTAACAACTGCCCCGCTCAGTCCAACGCCATCCGACAGCTGCCTTTCAGGAGCGTATCAGATGTTCGGACCGACGTAACGTCAGAAGTACCACGAGTGTTAGGGGTACGCAGCGCTACGGCAGAAGAAGGGGATGAAATCTCTCTCCTACGATGGGGTCCGTCAAGATCTAAAAGGCCCGACGTACTTCTGGTATTATTGTGCCCCTTTCATGGTTAATATGCGTTTTATCTATGTTTATAAGCAGCCACTCAGATAACATACACCGTACGCATTGACTGCTCTCGAAAGTCGCCGACGTTTCACATTACACCAATGAGCGTGCCTCTTCAGCCAATGAATACAAAGAAACCTTAATTGACACATAGTTGTAACTCTGCGTGGAGTGAGATACGAGGACAGTTCCAGAAGTACCCGACCTGACGTCGGGTCAGCGGTTGTTGTTTCAAACAAATGACTATGGTAGAATGTACCACCCTTATAAAGCTTAAATTTGAAATCTGACGATGCTCATTATTTAGTAATTGTTTGGCAACCATTAATAGTGAGCTCTCTCAGCGAATTTGAACATGGTCATAACTGGCCATCGTTATATGTGTGCCAAATCCACACATCCAGGAGAAATATACATTACGCAACGGGCATGTATCAAAAGAACGCTGCCGAATGCGGCAAAAAGAAGTGCAACGACCAACGTAGCAGTTCTTCAATAGTTCGCTACAAGAAGAAGAACCAGCACAAGTTGGGACTCACGTAGTAGTTCACGTCACGGGACTCGTCGACTGCGCACGCGCAAAAACACTCTCGATCTGCTCCAACGTGCTGGCTAGGAGGACGAACCAGTCTGTCTTCACCGAGGGAAACAAGGAGGATCACGTCAGATAGAAGCATTCGGCACGGTACACAAAATTCTCTTTCGGCTAAATATATTTAAAATTCTCTTTGGTAATTGGGTAGCGGTAAAGATTTATCGTCGGATAGATATATTTATTTCTTGGCGTTTTACTATTAATCTTTAAATGTGAGAGCAGGAAGCAAATTGTAAAAATTGTAATTGAATAATAAATATGGAAACTGTAAATTCTAAAATGAAATAGAGAATGAACAAGGGTTGATAATTGTAACCATTTGTGTGATATGAACGTGTTAATTTATTAAAGTAAATAATACTGTTGGTAATTATTTTTATGAATATATGTTCAAGCCATTATTCCTTGTACAATCCATGTAATCCTGGGTCAATTTAATCGCTTCATGTGACACAATACTTTCATTTGAAAGGTCTTAGTCTAACTAATATTAAAGCTGAGCTAGATTCTACTCGGGGGGGGGGTCTGCTCCTTCGTTTACAACAGTAAAATATTGGGTGGCAGAGATTATGCGAGGCAGTACGAGCTGATAAGACAAACATTGCAGTGGTCGACAAAATGAGGTGACCATGCCAGAAATTGTGAAGAAAATCCACAAAATGGTATTGAATGACCGTCGACTGAAAGTGCGCGAACTAGCAGATATCGTAGGCATTTCAAAAAGTGCTGTACATCGCATACTGACTGAAAATTTAGACATGAGAAAGTTGTGCGTAAGATGGGTGCCGCGTTTACTCATAGTGGAACAAAAGCAACGTCGTGAGGATGTTTCAGTTGAGTGTTCGGCGATGTTTCGCTGCAATAAATCCGAATTTATGCGTCGTTTCATAACCATGGATAAAACATGGGTCCATCACTTCACATCTTAGACGAAGGAACAGTCAAAACAACGGATTGAAAGGGGAGAATCGGCTCCAAAGAAGGCGAAGACAGTTCCATCTGCAGGCAAGGTCATAGCGTCGGTTTTTTGGAATTCGCGTGCGATACTTTTCATTGATTATCTTCAAAACGGAAAAGCAACCAATGGCGAGTATAATGCAAACTTATTGCAGCGTTTGAATGGTGAAATCAAGCATAACCGGCCGTATTTAGCGAAAAAGAAAGTTCTGATTCATCAAAACAATGCACCATTTCACATACCCATTATCGCCATGGCCAAAATCATTGAGTTACAGTTCGAATTGCTTCCTCATATACCCTATTCGCCAGACTTAGCCCCCTCTGATTATTTTCTGTTTCCAGAGTTGAAGAAATGGCTTGGTGGTAAAAGATTTGCCAACAATGAAGAGCTGGAGTCTGCAGTTGATGGCTATTTTGCAGAACTCGACGGTTTTCACTATAAACAGGGTATCGAAGCAATTGAACATTGCTGGGGAAAGCTGAAAGGAGACTATGTAGAGAAATTAAGATGCTTTTTTCCAAAATTTTTGTGTTTACTTTGTTAAGTGGGGTACTTCTAGGACAGACCTCGTACCATTATCTTATCGTGACCTTTGATGCGCGTATGTTATGAAATAGTCACGATAATAACGTCAGAAGTACCACGACGGCTAGAGGTACATAACGCTCACATCATGCTGGCTGAAGAGGTCGGAACCTCTCCTCTACATTTTTTCGAGTGGAGGAGAAAATGATTTAATCACTGACCTCAGCCCCGATGGGAGTCGGGACTGAGAGTGTGGGACTCACCAATAGTCGGCATACCCACTAAAACCTCCTCCACCGGATTGAAAGGAAAAGGTTTGCTGCGGTACCGCCTAAAGCCCCGCGCATTCCAAGGTGATGGTTAAAAACTGACCCACAGTGCGGTCGCCAGAGGAGTTAGGAGTTGTTGCCGGGAGATAGGCTTGACCAAGGCCCACCCTGCCCCCTCAGCGAAGTTAAGGTGAGGACAAGAGAGGATTCCTGGTGGTAGTGGTAAGGTTAGTGACGGTGATACCTTCTGTTCGGCTGCCTGTTGACGTTCTCTACCAAGCTCTCCACGGCGTAGAGGCGGTCGTAGACTTTCTCTAGCCAGGCCGGAATTTCGCCGATGGCTTGATGGTTAACATCCACGAATGTTTGGAGAATTGGAATTCCTTTGAGTTGCTCTGTGATGTCTGCTATGGTCTCTTCCAGAGCGGATAAGCGGGCACCGATGTTCAGGAACTCAGCATGAAGATCCCGAATTGCTTCCCGCGTCGCCGCTCCGGGTGAGTGTGCTGGTGAAGATTATATGGCGTCTGTTGATGTAGTCAATGGTGGCTGTGCTTGTTGTGGTGTCATCGGTGCTGGTGTAGATTCTGCGGTGGCTGCTGATGTAGTCGATAGTGGCTGCGGTTGTTGTGATGTCATCTGCGGTGGTGTGGAGTAGACAGGCGGTTTCGGCGATGCCTTCCTGCGAGGATACAGGGGCCAGAGCACCTGACCGGTGAAGCGAGTCGTCCCTCCACAAGTTTTGCAGTAGCGGGGTCGGTGGCGCAGGTCGTGCTGCTTGCAAGAAGCAGTGGTGCTGCAGGGCCACAGTAGTTGTGCTGTGCAGGACGTCTCACTGTATCCGTAGGCACAGCAGCGTCGGCAGGGAACCTGGCGTTCCACTCGGCTGGCCTCGATGTATCAGATATGCGAGTGAGCCATTTTTTAAGAATAGTCGGTTATGCTCGCGGAATGGAGAGTTAATACATGTTCTGATAGCGATTTCATTACTGGTGTAGATTAGACGGCAAATGAGACGATAAATTTGGCTAAATTAATTAATATTTATACTGTATTTCTTCCTGTTTTAATCTTTATCTCCCTTTCTCTCCGACACATGTGAAAGTAGTCTCTTTATATTGCTTAATAATTCGATTTGGGCTTGATTACTTAAAATCTATGTTGATGCACATATATAACTGTTTCACTGTATTTATCTTAAATTTTCTCGCCAATTGAATATTTATAATAATCACTGCCGCTTTTAATTTGAAGCTATCACCGCCATCTTTCCCTCAAATTATTAACATTGCCTATAAATGGTATGGAAACGTAGTAATTTCGAGTTGCGGTAACACACATTTCAGAACCCATTATTGCCAACAGTCTGTTACTACTAAGCGATTTCTCATTTGTTAGTCTTTGTGTGTAGTTTCATCAGACGCGTATTTATGCAATACTGAACATTTATGACTAACGGCAGAAGTGATACAAAGAGAAAGTATGACAGCACTTGAACTGGTGATGCGTAGTAATTAATGGAAGCGTTTCCAAACTGAAAAATCTGATGTGATACATTCTCTACCCTATATTTTAATCGAGATAAACTCTGCAGAGATAGCTACATTACGCATTTCATTACAGTACAAAGGGAATAGCGATAGTCGATTGTTTAAGAACTGGACGCTATATGCTGGCCTTAAAACTCCATACTCTTTCCATGCAATACGAGAAAAGATTGACAAAGTACTGAACAAATCGAAACATTAATAGCGGATATCTCAGCAATGGCTGACGTCACAAAAGGTTATTTGAAATGAATTGTGTGTTTTAAAGAGATTTACTCTTTTTGTGTAGTACGTTTTCTCTATTACTTAACGTTTACAGTTATACAACATTATACAGAATTCCTTCCGAATGAAGAGGACTTCATAGGCTATTCCCAGAAAATTCGAGATATACATTTTATTTGCCATGTAAATATCTTTATTGCGTTATTTTAATAAAAGAACGTTAGGGCTATTTTTTACAAAATTAAAAATTTCGAAAAATATTCCATGTGAATGGTAGTTTGAGGTGGGGTATTTTCTTAAAAATCTTCTTGTCGCATCTATGGAAGGTGCCGAATCTAAATATCAAGTTTTGTATTTATCCCACTTTTCGTTTTTGAGACATTTGGTCACAGACACACACACACATGCAAACACTTTTCTTAAAATACTTTTTTTTTTATTCAGGTGCCTCAGAAGATGTATTTCCGGTGAAATCTCGATATCGAATTTTTTGGGTAGAATGCAATACCCTTTTCTACCTACTTGGTAGAGAAACTTAGAGGTACTGTTACAATGCGGTTTTCAATCATTTGTTTGCTATGGAACCCTATATTTCACATTGTACATTTCAAAAATTAAATTTCCCTAATCGTTTTAGGTGAATAAAAATAAACATAAGATAAATAATACTGTGCTGTTTCTGCACCATTATTAACCAACGGTTTTCAGGTATCTGTCATGGTGTACGATCAGGTTTCCACTCCTTTAAACAGAAGACGATATCCTCTACATTAGACCATTTCAACATTTGGGCACTCATTTCTCCATAAATGTCAAATCGTCTGCCCCGTTCAATTTCAAAAACAAGGGCGCGAAAAACGATCAAATGAGGAGTACACTACCAATGCCAGGTGTGTAGTAGATTTGTATTGACATCGGTGACATGAGACCTTGTATTATCTTGCAACAACTACTCCGGGTGTAAGGTCTAACTAGTTTACGTTAAGACATATTAGATTTGACTTGGTGGGCAGATGCGTACATATTTGGAACCATGAGTAATGAAGCCACCTAAAGAGGAACTTGGAATGAAAGAGAAATCCCCATCGTTTGTAATTTGTCGGTGGAAATAAAGTTTTCCTGATAAGTGTAGCGCGCTCCAATCCTTTGTTTTCGAGTAATAAAATAGAGAAACTTACCTTCCGACTATCCCTTGTATATCATTTTTAAGAAACGAAAATTTTTCTTTCATATTTTGGAAACGTATTCTATATATATTTTAACATCGCAAGGATTACTTTAAATTGCATTATTTACTTAAATTAAAATAACTTTGTGAGCATGTTAAAACACATAAGCTAAACTAATATATTCTTATCCTCGTAGTAATGTAACATTTCCATTTCTGGATGATGTCATACAATACAAATTAAAAGTGTAGAAAAGTTTACTCTTGCGAAAAGAAAATCTTTGCATTTAAATCTATCCTCAATTATTCCTAAAACCGAAACTTTTTCCACATCTGTTGGGGTTTTATGTCTTCTTACAGGAACATCACATCATCTACTCGAAGATTTCCAAACTTACTTCTATGGAAATACTTGATGGAAACTCTGCAGCAACAAACTCCTTTTTCCAGAAATTCTCAACCAGCATTAAACGTTGACTTGTGTCATGACTGACAAATTTGTCTTCAGGGCTGTTATTTAGCAGGTCAGCAGATTTGTAGACGATCTCCAACAAGAATGGGTCAACATATACGCATTGCCATCAAACCAGGAGCTGAGAGTAACTTTATTATTTATAGGCACAGTTTTAAAGGGCCTCCTCAGCCTCAGTAAGGATCAAGGATTTTACTGGGGACAGAATTTGGCGGAGTATACTGTCCCATTCCACGAATTAATACCGCAGTCAGAAATAGAACACCCAATCTTGTTTTCATAAACTACTTATTTTCAGCAACACTAAAGCAAATGATAAGGCATGAAATCAAAGCAAAGCTTGTGTTCTAACTGAGAATGAGTACCTCACTCTTAGGGTTAAGGATTCATGGCATTTTCCGAAATTGATGAAAATCCAGAATTATGCATTGCATTTTGATATACCGAAGACGAAAATCCTATGCAGTATATGATACAAAGTTGGTTTCTCACGATTAAAATCATAGGCCAAAGTTTGTGATATATCAACGCAAAATTATACCGAATAACACCGAGAAATCAAATCCAAAATGAGGGAATAAAAAGAAATGCTTTTGTGTGTGACTACGCACACGGAAAAATTGACAGACCCCTTTCTAAATGATGGACCCCATCAAATCGGTGCCTTCAAGACGACATGGTGGAAACCAAGAACTCGCGTGGAATCATCACGGATTTTTCAACAACCAGCAAAACTGACAAATTAAGGGAGCAGTCTAGGGGCCAATGAATGATAATAACACACAGTAGAAAGAAGCCACATAGAAGTTAATATTCCTGAATTAATAAAAAGAAAGTTTTTTTTAAAGCTATTAAGGGGAAAAAGTTAAGTTTACTTTTAATGTGGAACCAAAAGCGTACCTACACAAACTAAAAATATTCATCCTGTTATACTGTAGGTACCTTTATTGAAAAACATTTTAGTTGTCCATATTTTGTGAGAATTTCCTGTTTAATAGGATGCCTTGCTCTTTAGTCCTATGCTTATGACTTAAATAAATAAATGGGTCATTCGCCACTAATGAGGTTAAGAGGAACAAGTGTGCCTAAAAGTTCCGACTGGAGTCTAAAAACCGTACTTAGACAAGCACGTAATTTGACCCAAGTAGTATTCAGATTAGCGCCTTAAGACTTGTGGTTTAATCAAGTGTGCCTGAACATGTAGAAGCGCATATCACATGTCAGCTATGAGGCGTTTTCTTCCCTTGAAAGCCATTATCAGTCTAGAATAGAGGCATGATGTCCGCGAGGAATTTCCCGACTCACGTGAACATTATCTCCAGCAGACAGATGGAGTATACTCGAAGCAGAGGAACTTTGCGATATACATACAAGCCAATTAGCGAAAACAATAGCTCCCAGCTGTTGGTGACTGAGTGACTGGAATACGGACAAAGAAGAAGCTTCGATTTCAAGCAGTTGCACCACCTTTCCACCAGTGCTTTTGACTAGCGCTGAACTTGAAGAGACTGTTGGCGTAGACATATTCTTTCACTTGGAAGGTTTTCAGTAAATAATGGCATTAAGTTTGAAGATCATTAAAAGGCTGCAAAAGACCAGATCTTCTTATACCTATCGCTTGAAGAAGTGTTCCAAGCGAAGGAGCAATGCATGGGCTAACAAAACTTACTTATATTTTCTTCAAGTTCTATCACTTCACAGGAAGTCACGGTATGAAGAGAAATCCTCGGGCTGTACCAACAAATAAGCTGCAAATGTCCTTTCCGCAACTATAATCAAGTATTGTAGTGTTTTTTTTCTTTTCCTTTCATGGATATTGAAGATCTTGCAAAGGAATCTCGTGTAGCGGGATTGCGTCGATCCTTGGGTTGTTGTTGTCTGTTGCAGTGTTCCTCTTCCTCGGCTATAGATGCTCGTCGGTTGTTGCTTATTCCATTCCTAACTTTTCCTATCTATATCTAATTCTTAATTCTCAGGTTATTGTGGGTGAGGCAAATTAAAAAATACACTGCAATTTTCCCTTAATCATGAAGTTTATTCACAAATGAAATAATTATGGGTGGCTAGCTTTTCCCATTATTATAATCCCACCACTTTAAATAATTGAGGAGCCTAGCTATCTTCACACACATTCCCACCCTTGTGCACACACGTGCATCTGTAGCACCTCGTGCCGAAGACAATTCTAGAAGATCAGGAGAGAGAGAGAGAGAGAGAGAGAGAGAGAGAGGGCTCTGAGGACTTGTCTGCCCTTATATAGGTGAGCCTAGTGACGCTCACCTCTCTGATTAAAAATGTACCGACGTTTCCTATTGGTCCTCAGACCGCGTTACCTTAACCTGTATGAGAATGTGTGGCTTCAAGTCCGTGCGCCTAAGCGTCACCCTGGTGCATTGTGAAGCCAGTTCAATATCTCCGTCTCTTTCTTTTCTCTTTCTGTCTCTTTCTATTTCTCCGTACCGTTACCGGTTCCCTGCCTGTTGGCATGGTGAAAGGTACGCTCTACTTAGGATTATGCTTTTCCTGGAATTTTGCTAGCTCGCCCGTTTCTTACAGTTAGCTCTGTACAAATGGTGGATGTTGAATATTTTAACATGTTAGTGAATTATATTATTACTGTACAATTCTTATATGTATAGTTTCCCTTTCATATGTACAATTCCTATATATGTATAATATATCCCCTTTCAAATGTACAATTCCTATATATGTGTAATATATCCCCTTTCACTTGCCATACTTATATAAAATAATTAGCCAAATGCCGTAATAATTCTTAGCAAGCTTGTAATTTTAGCACCGATACATTGAAGTGCAGTGCGTTCAGGTGTACCTAAGTGCCCGTGTCTGTAGCCCAGTAGACAAGGGGGAATCAACTCCTTCCTCTGTTATAAACTTAAGTCAGCGGTTAATATATTGTACTGTTCAAGCTGTGCTACTGTTACCCAAGATTACAAGCCCAAATATAAGGAGAAGGAGAAGGAAGATGAGTTGGATGCTCTGAAAAACATGTAAGTAAAGTAAATCCGTCTTAGTAGGTTGTATACTTCATTATAAATATAATAATAATATATAACGAAAAGAAAAAATATTCCATCCTAGATTCAAGCCTCCGATATCCGCACTTCAGAACTATGAGACCTTCTCCTGTAATTAACAATCTTCTCAGACTTGTGTCCCGATGACAAAGTGGTTGAAAAAGTTCTCCAGCCCTGCCATTGACTCCTGCTCCTTCCATTCGCCATCTTCATTTTCTAAATTTAATTTGACCAGATATGCCTACGCCTAAATGCAAAGAAGACGGTTATAGACACTTGAGCTCTCAGGACTCCAAAACTAGAAAATGGTTTATCTAACGTGAACAGTGGGTGCATGTTTGGTGTATGCCGCCGGGGAAAAGGTTAAGGAAATTTAGAGAGAGAAAGAGAAAGAGAGAGAGAGAGTATGTGTGTGTATGTGGTGTATTTATAGTCTTAAGCATTTTACATCTTCAAACACATAAATCGCACGGTCAGATAGACCGTACGTCTTTATATTATACACTGTATTCCGTATGTTTTAGTCTATATTTATCACATTGAACTTTAAGTTAATGATATTTATGGGAATAGAAATGAGAATATTTTATGAGAAAGAAAGAAAAGAAACAGAGCAACTAACAACGAAAAGCACACAAGCAGAACAGAGAAGAAGAAAAATCACATTCTATTGTTTACCAAGCAAACACAATACCCGCCCCTAAGGCACTAACCCTCCCCCTCCCACCCTTGTCCGTCTTCCTTATACTCTGATCTGAGCTGCATAACCTTTTGTAAAAATGCACCAATTGTTTTCCCCTCCCCTCTCCCACCAGCAAGATTCAACTAGCTTGTAAGCCTCTACTTGAGTTAACAAAGGAATCTGGTGAATACTTTCTGTTCAGCTGTTCTGTCTTAATGCAATACGCCGGAATATAAACCCAAGTTTCTTCCTTTTTACACTGGACAGATTCTTATGCCTTCTTCGCTAACAAATTTGATCGCTCGCCATAATCTAAGCCAAGCAAGCCCTTGTTTTTGACTCTATTTCCCGCCAAAATATATTGTTCTATACCCCATTCTGTTTTTATTTACCTTCTCGTTACATTGTAAGAGTGTCTACTGTCGATCTATATCTTTCAATCGCTTCTGCACTTTTCTCCACACATTCGCTCTATTTCCCTGTATTTCAAACCAAATATTACACATCCCCACTCCTTCCTGCCCTCTCCTAATTTTCGCTGCCCACATCTTATCACCTCCACTCTGACCTAATCCTTATAGCATACTGTTCTAATAAGTGACTTATCACCTCTCATAATTCTAATCCAATATTTGATCGCCGATGCCTTGCATTCAATCATATTCTCTAAAAATACCGCAGTTTGCCCTACCCCTCCCTACCACCAAGATACCTTTCAGAAAACCAGTTCTTACTTTGTCTAGCTTTTCCGTGTGTCCCCAAAATCAGATCTCCGCTCCATACGTCATTGTGGATTTAACAATTGTCCCATATATCGTCTCTAGCAATTTAACAGGTATATCTGGGATTCTACTCCATGTAGAATAGTAGTTTCTTCAGCTTTCATTGCTTCCTTGAGTTTCGTAGCTGCAATGTGTTTAGTCCATTTTCCGTTCATTGTAACAGTCAAACTTAAGTATACAAAACTCTTTAATTGTCTAGTTTCTCCCCTGCGTAAGTGCAGGTTTACCAGCTGGCCTCGTAGCTCAGTCGGTGGAGCACCTGCCTCCTATGCAAAGGGGTCCCAGATTCGATTCCCGGCTGGGGGTGGGAATTTTTCTCTAGCCAAGATTATCCCCTTTACTTCCCAGAGTCTGTAAGTATGAATGAGCGCGTAAATATGTGTTATCTAACGATTGAAACCCAAAAAGTGCAAGAAAACCAACAACAAGAGAATACGAGTTAACACCATTGCCAATAGGCAATAAGTTCCAAAGGAAAGGACGCCGATAAGAACAATGTAGTTAAAGGCGGGGTATAAATGGAACTAAAAAAAAGTCCAGGTTTCTGTTTGGCTGTATACCGAGCTGCTTTTAAACGTAATTGTTTTCGTTTTATATACATCAATGGGCAATTACCATTCGTCACAATAAGTCTGTAGTCTATTTAGTTCCTGTTGCTACCCTTCCACAGTAGTAGAGAATGCATATAAAATTACTGGGATCTGAACACCACGTGGAGGCTTAAATTCCACTTTTACATCTTACGAATGTGCATTATTTGTTTGAATCTTCGGCGAGCTGCCTGTATCCGATATTTTATACCTTATCTTTCTTCTCCCTCGCAGTTTTGATCTCTTTCTCCTATTGGTTAGATTTCCCAGCCTCTTTTCTTAAAACTAATTTCCATTGGTTCTGGTTGTTTCACACGGGATAGATTTTCTCTAAAATGCTCTAATCCAGAAAATTGGCATTCCTCTGGTAGATGATGGTATATTTTCCACTCGCAGTGTAAAACAAAAGAATTCGCTCGGGAGCCATCATGTTTCTTCACTGCGTTAGAATTAGTTCCATCATTTTTAGTTCCTACACATGTAACTTATTCGTATACCTTCAAATTAATTTTACCTTTACTCTATGAATTGTACTCTATTTTTACGTATGCGACGCACCTTATTGCACTCGTTCTGTAATTTTATATTTAGTTTTATTCGCTTTAGGGCAAATATTTTGCTTAAACATAATTCAAGCCGATGCCAAACTTGACAGTATATTTATTTTTAATTCGCTGTAGACATGGGAGGGTTTAATGTAGGGCAAACCAGTTATAAATTCTGAAATTTATAGATTATTATATTATAGTATTTACTCGAGATGTGATTTACCACAAGTAAATTATTTTTCTCTTGCATTATTGCAGTGTTTATCAACATATATATTGTAAGATATTCATTAAAGTCCTCAGAGGATACATGTGGATCTCTAAGTGGTGAAAAAACACTCATCCAAATGAGGATTTATTAAAACAGAATAATTTTGTAACATAAGGAAAGTCAAGACACATAAATTCCTTATACCTACCCATTTAACTTTGTGTGTCACTCAACGACTAAATAAAAATAAACATAGGTTAGTGTCAACCACATGAATGCTCTGTGAAGATAGAATAAGAGTATTCTTGCTCCCAGCTCTGAGAAAGGAGCTCGGTAAGTAGAGCAGGCGAGGCAAGAGGAAAGGCAAAGTTAAATAGGAAACAATTAAGAAGAAAGAGAATGCATATTGTGATTTATACCTACGTAATTATAAAACACAAAGTCTACCCACCACAAACGGTGTTAAGCACAAGACATACGTCGGCATAATTGATTTGACTGACTCTTATATAGGCTATGTGTCTGGCTTTTCACATAAACCCACTTCCCTCATTCAATTATCCTATTTGAGGCAGTATTTTATATCACAACACTGTGAATGCCAGAGTGATTGTAGTGTAAATTAGCATTATTGCATGACAATGATTTGAGATGTTTGTTAATTATAAGCACTGTTAGGAAATAAGTTTACACGGCCTCACTGAAACTGACAATAGGAGTGGGTAACAATGTAGCGAGGGGGTGAGTTGTTTATTAATTAGAAGAGACAAACAAATGACGTCTGAGTAGCGCGCTTTTCTTTAGAAATGGAGGGAATATTTTCCCTAGAGCATATGTGTTCGTAATTTTGATTGGATAAAAAAATAGACGCTAATGTTGGCGCGCTTTATTAACCAATAGCAGCTCGATTATAATCTTTAGGTATATCGGGGTGAGGGAGTATAAATTCTGAAGCCAGAGACAATTATCGTTCAGTTCAACAGAATCATTCACGGGTTACACGTCGCACAGTTCAACAGAATCATTCACGGGTTACACGTCGCGCAGTTTAACAGAATCATTCACGAAGTACACGTTACGCAATTCTACAGAATCTCTCGCGTCGTAAAGTTAGTTACAAAATGTGAAATACGCGAATTAGTAATGGGCGGCAAATAAGTGATTATAGTTACATTCGAAAATATAATAGTTTCAGTCAGGCGTGTATCAAGAGTAAATATGTGAAATTAATTAAGTGTGACGGCAATAAAAGTGTAAAAACAAATTCTTTTATCAGTGTTATCTTTTAGTAACAACTCCTTTCCGTTTACACACCCTGTTAAAGAGTTTTGCTCAACTGAGTAATAATAGCTAGCCGGAGGACAAAGAACCCACAATTCAAAATAGTAAAACAATAACAGGCGCTCAGCAATTAAGCTAACAGGAACGATACCGCGACATATTTCACTCAGTATTCAAACGCAACAGCTTGCACTATTACCAACAAATGTTCAAAATTATTTTAAATACAACTTAGAACTAAAATTTTATATTAATTAAAACCTCAATTTAAACATTGCTGTTTATTTGATATAAATAATTACGACCATAAAAATTTAGTAGTTCATGCTACTCGTGGCCGTTGCCAGTAATCTCGAAAAATACGTCACCAAAGTAGACAGCAAAGGGAAGCCTTTTCCCAAAAATATTTTAATTACTGTATGCCTAACTCACTCTGGATAGAGATCAGTAAGCAAGCGGTGAGAATTGGCAGTAGAGCGTTGACGAAAAGTGACGAATTAACAGTACTAAATAGCCCGTGTCCGTATGATAACGACTATAAATGCTAATATATTATACAATATATATGAAGACATAAATATTAGCTTAAAGACGGCAAGCATTGTGAAGCGTTTTAAAATTAGTTTATAATTTCAATTGAATCAAAATCGCTCAAAATAATAAAAAAATGACAAAAGTTATGCACAGACCTTATGCAAACCTTGGCAATGTTGTATCAGCCCCTTAGCTCTTGTCATTGTAAAGTTGAGCTATTAGAAACAGGAATTCGTAATTTCCAGTGTTTTACCTCTGTATTGCAATACAGACACCATATAGTCCCAAAGGAGACAAAGCTCTAAAGGCAAAATTACTCTAGTTAATGATACTGTTCCAACTGAAGCATAACGCCATTACGCCATTGTCCTAAATGCAAACATTGTATGGGCGTCTCGTTTTGGATTCTCTTTTGATTTTATCTACATTAGTGGTGAGAAGGGATGTCTACCAGCGATCAAAGCTTACAGCGAAAGATTCAGTCGAGCTAAAACCCCATAAAGTACTAAGAAGCGGAGTGAGGTATGAATATTGCTAAGCTCATAAGGAGCTCTGAGATATTCAGCACAGTATTTCGTTCCGGACTGCATAATTCACGTTTATCCCCGTTTCCAGCGCAGAATCCTATCAAAATAAAGCAGCCCCTTTCCCCCAGCACCATGTGTGATATGAATAATTGGCCGAACTGCGGGTCTATAGTGGAAATCATCCTATTGGACTTAGTTTCACGTGACAGGATTGCTAAATATATACACGCCTCCAGCATAAGCTGTTTAGTTCGCTTTAGATTTTTTCTTCTATTCTTTCATTTATTCATTCCTTGGTTGTTATTTTTTTCTCTTTAAGTCATCATGTCCATTCCGCTGTTCCTAAGGAGAGTTTACAGTTATGAAAACGTATGGCAAGAGTGTTACCACATAATAATAATTACAGTTGGTTGAATACCTCTAGCATTCTTGTCGTAGCATCATAATTGTAATTGTTACAGTTGGTAAAACAAAAATAGAGAAAATATGGGTATCAAAATTCAATTATCGTCATTAGTTAACCACTAGCATAATAATAGTACATTATGTAACATTTTAAAATTTAGTAATTGTATAACATTATAAATTTCATACACTATTTATTTGTAAAACAAAATTTAAATAAGGCAAAAGTTAATATTGTCTAAGAAGTCACTGTGAAGTATATAGGGTGGACTATTTAAGCTGAGACTGTACAATATCTCCAAACTTAGCGTTGTAGAAAGAAATTTTTTGAATTAAAGTTGCTTGATGTTATCGGGGAAAGTAAATGCCATTAGTTCTGTTTTGTTTGGAGGACGTTATAATGGTCATACAAAATGTACCTATAGGTTCCCGTTTAAAAAAGATTAAATGGACCCTAAAAAGACCACCATAACATCCTCCACACAAAACACGACGAATGGCATTTACTTTCCCCCATAATATCAAGCAACTTTTATCAAAGATATTTCCTTCTAGAACGCTTAGTTTTGGAGATATTGTACAGCTTCAACTTAAATGGACCACGCTGTATATTATATGTGTGTTGAGGTTGTAATATTCGCCCTATGAAATATAATGACGACGAGTGGTCGGTATCACCATTTGACGTCGTCTCCAATATCTGTTGTTGATTCTATTGCCGGCTGTTACAGTGGTTGGCTATGAGATCTTTTTCTCGGGGTATGCGTAGGCGTAGTGTGAAAGGATATCACCAGTTTAAATTGACTGAGAAATTTAATATGATCTAATACTCGAGCTGCTGAAGCGAGTTGTCGACCGTTTAAGTATAAAGAATGAAAATGATTATGAATCGTAGTATTGGAAACTATAACAATTGAATAATTATATACCTGATAACTTCTGCAGTATCAATTTTACGCTTTGAAATAGTTGTTTCCGCAGTAAAAGAAACTAGAAGCGCAATTGCGGTGAGTTGCTAAAATGCTTACTGGCAAAACCCTTCTCGGCTACCCTAAGTAAGTGATAACAGTTCTTAGGCGCTACGAACTGCCGATAACCGTAAAAGGCGGTAAGCCCCTAAGGCTGCACACGAAGTAAAGAAAGACAGACGCTAATTTTAGCAATATACGCTCTTTTATTAACTTAAGTTCCGCCTATTTAGAACTACCCCACGAAAGTTCCTACATTATACGTTGCCAAATTTTATGCATCTGAAACACAACTTTTACTCTTTGACTACCAAATTCTAGCAATTCTTTCTCTTTCTCATTTTTCCGAACTGGCCTACGTGCGGCTTCAGCATCTCTTATTCCTTAACGTCTTGACTTCTAGCTACCTGAAGCTTGAACTAATGGGTTTCTTGCTGACTTAAGTTCGCCGGAATGCTTAATTATCTTAGCTGCTCTACACTTTAAATAATTTCCTTTCCTGAGCCCGTCATCTACCTGGTACTGACTTCCTTATGTACTTACAAAGTTGTAATCCTTTCTTTTTCCATCGTTCCTTGGTTTAATATACGGAAACTATTTATTGCCTTATTTATCTCTCTTACTATCATTTCTTTATTTAATTATTTATATATTCCTGCCAATAATTACGGTATCAATAATAACGCTAGAAAGCAAACCCAAGAGAACAAAAAGAGAAAATAAAACATTTATTAGTGAATAAGAAGAGAAAGAAATAAAGCATGCTAAGGAATCGTATATAAAGAAAAGCAACTTATTAAAACACATTTTGTATTAAAGTTTATATACAGTAAATGTTATGCGTAATAAGGAAAGCAAACGTCTTGAACTTAGGAAACAATTCAGACCGAGAACGGCAGGTGTGTCGACACTAACGGCTTTCAAGGTAAATGGATACAAAAGGTTGCAAAGAAGTTAGTAACGTGTAGGTCCGGAAGCTTAAACAATACGAGGAAAAACCAGGCATCTAAAAATGAATCTAGCTGACAGAAAATATAATCACAAAAATAACATGATACTTGTAAATGGAAGACGCCCGGACTTTCTAAAATGTGAGAACCAATAAACAAGAGTTACAATCGGTCATGTGAACCATAAAATGGATTAAAAACACGTGACCAGAAAAGGCACCGGGGGGAAATAGACACTTATTTAGCGCATGAGCTCAGTTTTGAACGGTGATACCATCGTCATTCTCTTACATCTTCGGTATCTTATCTTGTGCTTTGACGACGTAAGTCCGCGACTCCGTTGCGAGAATGCGAGTTACGCAAATTTTACCGTCAGTAAGTTAAGTACCAGGGAAACGTCTTGGAAAAGGGGAATAATAATGAAGAATCTTTAAGAGAATGAAATAAGAAGCAAAGTTAACAATTTTTGTTTGATCATGGGAGTTTAGCAAATGCGAAATCTTGTGTAAGGGAGCGAGGGAAGTGTTGTTTTGCTTTAACGGATTACCCTTCTCTTTGTATGACTTACGAGGCTCTGCAGCCTATCGAGGAGCAACCAAACTCTGGATCATGCATTTCCCGGATGGGTGATCAACCTGTGAAGAAAGAAATGAAATTTAGTGATGAAAGGGATGATTGGAAAGTTCGCGGATTAAATTGCTAGGCATTCGCCTAGTGACCGAGGAAAACCGGAGGAAAAAAAAAAAGAACTCCACGAAGAAACCTTCGGTCACATTTCTCAGCCCCGGGAGTTTGAATCTGGGACCTCTGGAATGCGAACCACATACGTTACCGCCTGAGCCATCACGCTTGGGGAAAGGTAGTTCTTGAGTGGAAATATACAAAGAGGGCAATTCAGGAGTGAATTAGCAGTGTTCATTTATCTTCTATCCACACATCCTGAGAGAAAAACTCCAAGAAACCATTTTCTCAGAAACAATCTGCATTACCAAAGCCAACCGAGAAGATGACATCTCTGTCTTCCAAACTCCCTCGTAAGAACCGAAGACCAACATTCCCACATCAGTATGTGTTGTTTTATGGCATTGTATCTATGGAACGCAATACAGTTCATTTGTTTGTTAACATTAAAAACAGAAATGGATTTGCAGGGATATATTTTAGAGAAGCGCAAAAGCAGAATGATTCCAAATTCCAAGGAAATCACATGCTAGTTGAAAGAACATGAACGATGTCTTAGTTGGATGGAGAGTAAACAATGTTGTAGATATATTGGAAACATTGGTGAGCGTATGCTTTTAAATAGCTTAATAGTATATCAATTATTATTTGTAAATATTTTATGACATAATTATATTAAATTAATGTCATAATTTAGCCAATTATTGACAATTTTACTAACAATAAACTCTGTTAATAATTTTGGTATACAAAACATACTATTACGAAGTATTTTAAGCACCACCAAAATATGTTGCTGGTACCAGGAGTGCCTGAAGCCTGTCTATAAGGCGCTTGTCTGTTAGTAAGGTGGCGCTACTCCCTTCACATCAGTCGAAGAAGAAAAAATTGAACCTCAAGTAGGAATAATTAATTAATATTCATACATTTTAACACCATTCTGCTACTCGTCTGCTCTGCTTTCTTTTTACATTTTACGATGATTCCCAAACACTTCAAAAACATAACGTTTTCACCCTGACCCTTTCTTATATCACGAAGGCAGTGGCACAGGAGTATGTACTTATACCAAAACTGTACAACATGGAAATGAAGATATGACAACAACAATTAATATGTAGAAACCTTAATGTAATTTAAGCAGCGGAAGAAAATTTTCAATGTTTGACTAGTGTAAGAGATTACATAACTGTTAGGAAAGTCAGTTTCTTCAGGGCGAGTAAGAATATCGAAACAAGTCCTGAAAATAAATAACACTTTCCTGAAATTACACACAATATTTTGTTTGATACCGTAATTATTGATGGGAATATACAAATAATTAAATAAAGAAATAATAGTAAGATAGAGAAATAACTGCAATAAGTAATTTCCGTATATTAATTCCACGTAGAATGTAATAAGCTTGAGTTGAAAGATTTTTCCAGAAAGAAGAAGGTAATTAGGAAGTCATATTAACAAAAATCATTAGTATTAGCCGAGAAAAAAACACATTAGCTTAAAGATTCTGGAAATGCAGCTTAGTACGTTTGCAGGGTCACGTAGGCAGAACTCTGAAAAAAAGAAGTAAAAGGTATTTCTGAAAATTTAGCCACACCCCCTAGTAACAAAGTAACAGAGGCATACTTAGGATTTCTAATATTGGCCCAGGGGTGAAATAAGGTTGGTAGGAGTAGTTTTAATGTAAGCGGAGCTTAGGTAATAAGAAGCGTGTAATTTAAATAAGAGAAGTACTCAGGTACCGTCACCGGTACTTACTGCTCGTAAGCGCACAGTGAAGCGCTTGTGTGGGTAACATTCGCGGCTATCGCGAGGAATGTTTCCAAACAACATTTTACTGACTCGCGGCAAGGTACGCTTCTGGATTTTTTTTTTTTTTACTGCGGAAACAGTTATTTGAAAACATGAAGTTGCTACTGCAGAAGTTACCAGGTAAAATAATTTAATTTTTATAATTTTTAGTGCTACGATTCATAATAAGTTTCATTATTTAACTTCAAACGTCGGCAACTCGCTTCAATAGCTCAAGTATTAGATCACATTAAATTTCTCGGTCAATTTAAATTGGTGTTCTTTCACAATACATTCACGCACACTCTGAGAAAGTACTCATAGCTCTACCACTGGCGTACGAGACAACAGAACGAGCTATGAGATAACAACATCAGAAGCAGGTAAAGTATACTGCTTCAAAAATTGTCGCACCATTGAGCGGCTTTAAAAATTCAGATAATGTAGTACGTTGACATGTTTTACAATATGTCAAAATACTTTATATATTGGCTAAATATTGTATTACGTATTATGTTGGACATGGACGCAGTCATTTGTTTCATATGCTCATTGCAGGGCCAACGATTAATTTCTTGATGAAAACCTTGAAGGGAGTTGGTATTGCGGCCGTCACCTCCTCAGTCCGTTGCTGTAGGCTTACCTTGAGCTTCTCCCGTTGGTTCCAGAAGTTCTCAGTGTGTTGGTTCTCTTCAATTTTATCCTCGGCTAGCTGAAGTAATTTTCCTTAAACTATATGGGAGCATGGACTTATCCTCGGTAAAGGAATCGTAGATCTCGGGTGGTGATATAGGAAGACATAGACGTGCTTTGTTTATGAAAAGATGACACTGCCGTTTCTTTTTATTTAACTAACACACGTAGTATACAACACTGATATTGTCGCCGTAAAATACTGTCCACCGCTGTTAAAATGCGGCGCGGATATGACACGAAGTATAAATATGCTTATTATCTCTTTACGAGTAGCGGATCTTAGGTGTGTTTCTAAAACTATCTTTATTCCATTTTTGGCGCGATATCTCACACATCCTGCAGCATCTCTCCCTGACCACACATGACAAAATGCCAAACAAACTGCAATGCTAAACTGACATGACAAAACTGTCCCGAATTTGCTCCAAACAGATCCATTTATAGTCGCAGGCTTCTGAGGCTGCTTCCTTTCCTATTGGTCCATTTTTAGCGCCCCTCGACGCGTCTAACTATTTCGTATAAACTTCCAAGGATCTCATTGGTCCAAGTTTAATATAAATCGCGGCTTTTCCCAAGTTTACCGTTAAGCTATCTGTCTCTCTCACTTGGTCACGGCGAATTATCAAATAAAGGGACAAAGGCGTTACACCCTCGCTGTAGGAATAATGGCACTGCGACCAAAGAGATGTCATAAAACTAGGTTTTCTGCCTTCGACAGCACTATTCCTGTAGCTAAAACATTTCGTCGTGGACAGTATTTTAACATAGCGCTTAAATTATTTACATTAAACCATTTATAACTCTACTAATATTAGTAACCTAGATAGATACATAACGTTAAATCGCCCTTCTTAAAATATACAAGCAGTATGAGAAAAAGATATTTACATAGTATGATTTAACATCAATAAAAGTTAATTAATAAATTATCTATAATTACAGTTCTCGGGCTCGGCCTAGAGTTGCCGTTTCAGTATGGAGTAAGGAAAATAGCTGAACGGAAAGATTCAATTTGGTTTGAAAACGGAAAAGCAGAAATTCCAATATTGAGAAACAAACATATCTTACTAGAAGTGTAGATCCTTACATAATACACATAACATATAGTTATGCGAATATAGGCAGGGTACACAAAACGTAAAAGTTCGTAAGTTCTGTGCTGTTTTTCAAATGTAAATTCATTATAGTTTTCTGTAAACTGCTTTTTCTCTAATGCAACTGTTAGTTCTTCACCTCAGTCTATATTTTTAACTATAAGAAATCATATACCTGTTCACTTATTCTCGTAGATGATGAGACGTTTCTTTCTTTATTTGTTCGGTCAATCCATCGCGATCCCTGTTTCTCCTTTCTTTACCTCTTGCGTTATGTGCGTATTTCTCAGGGTAATGTGTGCTTTAATAACGCTACATTAACTAAGCAGCCACAGTTGAATAATTAATAGCAATCTCATATGCCATTATCGATGCTTTTAATCTGATGGAAACAAATGTCAACCACAGCAATTTCAGACTTACAGCTGGGACAATATCATTAATATGTTATTTTCTGAAATAGTGTGTATGCATGAAAGCCTGTGTTTCACAGCAAACAGGTAACCCATTTAGTGTGAATAAAGGTAGTTTTATTCTGAAGTGTCCAATTAATTGTAACAATCTTAAAAACCAAAGTTACGGCTAGAATAAGAGTTTGACATAGAACAAAACGCTTTCTATTTCACAATAAAGTGTCTGCTCATCTAGTGGGTACAAGTCACTTGAACTCTTCATAATGAAGTTTACCTTATTCCTAAAAATTTCAAGAACCAATCTGTTTTTTCTTTCTTCATCATCTACTTATAGAAGGAGAAGAAGCACTGCATCCCACCCAAAAATTCGATATCGAGATTTAACCATAAATATGTGATTTTAGGTACACTGGATACCAGAAAAGCATTTTTTGTCTGCCGGTAACAACATAACTCAAAAACAAAAAGTCGGATAAACACCAAACTTCGTCCTGAAGTACAGCACCACGAAGTTTTTCAAGAAAGTCCTCTATAATTACATTATATGGGCAATTTTTGGTTATTTTTGATTTTCTGAAAAATCAGATTTTGGTTAACATAAGGTATTATGTTTAAAATATTTAATTGACTAATAAACTGTATATCTTGAATTTTCTATGAATAGCCTGTGAGAATCTCTTCATTCGGAATACATTTTGTATAAGTTTGCATAACTGGTAAAACAAAAGAGACAACACCGAGAGGGATAGCTCAGGCGGTAACGTCCCGTGGGCCGACTAATCTGTCTGAGGGTTTTTCGGATTGCATATTTAATACCACGACCCAAAGTTCGCCTTAAGTCTAAAAAAGCAATAGTAAAATGAAAAATAAGGGGTAATAGCGAATGCTGTGCCATCTATCCACAGAAAATGCCATCTGCGCGGCACAAAGCAGAAGACCGGCTGCCATGCGCTGGGGTCTCTGTGGGCATGTGACGAAGCAAGATGAGACCTAGAAGGCTAACTGTGCGCCTTTCTCTGTGAATATGGCGGTTAGACAGGACGGCACCGTAATGCCATCTGTACGGCGCGAAGAAGATCCGGTAGTTATGCGCTAGGTTCTCTGTGACACGTAACGGAGCGGGTGGTTGCAGGGATGAGATCTAGAAGGCTAACTGCCCATCACACATCGTTCTAAGAGTTATCCACTAACAAATCCGTCGCGATATGACCAAGGAGTTAAAGCGACGTAAAATAAGTAGAGTAATAATAATAATAAAAGTAACAAGAATGTACTACACACAAAAAAATGTAGATCTCTTTAAAACATGCAATTTGTTTCAGTAGCTCACTATAGGAACTCCAGGGAGTGCGCGCTAACTGTATCCTCCGTGGTCTTATGATTGGCTGTTCTATGTCTACAGATTTAAGTTCAGAGACTACAATAAAAACTTACCATCAAACATTTCTTAAGATATATACAAACAAACAGAAAAGGTCTAAGAGAGCATGACAAGCCTTTTAAAGAGGCGTACGTTTCATTTAAATACATTTCTAAAAGCTGAAGTGCTGCTTACAATAAACCCTATACAGTCTGCATCAAGTGATGCGGTTACTTCAGTAAGTAATTATTTCATAATTTACTACATCATTTTGTTTTCAGTAGAAGATAGAATAAGTTTTGAAGATACATACGATCTGCCGAAAATTAAACTCTGAAGTAGAATATTTGTTGGTAGTTGGAAGATGCTTCATGTTTATCTGCACCACGTATGGGAGCCAATTTGTCGCGGTCACTTCGTGTTATCTATTGCTGGGCGCCTGTTATTGTATTAATAGTTTGAATTTTGGGTTATTTGTCCTCCGGCTAGCTATTATTACTACTCAGTCGAGCATATCTCTTGAACAGGGTGTGTAAACGGAAAGGATTTGTTACTGAAAGATAACACTTATAAAAGAATTTGTTCTTACACTTTTATTACCGTCACAATTATTTAATTTCACATATTGACTCTTGATACACGCCCGACTGAAACTGTTATATTTTCTAATATCACTATAATCACTTATTTGCTGCACATTATCAATTCGCGTATTTCACATTTATAACTAACTTTACAACGCGAGAGATTTTATAGAATTGCGCGACGTATAACGCATGAACGATTCTCTTAAACTGTGCGACGTATAACCTTTGTATGATTCTGTTGGACTGAACGACGTATTACCCGCGAATGCTTCTGTTGGACTGAACGACGTATTACTCGCGAATCCTTCTGTTGGACAGAACGAAACCTGTCTCTGGCACGGAATTTATACTCCCTCACCCGATATGCCTAAAGATTATAACCGAGCTGCTATTGGTTAATAAAACGCGCCAACATTAGCGTCTATATTTATATCCAACCAAAATTACGAACACATATGCTCTAGGGAAGAAATTCCCTCCATTTCTAAAGAAACGCGCGCTACTCTGACGTCATTTGCTTGCCTCTTCTAATTAATAAACAACTCACCCCCTCGCTACATTGTTGCCCGCTCTTATTGTCAGTTTCAATGAGGTCGTGTAAACTTATTTCCTAACAATGCTTATAATTAACAAACATCTCAAATCAACGTCATACAATAACGCTTATTTACACTACAATCACTCTGGCATTTACATTGTTGTGATATAAAATACTGCCACAACTCTTATTAGCTAAATCACATAAATATAACTGATATTAAGTGAGTAAACCATTGTACTGTTCCTAAACTCTTGCATTTATTTTAAGTTGCTCGAGTACGTAAGTTTTATGATCAACTGCATTTCCTTGCAGGGTGAGGTTCCTATGGTTTAGATTCAAAATTTATTTTCTTTGGAATAGCTGACTATCAACTTCGGTGTTGCATAAAATTCCTTATATTTATTTTGGGCCGCATAATAAACCGTTTCTCGAGGTTTCTATGCTGTCGAAGGTCAAATGTTAGCTTAATTTCAACTTAAATATTATGTTTCGCTTATGTGCCATATGTGCATTATGTGCAAGGTCTCTTTATACTAGAGAGATACTGATGAGTACTTTTAAAAAGTTCATGACAAATTTAGCTCCAACTTTCTTAGGCTTCTATAAAAACGCTTTGGAAAGAGGAAATCTTTTCCAGACGTGTTTTCGCCTTGCAGGTGAGTGAGAATACGCGTTGGGGAAGTAGGCCACGTTTACCTCACAGGTGCTGTGAGCTTCCGAAGACGGCCGTGACTGCATTACGGGAGTGGTATTAGCTTTTGTTAGTGGTATTAAGTTCTCAAACCTGTAATGTTGCAAGACAAAGAGGTTTCATTAAGACTGCATATGCATGTCGTGTGGAGAATTATGCAAGAGATATCACGCAATGGAATGCAGAAAGAGACCGATATCATTGGATAAAATAAGCACTGAATAAACATTAAACTATAAACGCACATTATGCTACTTTCTATAATTAAAGCTTCTCTTACTTAGCACACATTAAATATAGATATGTTAAAATACGTCATGTATGCCAAATACACTTTTTGCGGCATTAACCATATCCGAAGCATTCGTTGCTATTGGTCTAAAGTTTTCAACACTACAGTTTTTGAAGCGCTAAGGCATCACTCATTTGTTTCTCGTGATGTCATACAAACCTTATAAAATTTGAAATACGGCGCATTGAGACCCACTTTTTAAGGGTTTGGCTATCGCTTCATACTACAACGAAACTTACAATGAAATGATTTCTGCAAACGTTTACCTCGATTAATACGAACTAGGTAGATAAATAAGCTTTCGAAAAACATTCAATGAGAGATTTATAAAAATAAATAACAGTGTGTAGGGAAAGCTATGTGAATGTAACTCATCATGGACTTATTCCTGACCTGCCGATTTTTAATAAATGTGTTGCTCTGGCCTTAAAGATTTTCCTTAAGGGTAAATGTCTCAAATAGAAGAGCTTTGCTGAAAAAGAAAACGTTAATTAAACGTTATTTACAAATAAGCGCAGTTCAGTAATTTACAAAACCCACTGTAGCTAAAGATAATAACTATTGAGACGCGTCATTTTGGCTTAGGAGGACAGTAGATTTTCACACTTCTCTTTCGAGTTCTTCTTGACCTCTCCACTTTCTTTTCCCATCAAAGTTTAAGAATTTTATTACAGTGAAACATGCTTTTTCCTCGTTCTCACCTTTTCTAGTTCTTCCAGTGTTCTTGCTTCTGCCAGGTTTCTTTCTACTTCATTTGGAATTTCGTCGTCAGCATCCTCTCACTTTATATGCAAAGGTGATGGATTTTCAGGGTTTCTGTTGAGGCTTCACGCGGTAGTTCGTGCCAAAAGGAACTATCATCGTAATTCAACATAACGAGCAGTCTGCGCAAAGGTCGTGCATTCAGTAGAAAACCAGAGGTAGATTAATGTGCTCTGAACTGCAATAAAGCTAATCCTAATTAGTAGGTGATTATGATTATGTTCAGCCATTGTTACCAGCTGACCAACCCTTTTAAGTCTTCTGAATATAATGCACATGGAGGTGCTTCCGTAATTCATTACCCTCGGTCCCAAGCGCCGCTTAAATACGCAGCGGAAAGGAACTCTTTAATGAAAATTAACTGAAGTAGAGCACAATAATCGAAACGATACATTTTAATACTTTTCATACGAATTTCAAAAATTGAGTCCATTATGCTATCTCTTCAATTGCTCATTTCTGTGATGTTTACTTTCTCTACCACGAACCTAGTAGGTAGAGAAGGTATTGTATTCCATCTAAAAATTGGATACCGAGATTTCACCATAAATACACGTTATGAGGTCCCTGAATAAAAAACTTTTAAAGAAAAATCTCCCTGTGTATATGTGTCTGTGTGTCTGTGAGCAGCATAAACCAAAAACGAAAATTCGGATAAATACCAAACTTGGTATTTAGGTTCAGTACTTTCCAAAGATGCGACATGAAGATTATCAAAAAAATCCCCCACTCTAAACTACCCTTTATATGGAACATTTTTCGAAATTTTTTATTTTCTAAAAAATGGCTCTAACGATTTTTATTAAAATACCCTATATTAAAGATATTTACATTACAAATAAAATGTGTATTGAATTTTCTGGGAATAGCCTATGAAGTCCTCTTCATCTGGAAGGAATTTTGTATAATCTTACATAACTGGTAAACGTTAAGGGATAGACGAAAACGTACTACACAAAAAATGTAGATCTCTTTAAAATACTCAATTTATTTCAAATAAGTTTTTTGTGCATAGACCATTTCTGAGATATATGTTAATATTGCTTCGAATTGTTCACTGCTTGGTTATTATTTCAAACCTGTCAACATTCAGTTGATCCTCGCGATTGAATAGATACAGTGTGGAATTTTTAAGGCCAGCATATAGCTTCAGTTCTTAAACATCGCTGTTCTCTTTGTACCTATAACGAAATATGTAATTTAACTACTTCTGCAAAGCTGTATTTGGATTAAAATATAGAAGAAAGAAAAATAAGCTTTAGTAAGTATAGTCTGTAAAGCCACTAATAAAGATAGAGGGTAGGGAAAGTCATGTAAATGTAACACATTATTTTAGGGTTTATCTCCTTCAGCCAGGTAAGTTCATATCGGTTGGTAAATACATATATAAAATGATGGTCAAACGAACCAACTCCTTATTCATCTTCTGAGACTAAGGGAAAATCGAAAAAGACTAATTTAAGATAACCTAGATTCGAACTCTGAATCTGTTGTATATGAGGCAGACATTAAAGATTGTTCATGGCCGATGGGATGCGTTAAGGAGACTAAACTAAATATAAGAACTGTTTTACTGAAATCCACTATATACAACCTGAATGCTAGATTTTAATGTTCACATATTTTTACTATTGTAAGTATTTTTACTCCAACCGGGTAACCAAGGTCGTTAAGGCACGGACTCGTGAACGGCAGGTTTGCTGTTGAAATGCCTCCAGGACGTTCTCCGCTGAGATTCTTCCAGGTTTCCCTGTCATAGCCGGCAAATGCTGGGAGGGGGATTTACCGCAAACTTAGGCCTGGGACATTTGCTTTCCAAATTTCCTTTCCCAGTTATGTCATTTCATCTATCACCAGTGCCCACGGTGCCATCTGCAGTATAAACGGACGTTAAACATGATTACTACTTATACAAAACTAATTAAAACGAGTTCCATATTGTAGACTTGTTATGTCACCCCAGGTAATACGGGGTTCGTCCAGAAAATAAGTTCCGATTGCGTCCAGATGGCATTTCTAGTCGGATGGGAAAGCGTGTGCCTAACAATAGACAGGGGGTATGTGGAATAGCGCAGTGCGGTTTGCTTCGAGCAGGTATAATTGTATAATAAGTTTGTCTTGTGACAACAATCATTGCACCGCGCTATGAGAAAACGGCTACACACCTATTCTGTAATATGTGGTTAAAGTTTAACAACTTGTTAAAGCAGCTAATTAACTGCTACGTGCCATTCGATATTCTGTAACATAAATATTATATTTATTAGGTCCTGACCGAAAATGGTTCCAGTATTTGGAAAGGAAGTAGTAGGTATCAAAATAAAAGAAAATAAAGCCCGTAGATATGGATCCTAAAATAAAATTTTTTAGCGATATAACAAATGTTTTCCATCACAGTAAGAGCAATATAACTTTTAATGAAGTTCTTTGGTAAGAAA
The DNA here is from genome assembly GCA_030765065.1 of Deroplatys truncata. Taxonomy (NCBI): domain Eukaryota; kingdom Metazoa; phylum Arthropoda; class Insecta; order Mantodea; family Mantidae; genus Deroplatys; species Deroplatys truncata. Next base: position 113,950,243 of record CM060981.1, read on the forward strand.
CAATAACCTTGTTTGCCATTACGTTGTTCAACATGTCATTCTGTAGTAACATTGTACCAGTGGGGTTAAATATTTTGGTATTTGTTGAACTGGAGCTGGGTTGCAAGATCTTTTCCTCTTTTCCTCTCTCCCCCGACCCTCTATCTATGGATTTGATTTTTACTTCCTCTTTAACTGAACTATAGTAAGTAGGGAGGTATTGCATTCCACCCAAAAATTCGATACCAAGATTTTACCGGAAATATCCGCTTTTAGGCTCCTTGGATCAAAAACCAAGTTAGAAAAAGGTCCGGGTGTGTGTGTATCTGTGAAAAGCGTAACTAAAAAACGAAAAGTTGTTAAATGCGAACTTTGGTATTTAAATTCAGCATATACCAAGGATATGACAGAAAGACCTTCAAGAAAATTCCCCACCCCATACTACCCTTTACGTGGAAATGTTTATTATTTTTTATTTTCTTAAAAATGACTAACATTTTGAATAAAATACCATATATATAAGATATTCGCATGAGAAATAAAATGTATATCTTGAATTTTCTGGAAATAGCCTGTGAAGTCTTCTTCATTCTCAGTGAGTTTGTATCATTGGTAAACCGTAAGAGATAAACAAAATTTTACTACCAAAAAATTTAGATTTCTTTAAAGCACCATATTCATGTCAAATAATTTTTTGGTGACTTGACAATTTTCAGGATATTCTTTTTATTGGTTTGAATTTTCAAATACTTATTCAAGTACGTTTTTTCTCGTAGTCATATCTACTAAGAGCATGGAATGTGCTATCCGCTTTCTAAACATCTGTCACTTTAGCCTACTGTATCCTTCTTATACTTACCTAAAACGAATGTGTAAATGTGTAATGAAAGATTAAGAAGAAGTAGGTAAAAGAATAACCTTTTGTAAGAATAGTTTGTAATAAAGTGAGTAGAGTAAGTCATGTGAATGCAACACATCTTATTTTCTTTCTCGGGCTTTAGAATACGCATAGAGTTTAAGCAACTTCAAATTCCCATTCAGACTGCCAGCAACGACTGTGGCATGGTAGTGCACATATTAGCACCGCCATTGGTGCGTCGGCGCAAGCAATCGAGTCAGACAGTTTGTGGGAATGAAATTTTCACTCTGGTTTCGAATACGTATTTAATCGTACTATCACATTACATTTTTCACCTTATTGATTGTTATTACGAGAAAGGGACTGCTGTCATCTTCAGTATTATAAATAACTTTACTTTTTCGGTGTGAAGTGAGTTTTGGGTCTTTAAGTTGCTTGCTGAAATTTGAGATACACAGTATTCTTTGAGAAGAGCAGCTTCTTGCAATGACATAGTTTGGTTCACAGATGCATCTCCAGGAACTCCAGAACGTTGTGGTTTAGTGTTCCCAAATTGTGCACTGAATTAATCTATCAGTACCTACATTTCATTTGTAGTACGGTATTTGAAACCAAGGCAGGAATTCGCATCTGAGAGCGTTATCTATATAAATAAACTACGAGCTGTTTTCCTATTTTTATTCAAAATATAAGTTTGAGGCCGAAGAAAATGTTTATCCTCCATCTAGCTGCATTAGAGCGACTAAGTTCGTGGGGTGTCAGCGACTACATTACTATATGACATCCTGTGCCGCAAATCGGCACTACCGAATCTGAAACTGCCTCCACGGTACGTTTACCCTTACAGCATATTAGCACATAAAAGAATCCTATTATCCCACACAAGAATGATTAGACATGATTTTTTTGTTATGGACGAGCAAGTGGAAGTCCATGGTAGAAATTCGTATATCTTCAGTTTCGTGTGTGCATGTATTCAACACATACAAAAATAACTTGCCTATGGAACATAAATATTGCAATATGAGTTTGTGTTACAATTAACCAATACAAAACATGCTAATTAATACGCAATAAAATGTTTAGTTTGCATGTTTCCTCATTTTTTCATGCCAAAAAGCTTACACTAAAAGTCGTGCTGTTCTTTCAGAGATAATATAAGCATTTTCACATATCCCGTATCTAGGTCCTATGTTTATTGGACCTTTTTGTCTGGTGTTTATGTATACTTCTCCAAATATTGAAACTTCTTTTAGAACATCCTGTACATGAAAACTAATACTATAGATTACTTAGGATTAGAAACGAGTTGAGACTCAGAAAAAGGTTTTCTCTTTTCAGGCGCCCAGAGAAGCAACATTTCATTAAAATTTATTCAGCAGCACAGGAGGGTATTCATAAAATACTTCGTTAATTACAAAACGCAATGGAGCACGTATTTAACCATGTGCTTCGCCAATGCCTATGCTATTTGGGTTATAAAACCATAATAATACTTGAATACGTAGGTAATGTACCTTAATTCATGTCCTCATGAGAGATGTGGCAGATTCGTTGACAGGAGTTTAACTTACAAGTTTCTTTAATTAAGATCCCTAAGTTTATTTCATTATTATTCTCTCGCATTCTATTTGCTTCTTAATTATTCTTTGCTTGACGGGCTCCCAAGACCGAAGTTTATTTACTTTGTTCTCTGAAGCGTAACTTTCCACAACTCCAACTGCTAGGTATTCTTTGTGACATCCTATAATCTTTTCTTTTCCTTGGCATTATATATCTTGGGCGTTTCAGTTTTCTTTACACCAAAAGTCTACAGTCACTGCAGGAATTCGGAAAAGAGGTATTTGCAATAGCCAGCAAATCATAGCATTCCAGAGAAAATATTTTCACAGTAAGTGGAAGCTTCTCGGGAGTTTCTGGTTATTATATTAATCAAGAAAGGAAAGTTTCCGTCTAAAGGTAGATCGTCACCTTTAAACCAGCATACATCATTTTCCCTCCTTTCTGCGTTATTCTTTGTCGTTATATAAGAACCAACATCTATCAACTACCATGACTTCTGTCCTATGATCTCTCAGCAAGCAGTTACTTCCGAAAGAATTTTTCCATCGCCCCGAACGACTCCATCATTGCTCTTCCTTCGTCCTCTTTAAAGCAGCATTGTTACTTATTTTGTCTACCCATCTCACATGTTAAATTCTTCTGCACACACACATATATACATACATATATTGTGGCGTATTAATAATTTGGGGGTTACATTGTCACTGTCATTACCAGACACATGGTTGTTTACGTCATTCATGACTGGTAGCTTTGCTAGTCACGAGTGGTGGGGGATATAGCGTCTGTCTTAGTTAGAATTCCGTGAGAAGCGGATCGCGTGTGCGAGCCGGCTTTTGGATCTTTTGGACATCTCCTCTCACCTGTCATATTTAATAATGTAGGAACCCTAAACGGTTGGGAAATAAATCTAGGAATATTTAAGTAGATTTGTGTTATGGATTTTGTACAGTGAAAAACCCACGTCTTCCTCTTAACTTCCACACCACGTTTCGGTCCTCCGCAGCCAAGTCGGTATACGTCCCCTCAATGTACGTGCTGGGTGCTAGAAATTAATTTAATTTTCATGTGAACTTTTAGGCCTCTACCCAGCATGTAACAGTATTTAAATACTTGCAGTCATTTTTCTCACTATGTTGTGACAGAAGTTTCTGCACTATACAATACTATTATCTTTATGGTATATTCTACATATTAAAAATTTAGCTCCATCGCTAGGTTACCTTATTTATTCCTACCACCATTCCTTCCTATCTCTGAAAACAAATCGCTAAATTCTCCCGCTAGATGTTGAACAAGGTGGGTGATAATCAGATTATTCCAGATTACTTAAACACCTCTCTTTTCAATCCACTTGAGTTTTCTTCAGAATATCATCAGCTTTCTTAAGTCTAGTCTGAGAGTTGCCTTTTCCAAATCTACAATTAATATCATATGCACTTATTTATCCTTCTCGTAGTATATCTATTGTTTTAGCAGTCTAATTGTATCGCTTATGTTCTTTCACTTCCTGATGACGAACTGTTCGTTTCTTTGACATTACCTTTCTTTGGTTTTGAATCACTGAATCACTGAATTCTTTAGACCATTTATATTCTCAAATGCACGAGCTGGAGTACCACAAGTAAGTGTTAGTCCCCTTCCTGTATATAGCTTATGTCTCCGACCACCGCATGAAAACAAAGCATTACAATAGCGCAACTTTTAAACGACAGTGCAAACCTTTGCAAAGGTACAGATAATTCTGTAGTAGACTGCTCACAACAGTTTGCAGATATATCACAAATGATGCTCAAAATGGAGAACCCATATGAATCCCTAAAAATCAAAAGCAGTAAGATTCACATATAAAAGAAAACCCGAAGAATATACCATTCAAGTTTCGAAATGAAAACATACCACAAGCCGAGACGGTCAGATATTTGGATTTAATACTGGAACCAAGTTCACCATATGTCTTCCTTAATGAAAAGACTGAGGCGCAGAATTCACCAGTTAAAATACTTTATTAAAGAATCATCTTCGCTACTATACATCTCAAGAGAGTAATATAGTTTTCATCAACGAGACCAATCTGGATGAACGGATGCTCGATATAGAGCTCAGGCTCAAATACAAAAGTAAAGGGAATTCATTCATTCATCCATTAACTGTTTACCCTCCTCTTATGTAGGACTTACACCCCCCAGGACTTACAGGCGGGTGCCTGGGGTCCGAGCAGACACTCATGGATCAGACAGAACATCCAGGATGGGTGATTAGCCCGATGCCTGGTATGGGATGAAGGAAGTGGAGGAAGCGAAATGTTGGTGAAATGGATGAAAGGAAAGATGATGATGGAGCACTTGGTGGAATGAATGGCGGGGGAAACCGGAGAACCCGGAGAAAACCCGCCCAGACGCCGCTTCGTCCACCACAAATCCCACATGCAGGTCCCTGGGATTGAACCCGGTCCGCCTCGGTGGGAGGCGAGCGGTCTAACCACTCGGCCACGGCGCCGCCTAAAGGGTATTCATACACTACAAAACCGGTCCTACGACTAATAGCGGACGCCCCGTGGTACGCCCCAATGTCAGCCTACATTCGGATATTGCCACAACAACTGTAGATGCAACACTTCGCTCCTGCTACACTCGACTTCACAGATCCTTTATCAACCATCCTAACAGTCTTCTACATCAGATTCCTTACATTTGCAACCACAACCACAATTAAAAAGAAAATGCCATACCGACCTTGCCGAAGATGCTGAATAAAATAAATCTGAGAACAATCAATGAACATCAACGAATGTCTTCTGTATACACAAAGTATACAATGCACCATTGTAGTTCAATTTTAATACATAATTAGTGTAATAAAATTGTCGTTCTTCATCTCACTAAGTGCTTTTTCCTAAAACTAATCCTTTCTAGTTCTCGGATACTTCTGTTTCATCTTCTATAACTGTGTGTGTAAGTGATTCCGTTTCTCATAGAAGCCTTCCACAACATGCCTTTCATGTTTTCAAGCCTCTCTGTACTGACTGGTAGTTTAGTCTTCTATTAATCATAATGAATTTATTTTTTCCTTTTGTAGTTCAAAAATGTTTCTTTAGTTTTTTTCTCTAAGACATCAGTTTTTTTAATATTTCCGCTTTATGCATTCCTTATTCGCCTTGTCAGTTTCTCTTCCTAGTTCGTTGTTTAGTTTCTTGCAACTTCATTTATTTTCTTGCTGGTATACGAATTTCCAATTTTTCCTTCATGCATCTTCTTCAATATTTTTTATGATCCAGTGTTTCTTATTACTAAAGATTCACTCCATTCTTAAAAATTAAACTGCAGGCCATTTCACTTTAATTTTTAATTTGAGCAGATGTAACCTGAAAGATAAAAATAGACTCCTTAGGAATAACACTTAAGACTACATATCCAATATTGTCGTACCTCGCATATTAATATCACTTAAATTTCTAGATGGTAGAGCAGAAAGGTACCCGGAATCTTTATATTCTTTTACAATCACCACGAGGTCGACGGGGGTGAGCCTAAATATACATTAAAATATATGTAATTACACTTAATTTACAGGGGATTCGGAGGTAAGGTTACCTATTCCAATAATCAAGCCATTTTAACTTTGGATGGTCACTATATTAAACAGAAATTTACATATATCATTTATCTTATTGTTTCAACGTGGACTGCCATGTTCTAACACGTGTTACCTCTTCAGTTGCCTTGAAGAAAGAGGAAGGCACAACTCGTACACCCCACGATTTTTAAGTTAACCCCTCCCTTTACGGCACGTCACATCCTGTCCGAGTTACCAACCTACTCAGCCGTGTTGCCAACACTAGCATCCCCAGTGCTACCAACACGTCACAATATTCACAATGCTAAATTTCTACTTTAGATATTACAAACTAGATTATAATACCTTTAAACATTATGATAAGTTTTATTTAAAACTCAACTGTAAAGTGAATCGAATCTACTTTTTACCTTTTTGAATGTTTTTTTTTTAATTTTAACCGTTTATTTCCCACTTGAAGCATTAGTAGACAATCAAATTAGGTTCACATATGTCTATAAAAGCTTAGTTTTCTTAATGTAGTAGGTTTTGAAAAGATCGAATTAGGTTCTAAGAATGCAAATTTGAGACAATCGAGGTTAAAGCCTATTTGTATTTCTATCCTAACACTTCTCAAGTATACAGGTTGATTATAATACTTCTGCTTGTCAACCTACCAACTTCAGCGTTAGTTTTAACAATGATTCGTTTATTAAATGTCTTCATATATCTGGTTCAATGGCTATTTATTCATTATTTATTGAATTTCCAAAATATAAAAAGCCCTAATTTACAGTTGTATATTAGGGCTATAATTTTAATACCATATATGGATATAAATAAAAGAGTAATACTAAACAATAATCATTACAGGTAACAGGTTTGAAAAATATTCCGATATAAACATGCAACATTTGGAAATATTTGAAACGTATTTAGGTAAATCTTAAAGTGGTGAGAGATTGTTTTAAAATAAAATAGTGATAATTTTGGAATTATCAGCTTTTAGCGTGGGTAAAACAGGCTTTAAAAATCGACAATTAGAAGAAATTAATATGAAAAATTTGCAAAAGATGGGATTTTTATACTGTAAGTTTCTAAATGCGTGGTACATAGTAATTTTCGAAAACAATATTTGACGGATCACTAAAATTTGCGCAACAGATACACAAAAATCTAAAATATGCTATTATATAAGTCTTCAGTACATTTTTTTCTCGGCATTTCTCACAAAATCCAATTCTACTCATGTACCTTCATGTTAAAATAATGTTCAACCAAATAACCTGAGATATTTTGGTTGTTTTTCGTTTGTATTAAAAAAATCTTAACTATTTCGATTTTAAATATTGAGAGTCGATAAGTATATAATGAAATAATGATTTTAAAATATTCATTTTCACAAACTAAAAGGGATATTGTATCTTTAGATTGGAGGCAATGACAAAATATAAATGATTTAGTTTGTTATTCTTTTCATAGAAGTTATTTCTTACTGCTCTAAAGTTCTGAGAAAAGGTGTATTACATACAGTAATGCCTTAAATTATTTATAAGAAAGAGTTGATACAACATTATTTAAACAATAATATATTAAAAATTCTGATGTGTTGCACTCACGGGACTTTCTCTACTCTTGTACAAACTACTTTTACAAACACTCATTCTCCATCTACTTCTTGTTAATCAAGATAAACATTTGCAGAAACTATCTTATTGCTAATTTTCTTGTAGGTGCAGGGAGAATATGGTGGACTTTAAACTTTTGAGAACTGGTTGCTATATGGAGCAATCCATTCTCTTTGAATGCTCAGAACATAAAAAAGAATAAATAAAAAAATAACGAATTTCCATTTGAGAAAAAGTATAAGTATTGAAAAATTCAAACAAATAACAAGAAATATATCGGAAATGGTTCACTTCACAAAAAAATGTATGTACATAAATTGTGTTTTTTAACGAGGTCTACATTTTTTGTGTAGTAAAATTTTGTCTATCTCTTACGGTTTAACAGCGATGCTAAAGGCATTCAGAATGAGGAGGAATTTTGGGGAAATTCTCAGAAAATTCACGATATACATTTCATTTGCCATGAAAATATCTTAAACATATGCCATTTTAATCAAAATCGTTAGAGTCAGTTTTGAGCAAATCAAAATTTTTGAAAAATGTTTCATGTAAAGAGTAGCCCAGGGTGGGGAATTTTCTTGATAATCCTCGTGTCGTATATTTGGAAGATATTAAACTCAAATACCAAATTTGGTATTTAATTATTTATTTCGTTTTTGAGCTTTGCTGTTCGCAGACAGACAGACAGACACAGACACATTTCCAGAAATGCTTTATTTGGATTCAGGACACCTCAAAATATGTATTTCCGGTGAAATCTCAGTTTCGAATTCTTGGGTAGAATGCAATACTTACTGTACGTAGTAGAGAAAGTAATAACTCCTATTTCCGAACTATTTTGGAAATCACTCTATATGGCATTTCCATCTGATTTTAGGAAATAAATTGTACTTACAAAGTGATGTAAAAATAGGAGTTGAAATAAGAGTTGATGTAAAAACTTAGATATTTTTGTAAACTCATAAACTTTCCGCTGAGCTTAAATGCATAGGCATGTTTTGTTTTCATAATGTCGAAATAATTCAGAAAATTTGAAACATTATTTCATGTCATGTTTCTAAAAGAGTATTATAAGTAGGCAGTGACAATTGGTACCCAATGAAACAAGTTATAGTTATTACGTGACTCATATGGATTTGTTTACTGCACGTAAGTAGTCATGGTCAGCAGTGGAGAGGGTGAGGGAAGTAAACACTCCATTCCTTTCGTTTACTCATAAGGCCATGACGTAAGCTACTGTACTCGACCACTGCTACACAAAAGCAAGCAACTGCTGCGTCAACGTCTAAGGCACATTAATTCAACGGGGTATGACCCACGTCTCGTATTATACACGGTACACAGTAGAGGTACTCTAGAACACAGTAACCTAAAATAATCTGTCTCTCTCCTTTCCACCGGGTACCAAGTTTTGTTATCTGGTTATAAGAATGTGTAGATAATGTAGGTCACCATGAGAGCCGCATAGTTCCGAATGTTGTATAAGAACGTACGCATAAGGACGGTAAGAAACGAGCATGATAGGAGCATATTAACCTTATGGAATGTATACTGAATTGATCTATTAGAGAAGCTGTGCTTCAAAGCTTAAGAGAGATATTAAGCAAATTCCGGGATGAGACTTCCCATCATTCTTTCTAATCGAGTCATGGTTAAAGAAACTAGTGACAACTGAACAAACTCTGTACATAAGTGTAGAATATACCGCATTAGGATTCAGTGTATGAAACAATCTTAAATTTAACTATTTCACACAGTTTGGCTAAAAGACTGCGGGCTCGGGAAAAATTATTTTCATTAAATTTTGAGTATCGTCAGAGTTAAATCCAATGTTTAAAATTTATACTATAGGTAATTCCGAGTAGTCACATCCGTCCTCCAACTATATTCTACTTTTAGCCAGTCACTGCTCCATTTAGAGCTAACAGTGAAGTCAGAGCACAGCGCTGCAAAATTTCTCTCTCATAATTCTTTATACGAGGGCGGATTGATAAGTCCATGACTTTGACTAGAGATAACGTTCTAATTACAGATTTCTTGTTTGCACCCAAGTCTTACATCTATTTTGGGTATAAACACAGAAATTCATCTCCATTTGTTTCTTAGAACATTGTAGAGAGCGTCTAAAATAAGCAGTTGTGTGTTGTTTCGTAGAAAATGTAGAAAAGTGAATTCCGTATTCTGATAAAAAACGATGCATGGTAAGACGATGAAGTAAATGGAAAGCTGAACAAGTATTATGGGGACTCTGCTCCATCACATGGCATGGTTCACAAGTGGTTCACAGAATTTCGATGTGGCCGTTCGAGCACAAGAGAAGCCATGCCCACAGGACGGTCGGTTGAGGTCACAACAGAAGAAATGGTGAACAAAGTTCAATTGTGTTGGAAGACCGTCGAGTGAAAATCTGTGAGATAGCCAAGACGATAACATCTCGAGTGAACGTATTTTTGGATATGAGAAAGCTGTCAGCAAGATGGGTGCCACGACTGCTCGCAGTTAAAAACAAGCGGAATCGTAGGACCATTTCACAGGGGTGTTTGAATATGTTCCAGCGCAACCCAAATGAGTTTTTGCGGCGTTATATCACGGTTGATGAAACTTCGATCCATTATTATCAACCTGAAACCAAACAACAATCAAAGCAGTGGATTTCCTTCGGTAAATCTGCTCCAAAGAAAGCGAAAACCATTCCGTCGGCAGGAAAAATCAGGACAGCTGTCTTTTGGGATTCACAAGGGGTGATGAACATCCACTACCTGGAAAAGAGTAAAATGATCACAGGTTCATATTATGCCGCAATGCTGGATCAGTTTCACAATGCACTGTTAAATAAACGACCCCATTTGGTGAAGAAAAACGTTCTCTTTCATCAGGATAATTTACCTGCATACAAGTCAGCCATTGCCATCGCAAAATTTGTGGAACTGGGCTACAAACTCTATCTCACCCACCACATTCTCCAGATTTGGCTCCAAGCGACGTTTTCCTCTTCGCAAACCTGAAAAATTGGCTCGCTGGGAAGAAATCCACGTCCAGTGAACACATCATGGCAGAAACACCTCATATTTTGCAGACTTAGAAAAATCATATTTTTGGGAAGGGTTAAAAATGTTGGAGAAACATTGGACAACGTGTATTGAATTGAAAGAAGACCATTTTGAGAAATAAAATTCATTTTTGGGGAAAAAATGTTACCTTCTTTAAAAAGTCGCTGGCTTATCAATCCGCTCTCGTAGTCTGGGCAGATTCGTTGTACTAAGAGTAAAACGATACATCACAACAGCAATCTCAGCCACTCTACAGGTGTTTTTAGGCATGAAGAAATAAATAATGTTTTAGGCATTGATAACACCGTAATGAACGCGATGATATATGGCAACAATTTGCACAGAATTTGGTGTCCACAAAAGTGGCGGTCAAAGGAGAGAAACGCATTATTGATAAACAAGAAACTGGAATTAAGTACGAGTAATGTTCAAATTGTCGTTTTTGACGACGTACCCTCTCCATAGCACCTTTGATGCCCGCCAGTATCTGCTACTGGCTGCTACAGTGGTGAGCTATTAGATCTTTCTCTCAGGGTATGCGTGGGTGTTTGAGGATAGACAACACCAGTTAAATTGACTGAGAAATCTAGTGGAGGCTACATGAGTTATTTGAAGCGAGCTGCCGACAGTTTGAGGATGAAGAATTAAACTGATTCTTAATCTTATCACCAAAACTGTAACTATTGAATTATTGTATCTGCTAACTTCTGAAGTATCAAATCTACGGCTTAAAATAACTTTTTTTCGTAATAAAAATTAGAAGCGTAAGTTGCCGTGAATCTCTGAAATGCTAAGCGGAAACACCCCTTTCAGTTACACCCAAGTATGTGAGAACCCATGCGCGGTCTTTAGCCGCTATGAACTGCCCGTAATCGATCCCAGTAAAACACTTCTGTGACATATAAACGACTCTTAAGAAGGAAAAAACACTAGATTTAGAAATATGCGCTTTTTTATTAACTTAAGTCCCACCGACTTTACGACTACCCCATCAAAGTTCCCACGTTATATGCTGCCAAATCTTAGGCTGCATTCGCTTCTAAAACACAGCTAAGTTCTAAGAATTCCTTTCTTTTCTAATTTTCAGAAATGGTATACCTGCATTTTCATGCAACTCTCTTATATCTTAAAGTACTGAGTTCTAATTACTCGAACCTTAAACTAATGGGTTTGCTGTTGACTGAGTTCACTGGAACACCTAATTGTCTTAGCTATTCTGACTTCTAATTAATTGTTTTGCCTGAACAGTAATTTGTCTGGTAATGATTTACTTATTCACTCTCGAATTTTAACCCGTTCTTTGAGGCAGTATTTTTAACACTTGAATAATTTCAATTAAATTATATAATATGTAAATTCAATAGCAGCCCGCCTTGAAGCAATGTGTATGTAGTAATTTAAAAAAATGTATGTAACAGTCATTGCATATGCTTATATTATTGTAAACATGTTTTAAAACGTTTTGTGAATGCATTACGTAAGTTAATAATGTAAGAGCTGTGAGAATAATAAGTTTAAAGTTGCTAACAATGAGGTAACAGTGAGGTAACCTTGAAGCAATAATGAGTTTGAGAGTTTAAAATGCTACTAGTCATGATTAGAGCAACAATAATGTAAATTTTGTGACAGTTTAAAAAAATACCCAATCAACAGCTAGAAAAAGCTTTAATAAAATGCAGACATTCTATTGGACTAGGATTAGCCAATCAGAGACTTGAAATACAGAAGCTTACGGGTTTGAACGGTTGAAATATGTTCAGTTTCCTGCAGACCTTCTTAGTCACCGGATCGAAGATGTGTTCTCTAAAGAAATATTACGTATTCGTGTGAATCGTAAAATTATGTATACGCGTTAACAAAGTACAAGTATTAAATTAAAGAATCTCACAGCTCTTGATATCAGTGTAGTGCTATTCAATTTGTGTCAAGGATTAATAAATAGAAGTGATTTTAAACTTAAAGTCTGTGTAAGCCTACATTCTTGTCACACCACGCCCTGATTAAGAGATACGTGACTCTAAAGTAATACTGAAGCAGCCGAGGCAAAAACAAACATAAATAATATCTATAGAAGCAGCTTAATAACAAAGTTAATATAATATTTTTAAACTTGGAGCGTAGCAACAAAAATACATCTTCAAATCAGCTTTTACATACGTAGTAGCATATTACGTAATAAACAATCCACTTCAAAATTGGCGTCTATACGTGGTATAAACATCAACAAAATAAATAAATTAATAAACAACGTAAAGACAATATCTACTTCAAGTTGGCTTCCCAAACGTGGGGCAAATACTGTTACAAACTTCAATTTGAGAAAAACAACTTCATCTTCTTTCATTTTAATTTTAATATATGGAAATTATTTTTGCAAATATGTATCTATTTCCCTATAATGTCTTTATAAATTATAAATCGTACAGGTAAATAATTCCGGTATCATTTATCGCCTCACTTTGAAAGTGTGATGTCTAAAATTCTAATGAAAAGTAATAAGTTGTCAATTAATGTACGTAAAAGTGTTGAAACACTTTCCGCTCTTAGCATGAAACATTTCAGTTTAATTTAGCGACGACCAATATAATCAATACTCCGTATGTTGCAAAATCTAATTAATATATTGGATAATGAATAAATAAATAAATAATGTGGTGAGAGTAGGGTTAATTATGAACATAATATTGGCAGTTATGAAGCTTATGATTAGAAAATACCTTACTTTAACATCTAGTAAAAGTAAGCATCTCAGTTATAGAAGGAAATTGAATGGAAGGCCAGCTATTTCTGTAACTGGGGTAGAAAAACATTTCAGAAAAAGACAGTAGTTGGTGGTGCTGAATATTTAAGAAAACTATTTGTCTCGAGTTTCTCACTAGGTTGAGTGAACCTAGATCGGTTTAGACACGAAATATTGGAACAGAGATAAATTCTAGTTCTTGAAGAAGATAAATTAAATGCATTACATGATAATCCCATGAACAAGTATAGAATTATAGTTTATAAAATAGTGCATTAGAAACCTCACAAAAATAGTTGGTAGAATTATTGCTGCCATACTGATTACAAATGAGTAGTAGCTTTAAAATTGGCCAAAAATCGTTAAAAATAATAAATTACCTTTTTATCTGTTAAAACATAAAACTTCATACTTGGAAAAATAATTTTTCCTTGTAGACCTTGTAGGGTATAGCAGTTCATATTAAATAACCTTCTTATGATTTGGCATGTCCCTATATTGCCCTTATCACCGTCCTCACTTCTTTGGAGACTCTGGCGAATAACTCTATTGTTTCCAAAGTCAAGGAGAAGTGATGATAGAAGAAGGGGGAATAAGAGTTTAATATTTACGATGTCATAACATTGCTAGATGAGGAGAAAAATACTGAAAGAGTAGGCTAGTGAATCTAAATGGCAAGGGGCAAATACTATAGTTACTGAAAGAAAAGCAAAACGGATACCTTGTGAATTCGAGATGAAATAATGGAGCAGGAGGCAGCGTTTTGATACTTGGGATATATCTAGGTACTGATATCAATTAAATTCAAAACATTCGGATGGCAAGAATAGTGCGTGTTGTGCATAAAAGAACACAGGAAGAGGTTAGTGAAGTCCTATTAATGAAGTATGGTATGGATAATGTGGAAAATTCGACATTGAAACGAAATATGAGTATGGAAAATAATGGAGCGTGTGAAACAAACAGACAAAATAAACAGTATATTAGAAAAAAATGGACTAGAGAAGTGTAATGCTGAAATTGATAAAGAGCAAAAGCAATGAGTTTGAACACTGGATGAGAAGACTGCTTGCTGAGAGATACACACATTCAAAGAAATGATGCGTTATCCTTATTGTATTTGTAACGAAATGTGTAATATAACGATTTCTGCAAATGTTTATCTCGATTAAAAGAAGTAGAGAAACAAAATTTATATAAAAATACTTTGTATACCCATTAATAAATGATAAAGGGTTAAGAAAGTCATGTGACGATAACACAGCATAATTTTTTATTTATTTATTTATTTACTCGCGGTTAAGTGAGACCAATGTAACGCATCTATTTAGAAACCTATAAAAGAATTTGGAATATAAAACAAACGGGTAAAAACTTTGAATTCTGTAGGATATTATTAATGACCATGAGTTTAAATACTTGTGTTTCTAGACACTCAGGAACAGAAACGCTTATAACTGGTTCTATTAGCTTTATGCAGTACCTACAAGTGGTCTCGGGAACAGCTGCTTACGTTGTTATTTGCTGCCTAAATATTACACATGATGTTTTAATAGTCTATTCAATAGTCCTAAGACTAAAATAAAGCCCTGCCTTCCTGCATCCTTTTATGCAGTTCCTCGTTACCAAATAGTTCGTAGTATATATCCCTATTCTGCAAAACTCCGCCATTTTTGTTATTTCTGCTGCCTGTGCAACAAAGTATTTCTTCATTTTATTTGCCATCCTAGTGCTGCGCTGCAACAAGGCTTCTGAATGCACCGCTGCTATTTGTTTTCCTCGTTTACCCAGTTTATGAGTACTGTGTTTTACTGTTTACTTTACCGCTTATTACCCCAATTACACATACACAAACACCCATGCCCAAGGCGGGACTCAAACCCACGACCCTCAGCTTGGCGAAGAGCCGAAATTATTGCTTGACCCGCTGAATGTACCCAGTGACTAGGGTTCCCATCCGTCCCGTTTTTCCCGGGACAATCCCGGTTTTTAGCAATAGTCCTGGTGTCCCAATAATTTCTTTCGGGACCCCAAAGTGTGCCGTCCTCCCCCCCCCCCTTGGAACATTTGTTTCGTTAGAGCACTGCGATGCTCAGATTTGTGCATTTATTTTTACACACAATTCAATTAAAATATTATTTCGTTGATATGTTATAACATCGGTGGCTTTGACGTATATAAATTGTATTCTTTGGTTTGGTGATGTGACGTAGCTTTCTGTACGTTGCAGGAAAAAGTAATTCTGGGCAATAACTGTTCTAATCCAAAGAGTGCAGGTGTCAGTGTCACTGACTAAGTGAATGGTCGTTGAAGTTATCGTTATTAATCAACATATGAGTATAATTATGCCGAAAAGAAAATGTGGCATAAAAACGATGACATTAGGACAGATTTTCGTTTGTCCAAGGGCAAAGAGAAAATTTAGAGTGCACTTTTTGCAAAACTAGTTCTTATATTGGACACGGTGGAAGGTCAGATGTCATCACCGCATGAAAACAAAGAAACACAAACTGAATGTTCAAAGAAGGAGTTCGAAGTGTAATATTAAGTATATTAGCAGTGAAACAAAGCAGTGACATGGAAAGACCATTGGCAGCTCAAGATGCAACATTTGCGTATCATGCAACTCTTCTCAATCATAGTTTCAGATCTATGGTTATAAAACATCTCTTCAACCAGAGGTTCACGTGTTCGCATACAAATCAATAATTACAAGTGCCATGCTCCATTTGCAACTCAACAAATTATTAAAGAGTTAAAATAAGCCAGATTCATTTCAATAATGATAGATTCGTCCAAGCACTTTGATGTAAAACTAATACCACTTGTTAGGTACTATAACCCAGTAAAAGGAATTGTGGTAAAAGAGGAACGTCTCACATGCTGCTTTCCTAGTGATAGAAACACGCTAGCCTCCCGAGGTCGCAGGTTCAAACCCGGCAGAGGGCGATAGATATTTTCGGGCGTAAAAATCCTTAGCATGGCTCCTTCGGAAGGGAAGTAAAGCGAGCAAAATTACCGGTCCTTTACGCCCAGTATGGAATGGAACGCTGAGGACCACAGCAGTTAAAGAGCGTCCATAAATAAATTAAAAAAAGTCTTGCCTAAGTATAAGCATGGAGGAATAAATACAGCAAAGTCTAGCAAAAAGCAAAATATAGCTTCTCTTGTAATAATTTCTAGCCAAACATTTTGAGCGCTATTAAGGCAAGATTTAAAGACTGGAAGCAATGGAATTTTTGGTTGGAGTAAAACACTTTCTTATCTAACATGCAGAGGAAGTAATAACGGGAATGTTAACCTTGTAATAATTACTAAGTTTTGCTGAAAGTTGTCCATTTAAGAGGACAAAAAGTGTGTAACATGGATAATTTTACGTAATACAAAATTCTGACAGTAAAAGCGTTTGAAATAAGTTTAATGTGCATTGCAGTCCTATGCAGAGGAATATTTAATTATTTCCATGCATAAAGCTTTACCTTAATTCCATGCATAGAGCTAAATGAAAGTTTGGGAGGTAACTGTATACCTTCAAGGTTTTTAAATTAATGTTTAAACTTTATAATTATTTTCAATTTTCATAAGGCATTAGCTTAAAAATAAACCTTCTCTCACACTTTTACCCAGGATTGGGTCTGGCAGCTCTGTTGTACAGCTTTGCTGGCGGTTTGAAAGTTGATTTGCAGGAAAAGATTCTCGTCAGTTCTTTATATTTAGAAACTCTCAATAACTCGCAGCTCGCGGTTCCGTTTACTGTACATTGAATTCGTATGGATTATAAATAGTAAACACAGTAATATAAATCAAATTAATACCAGTACCTACTAAGAAGGTAATTAGGAACCCATCTCAAGGGTGTAATGACTTTCCTGGAAAAAGGGTCAGCGGACAAACCGACCATTGGCGCAATGCGATATTACCCAGCCTACCCCTAAATTACAACAATTTTAATCTGTTTGGGAGAGAAATAAACAGTCCACCACATTCATAATGAACACCTTTTTGATAACAAGCCAGGCTAGCACTAGGTATATGCAGATTCATTGTTGTCTGTATTAACGTTGTGTATATCTATATTTCTGTTGGAATGTTCTTGATTATCAATGCAGAAGCACAAAACGGAGAATATATCACAAGATAGTGTTAAAATGTTTAATTTTTTAAACACAGCTTTGCAAGTTGCTTTGTTGTCCTTTCCACATATTACTCGAATTACTTTTTCTTTTACAGTATAAAGATTCGCTTGCTTTCAACGAAATTAACCCAGAATATGAAACCATACTTCATTATTGAACAAAGATAATTATAGGTAATATTATACAGTCTACAATGTAGAATTTGAGCAGTAGTGCAAAGGTTACCAGTCTTAGTTTAGGTACAATATTTTCAATATGCATTTTATTTCAAGACCTAAAAACTTTATATTTGAGGGTTGCTCTAATGTGGCATTGTTAATGTTTACGCAGAGTCTAGGGTTTGAGAAATTGTATGTTCCGAATTTTATAACCTTTGTTTTGTCAATATTTATAGATAGTTTGTTAGCTGCAAATCAATCACACAATGTGTTAAATACAACATCGGTTTTGGGGTAAGATCATCAACATTTTTGGTAGACACTATTATACTTGTGTCGTCAGCTGACTTCTCACCCGGAGTTACTGGGTTCGATTTCGGGCTTAGGGGTGGGAATTTTCTTTAGTTATGATTATTCCCTACCCTCCATAGAGTCTGGAAGTGTGGATGTGAGAGTGAACGTGCGTCTGAAAATAAGATAAAAACAACGAAAACCTACAGTAACACCTAACTTAAAAATTCAAATAGTAAAAACACCTTTAAATGTATCAGTCAAAAGACCCAGATATAACCATATCAGTTAAAATTGGCTATAGAAATGAACAAAAAATAAAATATAAACGACCATTAGACGTTTACTTAAACGTATAACAATAAATATTTCAGAAATCTCTGACGGAAGGCGATGTAAATTGTAGGTTTTAACGACAGCTACAACCTTTCTGTGACACACTTCGTCTTCTGCGATTTTCTAGTTATACAAAACTCAAATACAATGAAGAAGACCTGATCACTATTTACAGAAAATTTAAAATATGCCTTTAATCAACGTGCTAATATATAAAACTTATGATATTCTGAACAATCTTTAGATTTTTTTAGAAAATAAAATAATAAGATGTTTTTTCAATGTAAATTGTTTTTTGTAATGGTGAAAATTCTATTAAAATGTTTGTCTGGCGTTCAAGATTACTTTAAAGTGAGTTTTAAAAAAATTAAAGTTAATTTTCATTGAAAATGCTGTTTTGCCTTTCTGACCGTTTAATAGACGTGTATGAACAAATAGTGTGTGAAATCTTAGAACTTAGTTTCTTACGTTTCTGCTACTTTAAAGCACTATCATTGATGTAATTTTTGTTGTTTCTTTTCATTTTCAGCATTCGTTCTTTGAAGATGGATGAAAATATCCAAACAGCTTTTCTTGATATCAATAAAGGATTTAGGATTTTAACTTTTAAAATTAAAAATGTTACGTATTCCTTTTATTACATTTTCCAGGAAAAGTTTTAATGCTATACAATATTAATCTTTGATTGTAAGAAACTATGTTTGAGAAATAGTGTGTAAATAATATAAAAGTTTAAACTCCCCAGATTTTCATCATGAGAGGCATTCTGCATGAGCCTTGATTGTCAGTTTTTTTAAAATAATTTGGTTGGCTGTTAGGTACATAGGATCATGAAAACCAATGTTACGCTATAATTATATTGAATAAATCTTGATAAAAAGTTTAGTCACACTGATTGAAATTTGTAAAAATTAGCAATTTCAACTCCAAGCACCATTAAAAGAAGGTCAAATTAAATGTGAAGTTTTTAGTTCATCCAGTTTCTCGTTTTTCTGTTATGCTCTGCACAGACAAATACACAGACGTGCGGGCGCGTATTTGTCCTTTCTAATAATGTTTTTGAGAGTGCAAGAGGGCTCAAAATGCGTTTCCCTGGAAATAACTAATTTTTGGTTGAATGCAATACTTTTTCTACCTTAAGAAAGCGTCAACGATTACTTAATAATTAGGCTAACAGTTTTGAATAATTGAAGTTAAAAAATTGAATATGTACATTTTAGTTAAAGTATTTGAATTCAGACAAGTGATAAAAATTCTAAACCTATCTTCCGAAACTTTTAGATGCATTTCAAAGTAAAACTATATCTGAAATGAGACGATGGTCTTTTATCAGTAGCATAGTTGAGGCCGCAATAAGCTTAAAGAAACCCACAGAATAAGTTTACCTTTATAAAATAAGTGGTACATAGAAGGCACTGAAATACAATTTGAAAATATCTTCAGGTTCATTCTTAAGTCATAAATACTAGTTTAAATGCACACAATATTTTAACTGAATCAGTAATATTTTTCTCAAAGAAAGACGAAACAATATTTATGATGTTAGCTGTAAGAGGGAAGTGTCAAAATATGTAAACAAGAGAATAGCATTAGCCTATGCTATGGAAGCTAAAATATCATGCTTTATTGGAGTACTTGAAAAATGCTAGTACAGGATACTGCAAGGAGATAATGGTTTCGTACGTCCTTAACCTTAGAAGAGTATTTTAAAATTATGTTTATTTATTCTATTGCATACATTTGCTAAAAGGTTTTTGAGTAAGTAGTTGTTCAGAGATAAGGCATTTTTAATTCGAATAGCAAAGAAGGTTGCGGTATATCTTTTCTGTACACACAGATAAAAAGCAGAAATAAAAAACGTTGATGGGAGATTAACATCATTTTTATAGTACTACAGTAGTGCCATTTCAAGGACATGTCCCCTTATCAGCTTAAGAAGTATCAGATTTCTTATCTTATTCTTCTGGGAATGAGAGCAGAGTATCAAGTTCAGACTTTGATTTATAGTTAAAAGCTACTCATTAGTTTTAGGCCTTCAGCATTCGCTAAGGAAAGAATAAGCAGAGTGAATTAAAAAATAAACACAAATTCCTCCCTTTTGGATTTGGTTTTTAGTAGTATGTCCAATTTCGATTCCCCATTTATAACCGAAATGTATCAAACAATTTTCTTTCTTTCCTTATTTTTTTTTAATGATTGATACTAACGTCTGTAATTGGCTACCTTGAAACCAAAAATGGCATTTTTACTTTCTCTACTGCTTCCATACAGTAATTTGATATGGTGGAAATATACGTTTTAACGTCCCCCTAATATAAAAAAGCACTTTATAAAAACGTCAATTTATCTGTTAACCCAAAAGCAAAAAGTTGGTTAAATACCAAACTTCGTATTTAAGTTCAGCGTCTTCCAAGGATGCAATACAGAGATTTTCAAGAAAAATCCCACACTCTAAACTACCCTGTATACCTATGGAAAAATGTTCGTTATTTTTAATTTTCTCAAAAATAGTTATAACGATTCTGATTAAAATGACAGGTGTTTAAGATATGACAAATGAAAATGAAACGTGTTTATTGAATTTTCTGGGACTAGCCTAAGAAGTCCTCTTAATTCTGAATGACATATAAAATTGGTAAACCGTAAGAGATAGACAAAATCTTACGGCACAAAAGTGTATACCATTTCCGAGGTATTCCTCGTTATTGTTTTGAATTTTCACATACTTCAGACTTTTCTCAACTGGCAAGTCACTATTCGTTTTTTCCTCGTGATCATACAAAGAGCATAGAATTTCAAAGTGATCACATAGCTACACATTCTTTAAAAATCTAACTATCGCTTTAATTACTATATCCTACAGTGACATGTGTAAATGTGAACTTAAATTTTATTTGGATTAAAAATAAATAGATAGAATAATAAACTTTTGTAAAAACAGTATGTAGATTAGTGAGTAGAAAATACATGTGAATGGAATACACCTTTTTTTCGTGATCACACAAGGAGTATAAAATTTCAAAGCCATCGTACACAAATAGCTTTTTAAAAGTCCATCACTTAAGCCTAAAACGAAATGTGTAAATGTGTAACGGAAGTTTATCTCGATATCAAGAACTAGACACAACAATAAGCGTTTGAAGGAATATTTTGTAAAAGAATGAATAGAGAAAGCCACGTGAATGCAATACTTAATATTTGTTTATGTGTGTGTATTACTTTTCCACACAGTAATAGCCGAACTGATTATCGCGAAACTTGGTAAAAGTATAACATACATCAAATCTCACTTAGAAAGTGGTTATAAAGCATCCTAACTGTTTTCCCCAAAAGGAGAGATTCCAATAGGATGCATTATAAAAAATCGTTGCCTCTCTTGTTATTCAGATTTTGAAAAAAAAAAAAAAAATATGCCACATAGCAAAAGAGTAAACGTATAATGTTACTGATAACGTTTGAGTTTTCACAAAATGCCGATAGGATGAATACCTAAGAAGTTATATCAATCCTACGTTATTATTATTCCTGTACGTAAACCACTTACACAAAAACAGTATAGTTCCCGATTGCATAACCAGCACATGGAACAGGCACAAGTCTGTTAAGTGTTACATTTTTTATCTATGTTTAAATTTTTAGTAACACTCTAAAAGAAGCAGTTTCATTAACGGTTTTCGTAACATCACATACATCTAAGTTGAACGGAGAGACAGAGAGAGAGAAAGAGGGAGTGATGGCGGTGGAGAAGGAGTGAGAGTGAAAAGGGAGAGAGAGAGAGAAGAAGGACGAAAAAGCACGAAATACAAGTAATGTTTTAAAAGAAGTACAATTTCATTGCATTAGAGGATATACCTATTATGCTCTCAAACAGAGTTTAGTCTCCTAATGTATTCAGTGCCAGGGAGCTCATTCTATTTGATATATTCAAATAATTTACCTTTCAAAGGCTATGGTAGACAGATATGTACTAAAATTTTAATAATATTTAAGAAATTTAACACATATATGTATCTATTATGTCGAGAAACATAATAGAAAGAAAAAATTACACTAAAAGCAGAAATCGTGTATCAGTATGTGATATTAGGCGTCTAAACATATATCCTTTTACTGTCTCTACCACTTATCAATGTTAGATAAAGGAAGTATTGCATTGCATTCAGAAGTTTAATGTCGAGATTTCGACGGATATACACATTTTTAAAGACACCTGAACCTCAAGAAAACAATTTTTAGGAAAAGAAGTGTGTATGAGGGAGAGAGAATGGCTCAAAACAAAAAAAATCGCATGAATATAAAACATATTCATTCAGCATCCTTCAGGGATGGAACACGAAGATTTTGACAAATCCCTCCCCCCACCAAGCCGTTTACGTGGAAAAAGGTTCGTTATTTTTAATTTGCTCAAAAATGACTGCGATTTTGATTAAAATACCATTACTCTTACGTATTGCTATTAAGAATAAATATGTAGCATGTGAACTTCTTCTCAGTCTTACTGAATTTGGCATAATTGTGTATAACTGGGAAGCCCTATGACATGGATAAAAACTTACTGCAGGAAAAATGCTGATCTCGTCGAAATATGTACTTTATGTCCAATAAATTAACATTACAGCACTCTTGTGAAATATGAGTACTGAAATTTAGAGAAAATCAAAATTAGAAATAATCCAAGTGTTACGTTTAAGTACAGGTGTGGGCTGCAATTGCCCTATGCAATGCGACCAATCTTAGTCTATTGTACCCTAGCCATTTAATAAAAGCTGCATGTTTCTTTGCAGAAAATGCTTGGATCCAAGTAGTTTCATTAACCATTGATTCAAGTCCTTTCTTCGTTGCACTGCAAGAGTTTCATAGCCATGCAGCAGTCAGCACATTATCCACAGATCCTTTTGCCTTGTGTAATCTCTTACAGATTGGTTCGTCAGTTATGGCATCTTTTGTAAACATATTTTATAAACTCGTATTCTGAGTTTAACTTTGTACACTGCAAGCAGCTCCGAATTTCTAATTTTGAATAATGTCTTTGTTCACTAAATTTGAGTGTGTTTTAAGTGTCAACCAGTGAACTTAATGTTTTCTGGCCACCCACTCTCTGAGATCCATTCAAACGTACCCATAGATACAGAGAGAGCCAAAAACCTAAGAACCGGCTGCGCGGTGTTTTTCTTGTCCGCGTCCTCGACGCTCGTTGTCGTCTAACACTATCATAGAAAAGCGCGGATGAAACCATACAACATTTTTAAAACTACTTTTAAAGGCTTTACTTACTAATTTTATGAAAGGAGATGCTGAAAATGGCTACCGTCGTTGTCCATACATTTTTGGCACCTCTTTAGGAAGCTATCCTTCACACGCCGGTTCGTGATTTTTTGGCTCTCTCTGTAGTGTAAATCTGTACACAGCTTCATTTGAGTGGAGTACTTTATTTAGTGAAGCTTGTGTTCTTTAATTGCCGTGAATAACATTATGGTGTGTAACTCACATCAATTGTCTTCAGCTAGTCTAACTGGGATTCACAGGACAATCCCAAACCAGTTTTGATTTTATTTCTTCAATGCTTAAGAACAGGGGCGTCATTTCAGGGTATATGGGGAGATTAATTGCTATTATGAGAAATAATTAGGCTGCCGGTTATTATTGCATTGCCAAAGAAAAACTACTTGAATTGCATTCTTAATACAAATATTTCACATTTAAAAGATAAAAAGATGATTTTCTCTTAGGTTAAACGTGTCTTAAACTTCACATGAAAATTCGGACAACTACTTCAGGCAATCTTGAACTCCCAAGCAGAAACTGAAATTACGCTCCTGCTTAAGGAGTTCTAAGAACCCAGTTTATAATACTAATTGGAGTAAAAAAAAAAACAGACTAACTTAAGAATACAGATATTAAATAACATCTATGACAGACATGCTCCAATTAGCTTTGATTTCGGCGGGATCAACTGGCTAGCCGCTGCCTTGTGTTATTATAGGTCACTGTTCTGACTGTGAGAGAAGCTGTAACCTGAGGCAGTATTTTATATCACAACACTGTGAATGCCAGAGTGATTGTAGTGTAAATAAACATTATTGTATGACAATGATTTGAGATGTTTGTTAATTATAAGCATTGTTAGGAAATAAGTTTACACGGCCTCACTGAAACTGACAATAGGAGCGGATAACAATGAAACGAGGGGGTGAGTTGTTTATTAATTAGAAGAGACAAGCAAATGACGTCAGAGTAGCGCGCTTTTCTTTAGAAATGGAGGGAATATCTTCCCTAGAGCATATGTGTTCGTAATTTTGATTGGATATAAAAATAGACGCTAATGCTGGCGCGTTTTATTAACCAATAGCAGCTCGATTATAATCTTTAGGCATATCGGAGTGAGGGAGTATAAATATATGAAGCCAGATAACCTTCTATATCGCATAGGTAAAGCCGCATGCGCGGCTAGGTACTGTGGCGATCACATTCCGCCCAGGTGAACCTGGGCGACCTGTTCTCGATTGCTGGATGTATCGCACAGTTCAACAGGATCATTCACGCGTTACACGTCGCACAGTGTTACAGAATCATTCACAAGGCAAACATCGCTCAGTTCAACAGAATCATCCACGTCGCGCAGTTTTATAGAATCATTCACAAGGCAAACGTCGCGCAGTTCTACAGAATCATTCACAAATTACACGTCGCTCAGTTTTACAGAATCATTTACAAGGCAAACGTCGCGCAGTTCTACAGAATCTCTCGCGTCGTAAAGTTAGTTAAAAGATGTGAAATACGCGAATTAATAATGTGCGGCAAATAAGTGATAATAGTTACATTCGAAAATACAACAGTTTCAGTCGGGTGTGTATCAAGAGTAATTATGTGAAATGAATAAACTGTGACGGCAATAAAAGTCTAAAAATAAATTCTTTTATCAGTGTTATCTTTTAGTAACAACTCATTTCCGTTTACACACCCTGTTCAAGAGATTTGCTCGACTGAGTAATAATAGCTAGCCGGAGGACAAAGAACTCAAAATTCAAAATAATAAAACAATAACAGGCGCTCAGCAAATAAGATAACACGAAAGTTACCGCGACAAACCTCACGCACGCCTGAACTAAGGAAACGCAGTGAATACGGATATTAATTGAGTACTAGAATTAAGTTTTTTTCCTACAAACCGAATGGGAGAAGCACTGAATAACAATAAGAAAATTGGAATGACCAACCTCGAAGGATTCGCAACAGGTCGAAAAGAAGTAAACGTTTTAAGGAAGAATAAATCTTTAGAATTTAAATATCTTGGAAGTTTCATTATATTTGGTTCATGAACAGAAGCACATAGTCCAAACTCAGAAAATTGGAAAGGTCAATAGAATGTATCTAAGGAAGAAATAATTTTTTTGTCAAGGAATAATCAAAATCTGTCGAGTAGCCCCTAAGATTGCTCTGAACCATAAAAGTACTAAACGTCCACCAAACAAACAAGTTCGTCCCCAACATAATGTTAGTTGTTTCATTTAATTCTCTAATGGTATAAAGTATACGAATTACTATTCTTTGGCATGTATTTGAGGAAAATGTTAGTCAAAGTGTGTGGTTCTCAAGGAAACCTCTTACGTGTAGGGGTCTTTTCTCTCTCTCACTTCTTGGAGTTTTAGAAATAGATTTAACGTTAACATACTGAACTTTTAAGAAACGAAATTGAATATCGAGGTTCTCTGGGGTCAATGTTACGCACTGTTTATCTGTTTTGTTGCGTTAGCAATTTTCAGTAGAACTGCTACCGCGTAATCGAAAGACGAACTCTGGAACTGTTCCAAAAGTATTTCAGGAAATTGTAACGAAAATATTCATGATTACAAACCATTAAAAATGTTAGATAGCTTAAAAGCAAAGATTAATCTTTGTCTCATTAAAAAGTGATTAAGATTTAAGGTCTCGGATTTCTTAAGATTAATTTCCTCAGAATGGGAATTATACATCAACTTATAAAGAGCCGCAAATTCGCCAATGTTGCATAAAATAAGCAGCCGACAGAAGCTTATAGTCTCATTTAATGAAGTATTAGCAAAAGTGCGCGTTCTTTAAGCCTATTTTGAATAATAAAACCTATTTGTAAGGATTCAACATTTTCGGCTGGGGGATCGTGATGTTGGCCACATCTCGTTTAGGTGGGATGATCGCACACCTCTTCGTGTGTATGTGTGCGTGAGGCCAAGGCCAAGGCCGTACATGGGCCGTAGTGCCATGGGTTTAAGATTGTTTTTATTTTTTCATTTTTAAAGATACAGAGAAATTGAAAGTTTTAAATAATTTCTTCAGTGAAGAGATTTATTTTTCACGAAATGTTCACGATAAGTTTTCATATAGGGCAGCCAGCGTAACCCATCAACCTATTATGCTTTCTATCGCAGTAGTATATCTCTTAGTCATATCATTATATCACAGCCTTAGATATACAGCCTAGTTAATATTCTTTTATTGCAGGCATGAGCGTAAAAATATCTGTTTGTTAAATCTTATTATTCATTCTGTCTTCTGTAGTTACTTTTTAGTAATATTGCATGATTCAGTTCACTCATCACATTAATATGACACTTTGGAATAGACTGATAGGAAATCAAGACTACAAAATCTCTGTTAATGTAAAAGGCGTGCTTGCATTTACTGTGAGTTCTTAGAATCTACAGTGTGTTAAACTTTGACTACGTAGATAGCAATGCTTTACTCAGTAAACAAATAAATGTTAATATACGATGATTTTTCATCATATCTACATTATATCTCTTTAAAATACACAATTTATTTAAATGGCATCATCAGATGGCATTTAAATAGGCATTGGTTTAGTTATTGGTTTGAGTTTTTCAATACCTACTGTCATTCTTTGAAGTGCTGTCACCATTTAATTGTTTCTAGGGATGTTATGGAGAGAATAACTATGAAATTTTCAAGGATACATACAGTGACAAGTTTTTAAACGTTTGCCTATCACTTCAGCAGCTTGGATTCCAAGAAAGAAAGAAAGAAAGAAAGAAAGAAAGAAAGAAAGAAAGAAAGAAAGAAAGAATGAAAGTAAGAAAGAAAGAAAGAAAGAAAGAAAAAAGAAAGAAAGAAAGAAAGAAAGAAAGAAAGAAAGAAAGAAAGAAAGAAAGAAAGAAAGAAAGATTGTAGAGATTGTAGAAAAAAAATCAGTGACAGTTGCTAGAGAACGCCATGTAGTAAACATCAGATTTTTGGTGGTAGACAAGCCGAAAAATAATATTAAGTCCAATATATTGCCAATCAATGCTATGGTTATTTCTGCGCAAATGTAGGGAGGTGCACAAAATGCCTTTTCCTAGGAAAAAATGTGGTATATTGCTTATAAAAAAAGGAAACAATCCCAACTTCAGTTTTTATTCTCCTTTTTCGGCACTCTGGAAGGTTATCAAATATCCATAAAATGCATCTCCATCAGCAATAAAAATGTGCACCGGGAGGGAAAACACAGCTATGGCAGCCCTGGTTACTCCAGCATTGCATGTTGTCTATTCATAAGTTCATCGCTGGACGTCGCCAACCTATGGAGAATTTCTCTTAGTATTACGTATTTGGAATAAATCGAGTTTCATGAGAAATTATTCAGCTTAATGCTTATACGTCAGTATTTAGTGATTTTTAAATCCGTTTCAACTTACTAATGTTTTTTATTTGAGTTTATAAAATTATAGCATTGGTGCACCGTGTTTCTATCGGTGGAATTTCTATTGGCTGCACATCTAATGAATGCGTGACAGCTGGAGAATAACATGGCGGATGGCTTAAAAAACCGAAACGGATGAGGAAGTCAAGGTCATGGGGCGGTCCCTTGCCACGTGCTTCCTTATCTGAAGTCGATAAAAGAGCATAATTGTCAGCCGAAGTTCATTTTGTGTGTAAGCCAAAGAAGGAGCAACAATTTTGTGTAGCATCTTTGTTATAAAGTTGCTACAGAATGGAAACTAACCTGTAAGTACCATCACTATTTATATTTTGCTTTTTATCTTGGGAGTTCTTCAGTAATATGTATATGATATACGTGGTGTTTTCAAAATTATGTTACATGCATTCAGTAGAGCTTTTTATTATTATTATTGATTTTGCCGTGAAAATAGAATTTTATTTGATGGAGGAATAAAATGTCAAAGTTGGGAATTTTCAACGTTTTTGTCTTAATTCCTCATTTTCGGCTCACTTTTTATGACTTCACGAATTTATTTCGCTATCAGTTTGTCACATATTGATGAAAGTATGTGGATGTATTCAGAAAAAAATGCTCTACCTAATGTATGAAGGATAATTTTGTAAACACCATGCACAAAAAAGTTGCAATATTGGCATATTTTTCAAACATTTATAAAAAAAAAATGAACGATCTGAAAAACCGCCAAAACACGTAAACTGTATGGTACCATTTGATCTTTGTGGCCAAAAGAATTAAATTTGTCCCTCCATTAATTTGGCTGCTAGAATTTTTTAAAGTGCAGAGAATACTTTCTTAGGATATATATAAAGCAACCAGAAGACATATTATACCAAAAATATGCTAGTACTCAATTATGTCTGGAAGTAAACTACTTTTTTGTATTTGGAACTTGACTAAGCTGCTGTATATATCGCTCAAAAAAGTGTAAAAAACTGAGATGAAAGGAACAAAAATACCTAAATTAGAAGTTTAGGAGATGTGAGCACTTGAAAAGCATGTAGCACTCACCCTTTTTAGGACAGTTTCTTTTATAGCAAAACCATCATGGAATATCAACAAAGAACTCCCTTGTTACTACTGTGCATAGGCAGAAGAAACTGCCAACCCGGTGTACAAATGTAATCTGCAAGAACCAGTTATTTGAATCCCATTTTCACACACTTGTACGCACGCATACACACCTAGGCACCGTAGCTTAATCTCAGGCTCAATTTCCAAACCACAGGATCCTATCATCCTGTTCATATACATACTAATCTGATATTTCACCGACATTTAGTATCACACAATATTAATTAAAAATTGTGTCATTTTTATTAATGAACATATTTTTCCTTGTTCAATAAAACCTTTTTTCTGGATGTATGTTAAACTTAAAGCTAAACCAGTAACAGGAAGTCATTTTAAAATGAGTACCATCCTTGAGTTATTAACCTGAAGTTAAATCCCCTTTCTATGCTATTAAATTCCTTCAGTACTGTCATACCTTTGTAAAAAGGTATTATTTTTAAGTCAGCTGTGGATCTAGAAGCCCTTTGACAATGATTTGTTTTATTTTGCAGACTGCCGTGTGAAGTGAAAGAAGTTAAAGACTTAAAAAGTTCATCTTATGATGGAATTGTACTGATATCGAGTTCTGCACCTGACAGTGCGGACCATCCTGATCCCATCAGGAATGTACTTAAAGCTGCAGCAGAAGTAAGTACATGGATAGAGTCGTTCTAAGTAAGATACCTATCAGATTTTGTTGCATAATGAGATAAGATTTCGTTGTGAAAGTATACATAAAATATATGCTGTGAATTTTAATGAAGCCTGGAGAGATAAAAAAAATATATATGTTATAAAAATTAGCATAAATGTGAAG
Source organism: Deroplatys truncata (assembly GCA_030765065.1). Taxonomy (NCBI): domain Eukaryota; kingdom Metazoa; phylum Arthropoda; class Insecta; order Mantodea; family Mantidae; genus Deroplatys; species Deroplatys truncata. Next base: position 113,980,123 of record CM060981.1, read on the forward strand.
TTGCACAATTTTTAATCTGTCTGTACATGCCTAGGATTGATTGGAAGTTTTTATGGCACTGCTTTGAAAATAGGTAATAGATATGGTGTATGCAAAATAAGAAGTGAGGCAAGTTTACATTAAAGCAAAGGATATTTATGTGCAATTCACATGTGATCACTAAAGTCCAGATATTAATTTTTATGTAATATTAAATTTAGAAATACGTACATAAATATGTAGTATAAAATAAATATGTTATAAATGCATAATAACTTAAGGTTACATTAAAAGTAATTTACGTTTACTTTAAATGAAAAATAGTTTTTCACTCTTTGTACCACCATATTTATTTCTTTATTGCTCCAAGGTCTTTATTCTAAATAATTATTAATATGTTAATCAAGTAATCACAATCACAAATTTCACTTTCACAGTTTTCATAGTATTTTGGAAACTTCAAACTTTGTTCATTAAACACATAGACGTATTGAATAAAACAACATAAAAAAAGAGTGTCTTCATAAAAATAATTGAAGAAGTTAAAAATAACTATACAATACAGACATATTGTTTATTTCTTGGCACATTGCACAATAAGATTACATTTCATATTTTCTGGTGTAAATGACATTCTTCTATCAAATAAAATCCTGTATGAAGAAAATTATCTTATGACATCATAAGATTACACAGAACTGTATTTAAATAAAACCACTTTGTTGCAAATATGCCCTCCGGAATACTGCAGCTCTTGCATATAATGAGGAAAGTAGAGTAGCTGAGGTTTCTATCAATACTTTACAGAATAGAAATTGCTTTCTTGTCTAATGAACATGAATTATTTTTTATAATGCACTTCATATATGTTGTTCCACTTGTAACTCGTGGAACATCCTATTTTCAGGAAACTCTAACATCATCTTTTACGAAGAGTTTTTGTTTCTCATCTTCTGTAGTATCAATAGATTTCTGCAGGGAAGGTACTGAAGATTCAATCTTGTAGTCTTTCTGGAAACCAACCTAAGTTGCTTGTAATGTATGTAATAGAACTCACAATATTAGGTCTTTGAAAACATCTTGAGCTTCATGTACTGAGAGGGCTAACTCTGGGGAGAACATTTTTACTACAGACTTGAAAGATTCAAAATGTTCAGTGTTAAAAGTTCATAGCTTATATTCAAGTCCCACCTCATAAATACTGGCTCCGTAGCAGAGCAAGCTTAGGCAACTGCAGTTTGTAGCATTGGAAGTCTTTAAGCAGCCTTCAGCAAAACCTTTTTTTGAGGATGAAAATAAGTTTATTAACTACAGGGAAGTTGGTTCTTATTTTTCGGCCACATACTGCTGAGCATGAGCAAATCATATTAAGTGTAATAGATTTGGATTGAAAACTGAGGGCACTTGCAGCTTTCAATATATATGTTGCAGCATTTGGAAAACATACTTTTCATCTTATGCTCCATTGAATCATAATGTCTTCAAACCATTGCTAAGGAATCTGGTATTGTTGAATCATTCATATATTCCAGGAGTTTGGAAGCAATGAGAAATAGTTTGGTGGGAGATTCAGGATATAATTTTCATACAGTGAGATTTGCTACATAGTGACCCATTAAGTCTGTAGTCTCATCCACGGTGATCCGTATGCAGAAATCTTGTATTTCGCTGTTTATTCTTTCTATAGTTTCTTATAGCATGTAACAGAGTAGTTCTTATGTAGTGTAGATTCATCTGAAATTGGTCGCTGACAGTATGTCTAAGAAAAAGCAATATTTGGAATTTTACCATGTACTGCAGCTACTGTTGTAATACAGATGTCCTTAAAAACATTTTTTGAAGTAGTAGACTTATGTTGCATTTGCCTCAATAGAAATTGCTTTCTTGTCTAATAAACATGAATTATTTTTTATAATGCACTTCATATATGTTGTTCCACTTGTAACTCGTGGAACATCCTATTTTCTTTTCACATCTTGATACTATGATTTTACTGTCTTGCCATAAGCTCTTCATCTATCGCAACTCACACACTTAATTTTTCACCGAGTGAAGAACCTATTGGTGAATCTCTTGTTGATATATCGATAAAATGTTTAAACCTTCACAACTGTACAATGTCAATAATATTTAACCATAACTTTAATTGTTACACTGTTGATATATCAAACAAATGCTTAAACTGTCATAACTTAAAATATCAATAAAATTTAATCTTAATTTTCCTATACTATGTTGTTGGTATATTGAGCAAAGTTTAAACCATTGCAACTCTTCAACATTAGTAATATTTAATCACAACTTTAATTGTTACATTGTTGGTATATCAAGTAAATATTTAAACCATTGTAACTATATAATCTTAAAACAATTTAATCTTATTGTTACATTGTTGATATATCAAGCAAATGTTTAAACCATCACTACTGTACGTCAGTGATATTTAACCTTAACTTTGTTATAGTAGTAAGTTAAGTTGAGCAATCAACTGTACAATGTCAACAATATTTAATCTTCACTTTAATTATTAAGTATTATCATTTATAAATGAAGAAAAGAGAGTACAGGCATAAAAATAAATATAATAAATAAATAAATAATTAAGGTAAAACATGGCAAAATATTTATTTCTTTGTGGGATTGTGCAAAATATGTAATACCTGTTCATCCACATATAAAGGAATAGAATATGTAATTACATAAGAATTTGGGCTTTCATGATTACTCATTTTGCAAGGAAATTAACAAGAAGATCTTTGACAACAATTTCCAGGTGTGCATCCTCCAAGTAGGGAAATTGTGTGGGAACTTGTGAGCATATTTACAGAAAAGGATTCAACTCTTGTTAAGAAGTAAAGTGTAGTGGTGCTTGTTGAGAGGAAGAAAACCCTATTACATGATGAAAAAATTCAGATATGTATGCCATAAATGTATGGAGAATAGTAGGGCCAATAAGTTCAGTGGATACCATAAATGCAAAATCGTACAGAAATTACATGTTCAAACCCTTCTTTAAACAACTGATCGTTATTGAATATCTCAGCAACAAGTTCTACCAACTTTCACCATTCTTAGCAGATCTATTTACGAGTCACTTGGAAACACACATATAACTTCCTTCCCATACACTTTTAAAGTTTGGCACATATATGTTGATAACATCTTCGCTGTAGTCCCTAACAGGTTTATAAGACTCCATAAGCTTACTCAACTTACAAAGCTCATCAGTAAAATTCACAATGGAAGGGAAGAAGAAGGCATGCTACCTTCCTTAAAGTTAAAAATAATCGGGAACAAAAAATAAAAACTAACCTTTGCCATATACAGGAAACTCTCACATTCAGATAAGTGCATAAAGAACAATAGTTTCAATTCAATAACACATAAACATGCAGCTAAGGTTCAAGAAACTCAAAATATTACAAATTTAAGAAGATTTTCATGAAACCTAACATCAACCTAGCACCACAGAACAAATTTAGCATAGAGAAATTACTTTGCAATAGGTCAAAAGATCCCATACCACAAAACAAAAAGCTGGAATCCACAAACTCAACTGTTCTGATTGCATTAAGGTATATATAAGCAAGACAAAAAGAAATCTGAAACTAAGGAACATATGAAATACGAGGGCGGATTGATAAGTCCATGACTTTAACGAGAGGTAGCGTTCTAATCACAGGTTTCTTATTTACACTCAGGTCTTAAATCTCTGGGTATAATTGCAAACATTTTTCATCATTTGTTTCTTAGAACATTGTTGAGAGCGTCTAAAATAAGCGATGTGTATTGCTACGTAGAAAATGGAGAAAAGTGAATTCCGTGTTCTGATAAAGCACTGCTTTTTGCGTGGTAAGACAGTGAAGGAAATGGAAGAACAAGTATTATAGGGAGTCTGTTTCGTCACACGGCATGGTTCACAGAATTTTGATGTGGCCGTTCGAGCACAAGAGATGCCATGCGCACAGGACAGCCAATTGAGGTCACAACAGAAGAAATGGTGAACAAAGTTCATGATATTGTGTTGGAAGACCACCGAGTGAAAATTTGTGAGATAGCCAAGACCGCAAACATCTTGAGTGAACGGGTATATAACATTCTGCACGCATTTTTGGGTATAAGAAAGCTGTCGGCAAGATGGGTGCCATTACTACTCACAGTTGAGAACATGTGGAATCGTGTGACCATTTCACAGTGGTGTTTGAATATGTTCCAGCGCAACCCAAATTAGTTTTTGCGGCGTTGATGAAACTTTGATCCATTACTATCAACCTGAAACCAAACAACAATCAAAGCAGTGGATTTCCTTCGGCAAACCTGCTCCAAAGAAAGCAAAAATCATTCCGTCAGCAGGAAAAATCATGGCAGCTGTCTTTTGGGATTCACAAGGGATGATAAACATTCACTATCTGTAAAAGGGTAAAACAGTCATAGGTTTATATTACACCACAATGCTGGATCAGTTTCACAAGGAATTGTTAAAGAAACCACTCGATTTGTTGAAGAAAAAGGCTCTCTTTCACCAGGATAATGCACCCGCACACGAGTCAGCCATTGCCATCACAAAATTTGTGGAATTGGGCTACGAACTGCTACCTCACCCATCATATTCTTCAGATTTGGCTCCGAGCAGCTTCTTCCTCTTTGCAAACCAGAGAAATTGGCTCGCTGGGAAGAAATTCAAGTCCAGTGAACACATCATTGCAGAAACCACCTATTTTGCAGACTTTGAAAAATCATATTTTTTTTGGAAGGCTTAAAAAAATTGGAGAAACGTTGGACAATGTCTATTGAATTGAAAGGAGACTATGTTGAGAAATAAAATTGATTTTTTGGAAAGAATTGTTATTTTGTTTAAAAAGTAACTGCCTTGTCAATCCGCCCTCATACGTAAAATACAAACAAATGGACAAATCTGCAGTTTCACACCATTCTGGATGACCAACCACAACATCAAACTGAATATTATGTTAATCAAACTAACCAAATATGCAAACAGAATTACACACATGGGAGAAGATCTTAATTTTGAAATACAGCCCACAACTAATGAATTTTGATTTGCTGCCACCAAGTCTTCTCTGGAAGTACATTTTGCCACCACAATAGACAATCAACACAATGGAAACACCAACAACACAGATCAGTCGGACACCTGAGTATGGGAACAAATCGTTTCCTGAAACATGTTAAGTGGGTAAACATAACTTATGTTAGTGTAACTAATTCTGACTCACCTTAAGTAAATTCAAAAACATATCACTGTTTTTAGCTTCTTTTTCATATACTAATCTGTCTAGATTTTCCAGCAAGACTCAGTTGATGAGTCAGTAAATTTTGTTCAAAAACGTTTTTGAAAACAGGGCAATTACTGGGGGGTTATGGCTCACACAATTCCTAGATCTCACGTCATGTTATTTTGATTTATGATGGAACTTTAAAAATGAAGTATGTAGGTCAAATCCCTACACATTAGAAGAACTGCATAACAATATCAGGAAGAAAATTAACTCTATTTTGAAAGTTGAACTAATGTGTGTGAAAGCAAATTTCCTAGAAGTTGCATCAATGCAGCAGGAGACATTTCCAACACCACCTGTGATAAGGTACATGCTTATTTTCATTGTGATTATGAGAACCTGAAACATTAAAAAGTTAGCCATTTCCTTTGCGGAGATATTTTATACAATTACTTGCACTAAGAGCTCTGGGTGCCACAGCCAGATCTGCTGCACAATCGCCTTGTACAAGAGAAGGGTGTTTTATTTCTGTTCTTCATTTGTGTTTGTTTTTCAACCTTGGTATTTCCATAACTTCCATGTTAAATCATTATACTGGAGTACAATGAGTGCTTTATCAGATAAAATGAAGTACATATTTCTTGGCAATTCCAGATAGATAATGCTGTGGCAATTGAAGGAGGAGTATTTAAAGTAGATCTTCCAGCCAAACGAGTAATTTTCTCTCCTACTGGTCCCTTAGACAGTGACTACAGTGACGCTCGAAGCTTTACAAATGCAGCACATAAAGGGATTGCAAGGTAAAACAGTATTTTCATAAGTGTAATTTTTAATGCCGTTATGCAATAAAATATATGAATTTTACACTCTTTCATAGTGAGGAAATCCCTTGGCTGCGTGTTTCCATTTGGTTTATTTGTTGTGTAAATAACAGATTTTGGAGGATTCAGTTCCTTTTAAAGAAAGAACATTAAGTACCAATTTCTGTTATTGATAGCAGTTAAACAGCTTATTATATTAGCTTCAAGGTGATCAGGGAGAACAGGATTTGAGGCAATATTTTATATCATAACATGCTGTGAATGCCAAAGTGATGCTAGTTTAACTTAATATTATTGTATGTACAGGATTTTCGATGTTTGTTAGCCATAAGTATTGTTAGGAAATAAGTTTACACGGCCTCACTGAAACTGACAATAGAAGTGGGTAACAATAAACCGAGGGGGCGAGTTGTTTATCACTAAGAAGAGACAAACAAATGACGTCAGGGTAGCATGCCTTTTTTAGAAATGGAGGGAAAATCTTCCCTAGAGCATATATGTTAGTAGTAGTGATTGGCTGACCAAAACAGACGCTAAAGTGGACGCAATTTGGTAACCAATAGGAGCTATATTATAATGTTTAGGCAATTTGAGGTGAAGGAGTGTATATTCTCGAGCCATAAGCAAGTGTCGCACAGTTATGAAGAATCTCTCATGAGGTGCATGTCGCAGAGTTAGTTACTAGTTACAAAAATGTAAATCACGCGAAGTAATTGGTGCGCGGCAACTAAAACGACTGCAGTTACATTCTTAAATATCACAGTTTCAGTCAGGCGTGTATAAAGATTAAATATGTCAATTATTAATTAAGTGTGAAGGCAATAAAAGTCTAGATTCAGATTTTTTTTTATCACTTATCTTTTAGCAACAACTCCTATCCGTTTACATGCCCTGCTTAGAGATACTTGCTGAACTGAGTTATAATAGCTAGCCAGAGGACAATGAACCCAAATTTAAAATAACAAAACAAGAGGTGCCCAGTAAATAAGATAATACAAGCCATGAGAATTGCGACAATTTCAAGTTCTTGGATATGTGGATGTTAAACGTTTTCTTCTGTTATGTCTTAGCAACATAATTCTTACCATTCTAAAGGATTACAATGCTCACAATAATGTGGAGTAAAAAAAAAGAACTCAGGCTTTTGCAAAACCTAGAATGAACCAAGAAACATGCACATTGTGAGCTATTCCTTCTATGATTAATTTTCACAACTTATTTATTTTGTTTGGTCATTTTCAGTCTGAAAATACAAAAAAGTCCTACAGGCAGGATTTGAAGCATAATAAAAAAAAAAAAGGTAACTTTGTAGAAAATGGGATAGCATTATTAGAGGGCACATTGAAAGCTTACTGTTGATAAAATTGTTTTTAATGATTTTTTTTTTTATTACGTAAATTAAATGAATTTTTTGTTCATGCAAATCAGCTGCTGCTTAGTTTCTGCATCAATGCAGACCTACAGATTTATAGCCTTACCCATGAAAAAAAGTGTGATCTAACACTGAGTATTATCAGCATTGATGATTTTTTACACCAATGCAAAGAATCTCTAGAAAGCTTAAAAAACAATGGATGACATATAATGCTGACAGCAGGTTGATTCAGAAATGTTTTGTAACAGAGCATCTCTAAAAAGGTTTCATGCGGTCAATTGGCTTCTGTACCTCTAGTGAGACCAACTCATAGATCAATGGTTCAAAACTCCTGCCATGTAAAGCATTTTTCATTTATGCAATTTTAATGCTTTTTCATAAAAGTTATTGATGGAAATATATCCAATGCCAAACCCAAAGCAGCAAAGAAAGGGACAAAAATTGTGTTACTTTATAAAATTCAAACCCTTGCTCTTGCCTCATAACAGTGAACAACTGACCACAATATCAACTAGCAAATTTGAACCTTGAAACTCGGAGAGTTTTAAATTCTCATGTTTCTTTACTAGCTGGTCAGTTATCGTCTAAAGCTTTGCATTCAAGTGTTAATACTGCTTTATCCTCTATGGGACATTTTAATACTTTTAATCAAATAATATAACCATTATGTAAGCTGTATCAAATGTTTGTACCATAGTACCCTCCAGAAATTGAAATGCTTACCATCCTTGTGATTTGGCTGTATGATACATGTCAGGTATAGGGATGCCTGTAATTGGTCATAACCTATTGCATTTCTGGTTGTTTTGGTCAATTATTCTCTTTTTGACACTTTAGATTCATAATATAAATGTGTTGTTCATTGGGAGCTTTCGGGGGTGGATAGCATGCGTGCGTGCACGCGCGCGCATCCCCTCGCCCTAAACTAAAACTTTTTTTTTTAATCTCCTCAAATATAGCTGTTATGATTTTATATAATATACCATTATATGTTTAGTATATTTGCATGAAAAATGAAATCTATATCTGGAATTTTCTGTTAACAGACTCTGAAGTACTCTTCATTATGAATGAATCAATGAACCAGAATTTTGACACATAAATTTTAGATAGAAAATAAGTAACATAAACCATATTGCTTTTATTAATTTTCAGAGCCATGAAGGCTGGTGTGAAGACCCCATTACTTATTCTTCCTGCACATCCTCGTTTTAAACACAGTGCTCTGGTTACATTGCTTGGTGCCTTGGAAAGTCTTTATGTGGTGAGAACTTCTCTGATGCAGATTTTACAATTACAAATTAAATAATTTTACTATAGTTACATTCAGATGTATTCTTAAAGGTATAAAAATATTTGTAGGATATTCAACCAAAGTTGTATCCTTCAATAGGCTTCTTCAAAAGTAATTTTAAAAAATGTATCTATAGAAATTGTTCTTTTACACTAACTGTATGTAGGCTGGAAGTAGGAAGTTAAATTAGATTTGAAAAAATTCATTGCTAAGCTATATAACTGGTCTACCCAGCATTGCTGGATGACCTTTTAAAGCTAGACTGCAGTGGCCACCATGTAGTAGCTACAGTGTGAAGAAAAAGCACTGTAGTTGAACACACACTTCTGGTGTGTATTTAGGACTTTTACAATGAGGAAGTGTGCCTGTGAATGAGTCTTTCTTTTTCGACCATGCATAGGTGACAAAGAAACTCGTGAACACTAGAAGAGAATGTGAATATTACTGGTCCTTCAATTCAAAGAACTCCTAATATGAAAGGAAACCTGTTTTAAGGAGAGGTGTGAAGCTTAGGACACAAGCTGTAAAAATAGTTCCAAATGTAAAATACTTCTTTAAAAGTGTGGTTGATAAAAGTGGTGGTGTATCAACAAAAGATCTCATCAATTAATCGCTGATATTACTGGAGTAGGCATCGCTAGTGTAAAAACATTTCAAACTTCACAAACCCAGAGAGCTATCAGACCCCAATTGTTCTACTTCAAAAGTCATGTTACTTTGCACTCAATACAGAATATGATCAAATGGTAATCAATTTCTGTTTACATGTTTTTTTAGTTGGGACGTTCTGGAATACTTAAGATTATGTTATTTTTGTTTTTATTTAATAAGATTAGTTTTCTACAGGAATAAATAATACAAATTCAAGATTAACTATTCGTATTTGGTGAATAGAAAATTGCAAGTACAACTTGCAGGTGTAGTCCTAAGGAAGGCAAAAATTAATGTTCATACATTTCAGTATTGCGTAATTCAGTAATGATGTTTATTAGGAAGAGAAGTATAAAATTTGCGTAACATACTACTAGCTGAGTTACATTATCCTCAGACCCACCAAAACAAAAGTTATGACAACACTGTCCATGCGACCATTTGACACTCTGAGGGCGGCATGCACCGTGTTGGAGTAAATTGCTTTGGAAGTAATGTTTACTAAATAAATCCCCACTACGGAAGTAGGTTACTACGGGAGCAATTTACTCTGGAAGTAACGGAGAGGTCAATTACGAGTTACTCTTTTAGTTACAACTACGGAAGTAAGAGCTCATTTCTCCCGGAGGTAATGCGCAGTTGTTTGCACAGTTTACTTGATGCGATCATGAATAAGGTTATGTGCGATAGGTAAAGAGGAGAAACATCAAAGAAAGTAATAAATGTTTGTTGGTAGAGCGGCGCCGTGGCCGAGTGGTTAGACCGCTCGCCTCCCACCGAGGCGACCCGGGTTCAATCCCAGGGATCTGCATGTGGGATTTGTGGTGGACGAAGCGGCTTCTGGGCGGGTTTTCTCCGGGTTCTCCGGTTTCCCCCGCCATTCATTCCACCAACTGCTCCATCATCACCTTTCCTTTCATCCATTTCACCAACATTTCGTTTCATCTACTTCCTTCATCCCATACCAGGCATTGGGCTGATCACCCATCCTGGATGCTCTGTCTGATCCATGAGTGTCTGCTCCTCGATGGGCCTCTGACCCCAGGCACCCGCTTGTAAGTCCTGGGGGGTGTAAGTCCTACATAAGAGGAGGGTAAACAGATAATGAATGAATGAATATTGGTAGAGATAAAGAAAATCCATTTAAACAATATGAGTGTAGAAAACGTGTTATAAAGATGCTGGAAAGTTGTGATTGACGAGTTTAATAATTCGATCGACGGAAAACGTACTGAAGAGCAGCTTAAAATTCTGGAAACAATGTTCCTAATCTTCATTTTGCATTGCGGATCACTTGTGTGTTGATGGAGAAATACCCTTTCTGATTTCGGAAAAGTTCACCATATTCACTGATGGGCACAAAATAGTAACGTGCATGCAGTCAATTCCACACACAATGTGTGGGAAATCTGTGAAAGTGAAGAAGATTGCCTTTTATTTTCGGAACATTTGTGTATATTTATACGTATAGGTACCTTGCTCATAACCTCAAAAGCGCTTTAACAATGCAATGAAATACACGACCAGCAGATGCGTGATGAATGTTTATTTATAAGATTGCCTGTAATGCCGGGATTATGATGAACTTTACTTAATGTGACATGGAAATGCTGGTAAACTAAAGGTATAATTGGCAAGCACTTAATGCAATGGGAATGACTACTGATTGATTGTTCTTTTATTATTTCAAGCTAGTGCCGATTGATTGGTTCTAATTACCATGTGAAATCAAACTTAACGTAACAGGAAGGAAAAGTTTGACATTGCCAAACTTTTAAGTTATATTGCGTTAAATCAATTTCTAAATATCTCCATTTAATACAGTGTAAGACTGTCACACTATGTTAAATTCATCGTAATGCCGGCTCAAGCATCTGAAATATTCCGGTATGAAACATTCATAGGACGCATAATAATAATTGCAGTTTTGGATTATAGAACTGAATTTGTGTCTGAGTTTTGTTGAAATGTTCTCTAAGCAGCATCAAAAGGCGTGAATAAGATTCTTTCCTAATGCTGAAATGTTCATTGAACTTTCTCTCCCTGTATAAGTATCATATGGTTCTCGCATAGCACTATCGCATTCCCATTGTTTTTTCCGTAGATCATCAATGTAACTTAAGTAATCACTGTTTTCTTCATCAAGATCATCAATGTAATCTAAGTAATCCATGAACACATCAAAAACATCTTCCTCCAAATACGATATGGTATTCTAGTTCAGTCAACAGGTTAGTTACTCTATCCAGGTCGCAAGAGTAAATTCTAACCTATATTTGTGCTCTATTTAATTCCGTAGTAACATACTACATGACGGTGCTCTCCGATATTTACTTCTGCGGTAATTTAATTAGGGAATATCTGAAAGGAGTAAAATCTTTGGAAGTAGTTTACTCTCGTATGGAAGTCGCAGAGTGTTGACTTGAGTTTACTATGAAAGTAGAACTTACTCCAGGTTGGTGCATGCCGCCCTGGAAGTAGGGAATAAGTGAAGGATGTTAAGACATGAACACAGCTGTATCCCCAAGGTCCAGCATGGTTGTAGCCCACAGGAAAAGTTGAAAGTCACCTTGTTCCATCATCATCCTTACTGTCATCCACTATCGGAGGTAATGAAACACTGTTCAGTCCATCCGTCATCTGGTGGTATGAGTTCCTCCCAAAGGTTTTAGTAGATCATATGGGGGGGAACATTGGAAACAACAACAAACACACTAATTAAAAGCATACTTAAATAGATTAACTACATACTTTGGTCACTGACTTTTATACAGATATGGAATAAAAACTGTTTAGACTAGCTAAACATGCTCAATAGCCACTGATATAACTTTTAAATGACGGAAGCTTTTCTTGGTATGTTTATGATATTACTTCTTATGTCATGCTGTACATTTAAAAGGAGTTTAACATGCCGAAACTCTTTTGTCAGAATCTTCAGTTGCGTGAAGACTGTCCGGAAAAAAGCAAGAGGATCAAAACACTTGGAGTTTGGTCGCAGAACAGCTCTGAGTTATCCTCCATCATTAAACAAGCTGTTGCACTAGAAAGTGGAAGGTATGTATGTAGTGCTCAAGCTGAAATAACTAGTTCCTTCATTACCAACTTCCTGATTCTGTTACTTTAGCTTTTATAAAATTAAGCAATCATCTTCCTCTATCTTTTGAAAACAACTATTACCATACTCCTTTCTATTCAGTATTCCTCTGTTCCCATTTTGTTTATTTACATGTATAGAAACTTATACCCATTGATTACTGTTAAGACAGCAATAATGTCTTTAGTAAAAAATCAAAATTTTACAAATATTCTTCCACATTTGGTTTAATTTTTGCATCAGAAGCGAGTTTGTAATTATTAACTGCTCAGATAATAAGACAGAATTAAGATATTTCAGAGCAAGACTAGAAACAAGTTTTGGAATTGTACATAAAATTAACTCTTAACCTGGCAGCTAGAGGATGGGGAGCTTTAAATCCTTCAGTTGCCCAACAGGCAGTTTATTCAGGTGCATGAGTTAAAACCAAAAACAAATGCTATGACCTCAGCACAGCTTCATGCCAAGAAAATCCACTGGTTTTCTGGCATTATTCGAAGTTTCTTTGACTTAGTTGTAAATTATTGAAACAAAATACGCTCAGTTCATCACTGCATCAATACTTGCAGCCCATTTGTTTTAAATAGCACTCCTTCTCTTAAAATAGCTCAAAGTGCAGCAGTTGATTTAGAAAGCTCTGAAACACCCAGATAAATGTAATAAATGTGCTCTAGCAAAGAATCTATTTACATGACAGTTTGTACACATGTTCTTCTAATACACAAAACCTTATTTATCCAGACTAGTTGGGACCAAAGGTAATCTGGATAATCCAGAAACCAACTCTTAAACGAATACAAACTCGATGCATGATAGTGAAATCTGGATCACTGCAAAACAGAGAATAAAGAATTTAAGACAATAGAGATGATAAGTCTATGATTGCTATCAGGCCTGTCATGAAAACAAGTGAAATATAATCTCATACAGTTTAGTGTTTTGTTGTTCTGTGACACTGATCATGGTACTAGTCAGCCATGACATGAATGTGCTTGGAGGAGGGTGCCACTGTTTTTTGTTGACAATCAAGGCTAGGGATTAGAGGAAAGTGGGGGCAAGATGATAGAGAAATGTGCTGGTGCACAATGAAAACAGTACTATATTTGCGGGCCTCAGCTTCGCTAGTAAATGCAACTCGGAACTGTGGATGTTTTCTTTACTTGACTGTGCTTTTGATGCCCTGCCCACTTGTTTCATAACCATTTACTTCCTCTTCCCAGCACATGTGCTCATATCATGGCCAACTTGTAACTGTACTTATTGTTAGCTTGAAGTGTGTGACTGACGGCAATCTCTACGCTATCTGTGGTGCCAACTTTACAACCTACACATTCATATGTATTTATTAAAGTATGTACATATTTTTATGGTGAAAAGTAAGCAAAACTCAATCCAATAAACCAAAAATCCAGATTAATGAGGATCAGATAAATGAGGTTCTTGTGTGCCTGCATTTATGTTCTGTGAATCCAGCTATCATTATACATGTGTTATTCAAAAAGCAACAAATATCCTGGAAAGGTAGAATCAGACAACTGAAAAATTCAATGCCATAGCTGGGATTTGAACCACGGATCTCCCTATGAAGCCCAGGACTTAAAGTACTTACAAAATTGTAAGTCACCGTTGGGATATGTCATCTCAATACAATTTGAGATCTCCTTGTGGTTTACCAGGAAAAATGTGATTCATTGGAGAATTTAATGGCATGCTGGCATGTTGCCATGGTAGCTCAGTGGTTAGAGCAACCGGATGGAGACCGGGAGATCCATGGTTCAAATCCTGGCTATGGCATTGAATTTTTCAGTCGTCTGATTCTACCTTTCAACCCTGTCCAACACACGGCTTGTGTGGAAGAACAATTAATTCCAACAAATATCTTCTTATACAATGACAGCCAGTTCGTATTATCAGTAACAACTAAATTATTTGTTTGTTTCTCAGGTTGTATTTTCCTATAATTGAGCTTTTGTATAGCAATATCCAAAATATTGCAGAATAAACATTTTTGAAAGCAAGTAGCAAATATGCAGCTTAACTGCCAGAAACTTTGGAGTTTTTGACATAAGTTTATCTTGCCAATCATGTGATTGTAGAGAGATACCTCTGCTGTCTTTAAGAGAATTAGAAAAACTACTTGAAACAGCAGTGTAGTATAACACTTGTATTGGATATTGGAACTGCAGATAAATTTAAGAGAGTTTTACCCAACATCATTTCTATGTGTAATATGTAGCTAATTGCAACTTACCTTCCATTTTGATAGAATATGTTATTACTGCAATTCTTTACACATTTAAATGGAGAACTCCAAAGTTATGACAGTTCATTTCAGAATCAAGGAAAAAGCCTTTTGTTTTTGACAAATACCTATTCATTTCTGATGTTGCAATGATAAATTAGCTGAGAATGCAGAGATACATGTGAAAAGCACTGCAAACACTTAGTAGTGCCCTCCCCCATCAAAAACAAAAACAAAAAATTAAAATACCAGGAATTCAATGAAAAAGAAATGGGAACAAGTCCATTGGGCTTACTTTCCAGGTTGTATAGAAATTGAACACTGACAAGGAGAAATTTGTTACCAATGTGCTGAAGACATTTTTATGTACTGTACCACTTACCTATGGTAAGTAGAGGAAGTATTATATCCTACCCAAGAATTCAATATTGACATTGCTCAAGAAATACATATTTTGAGTTTTCCTGAATCTCCCCCCCCCCCCAGAAAAGAGGCACTTTTTTGTGGAAAAGGTCCACATTTGTGTGTATATGTGAGAGAGAGAGAGGGAGGGAGAGAGAGATATATCAGATCAATACCAAACTTGTTAAGTACAGATCTTCCAAGTGTGATGGTGACACTGAAAGTATTTACAAAATCAAACAAGGATTAGTTTTAAATGATTTTATTGGTTTTCAAAATATTCTGCTTTAACATCAATACGGTTTTGCAATCAATGAAGCCAGTCATTAAAGCAATGATGCCACTCTTCCTGAGGCACTTCAGAAACCAGGTTTTTGTAATGTTCCACTGCTTCATCTGATGACAAAAAAGTGATTCCATGCATTTCACCTTTAATTTTTGGAAACAAAAAGAAATCACAAGGTGCTAGGTCAGGACTGTGTGGTGGAGACTCCATAGTGCTGACCTTTAGGACATCCAGATATTCAGTTGTTAATTTTGTTTTATGTAACGATGTGTTGTCATAGTGTAAAATTATTTTTCATTGACTTTTTAAAAAATTTGCGTTAAAGAGACGTTTGTTTACCAACCGGCAGTAATGGTACATCTATTTTCTTATGCTCTAGTAGCAATATGGCCCGGTTTAGAAAAAACACTAGCAACCATCTTCCTACCAGCACTGCAAATTCATCGGACTTTTGTAGCCTTAGGTTCTGTTCAAAAGACCCACTGAGCCGATTGGCCCTTTTTTTTTTTTTCAGGATCATAATAATAAATCCAAGATTCATCATAGTAACAATATTCCAAAGCTAATTTGAAGTGCCACCTTGGAATTTTTTCAGAGTTTTTCTGCATCAATAAATGTGTTGTTTCTGATTGGGAGTCAGTTTATGTGGAATCTATTGACAACAAAGTTTTCTCACGTCTAACTGTTAATGTAAAATGTTTTGGATTTGACTCATACCAATGCCCAATGTCATCCAAATAAATTCATAAGATGTCTGTTGATCTTCAAGCCTTGCTCAAACAGCAGCAATATTTTCATCAGTAGCAGCAGTTCTTGGGCATCCTTCACGAAATTCATTACTAAGAAAAAATCAAATCTCTTTTGAATTTGCTGTACAAATTATAATTTGTTACCTTAGATGGTGCTTCTTTGCCACATGCATTTCTAAGCTGATCTTCATATTGTTTGGGTGTTAATGACAATTTAAAATTGTAAAAAATCATAGTGTGGAAATGTGCTCTTGTCAAATTCTTTTTTGGGTGAACACAAAATCTTTAAATGATGATAATTAACAAATTATTAGAGTAAATCAAGCAAATTAGGCAGCAATCAACTTGCAAACATTATAAAGTTAAAAGATATTTCTTTTGTTTTTAGAAACATCGCATTCTAAAAATTTTCAGTATCACCCTCATATGTGACAGAGATTTTCAACAAAATCCCCTTAACCCATTTTATCCTCTATGTGGAAGAATTTTATTTGCTGCATAAAAATATAGATAAGTGTTATCACTATCATTTCTCACAATATTATGCAAGGAGTATGCAATTCAAAACCACATATAGTGACCTACATTTTAAGGTTTTGAAATGCATCAACATTGAAAGTAGCATTATGTAACAGATGTGTGGCACGAGACATAGGTGGCAGTGATCCAGAGAGGATGGCACCACCCAGAGTGGAGGAGTACATACACAATGTGTTTGGCACCAGTAACATCAAAGTGGAAGTGATAAGTGATCTCAAGACACTGCAGGAGGAATATCCTTTATTTGCAGCTGTAGATAGAGCTGCTTATGGTAAGATATCACATATGATTAAATTTATTCTTAGCATTTTGTATTTACTGCTTGAAAGCTTGCATGTTTACTGCATTTAGGAAGATTATTTCATAAAGTAAACATTGGTACTTGTGATTTTGTGAAACATTTTTAACAAATCACTGATTGGCTCAAACCATGTGGAAACTACTTTTATTTAAAGAAAATCACCATGCCATCTCTGAACAAGATAATAACATTCCCAGTACAAGATGAACTTGTACACACCACTAAATAGAGCAAATGAAATGAATGGGCTGAAAAAAACTTTGATAGGTGGAAGGCACTGGAGCTGCAGGTCATCCTACGTTATGGTGTTCAAGAGTTGCATCGCTTTTGTTTTCACTGCATCCATGGACTCCAACCTGATTTCTTTGGTGCAGACTTGACTTTCAGGAAGAGAAAAGTCGCACAACGCCAGGTCCAGCTAATACGGTGGATGTTCCATTACTGGAAATAATTCTTCACAGATAGTGTTTTTGTACTGGAGTATTGTCCTGTTGGAGGATCCATAAGACATTCTTCCACAAATATGTTCGCCTTTGTAGTATACACTCAAAGAGGGTCTTGAAAACATTTGTATAATAAAGCTGATTGACATTCTGACAGGCATCCAATCAATTTAGATAATCCCTCAGATGTCGTAAAAAAAATTGTCATTTTTTTGGAATTTTTATTTTCTCATTCACACTTTCTTCTTCCTGGGGGATTGGGGGCTCTTTGATGCGTGGATTGTTGCTTAGTCTCTGAATCTAATTAAAAAAATTCAAGTTTCATCACATATGATTATGTTTTTGAAGAAATCATGATTATTTTCAATGTTTTCATAAATGTCAACACAGTAATTTACTCGATGTGCCTTTTGTACATGTGTGAGGATTTTTGGCACCATTTTTATATACACTTTTGCAGGATGCCCAGATTATCATGAGTCCACAGGTCAGTACTCTACATCCTCTTCATCTTCAAAGTCGTGGGAAATGAGTAAAAAATTATATCCATTTTTTTATTGTCACACCTCATGTATATTTATGTAAATAATAGTTTTCTTTGCATTAACCATTTCCAAAATAATTGTTGTATGTTGAAGCGTTCCTGGTTTGTCTGGTACTAAACTTTGAACGTTTAAAAATTAACTATACAGTTTGGCATGAACTCATCTTAAACAGAAATTATTTCTGATTGTTCTAGTTGTTTCTATCAAGAAGTTGTTTCCACATCTTTCATAAAGCCTAACTTTGAAAGCTGAATCAATCTTGAAAAATTCAATGTCACGCCTAGAACACTCCTACCACTTGAGCTATCATGACAAGATACCCATATGTGCATTGGTAGCTCAATGAATGGTAAGAACATTGGAATGTGGAGCCAAGGTCTGTGGTTCAAAACCTGGCCATTGCATTATCTTGAATTTTCAAGTCTTATTCAGCTTTCCAACTCTGCCTATACACCACTAGTTTGAAAGAAGAAGTGACCCTAATCTGTATAGCGTAATCTGAAATCACTTCAAGGTAGAATATTTCATCATAATCAAAAAAGTGTGAAATAATGTGAGGGGTACCTGTGAACTGGTAATGAGCAGAGAAACTTTTTCTTTTTTAGGTGAGATAGCATACTGTATGATTATTATGTATTTATTTGTACCTGAAATATTCTCAAGACGCTTTCACTGAATATTTCATAATTAACTACCTATTTTTTTAGCTATAAAAAAGTAATTAGAATAATTCTTTTAACAAAATTTGAATTTTCTTTCTTCTATATTTATGTACATTGTTTCTGCTCGTAAGCAACTGTTTCCACAAATTTCAAAGGCAGAAACGTTGTTGTTGAAATACTTGTATATTCTTACCACTGTACTCCACTAATAACTTATAAAATTTCTTGTTTCACAATATGATTTGTAATTCGTTTCAGGAGTGAAGAGACATCGAGGAAGAATAGTGTACTTAACTTATGAACCTACCTCAGGATCCGTAGATAGTACTTTATTTATAGTTGGAAAGGGTGTGACATATGATACTGGTGGAGCCGATGTCAAAGTTGGAGGAGTGATGGCTGGCATGTCACGAGACAAATGTGGGGCTGCAGCTGCTGCAGGCTTTATGCAGGTCAGGAAGTTATTGATATACTCTTGAATTCGGTTCTAAGAATAATACTTCTTTTATAACGTCCTTTAACCAGTTAAGTCATAATATTGCATAGTAAATAAATGAAAGGGTGATATAATTCTCAGATGAGCCTTGAGTCTAGTTTAGAGTTGCCCGACTATCTACTGAGGATAATGGAATATTGTGAGAAAAGCCTCATCCAGATGACAGCCCAATTGAGATTCAAACTCTTGACATGAATGTGAGGGAGAAATGCTACTCCAGTGCTGTGGAGGTAACCATCTTGTAGTTGTAAATGAAGTTGGTGAGCAAACCTGCCATTTGCTTCTCAGTGCTCCCTTTAGTTATAGCTGGCGCAAAACTTCTGGAATCGTGACCCTGAATGCCACCTCAGCTGCCGAGCCTAGGAATGGTTTATGTTTAGCTTAATCAACGAAAGCAATATAGTACCTTTGCTTACTCACAGTGCGTAACACATAAAGTCTGCATAGAAAGTGTCCGCATCTGGTTGTAATTTCAAAGTGAGCAGCACCTAAATAGTCCTTATTTTATATTTGTTGTATTTATAACAATGGTTCCTACGTTTTCAAACTTAAGTGGCTAGGTATTACAAAGTCAGAGCAGGGAAATAATTGCAAATGTCCTCGACTTCATGAAGCATGATTCACAATTTCTATGTGGAAGAAAAAACTGTGTCAACAATGGGCACGTTGCTCACAAGCTGAAAGACAGCATAGATTTTCAAGGTGGTGCTACAAATCTCAGAAAAATTATAAAAGATTTAGGGTTCAACTGGAAGAAAACGAAATCAAATAGACGAGTTTTAATAGAAAAGCACAACATACAATCAGATCAGACTGAAACATTCAATGCCATAGCCAGGATTTGAACCACGGATTTTGAGCATGTTGCCATGATAGCTTAGGTGGTTAGAGCAACGTCACAGAAAGCCTAAGATCCTGGGTTCAAATCCCGGCTATGGCATTGAATTTTTCAGTCTGATTCTACCTTTCCAAAGGACTATAATTTTATGTGTACTTATATCACATAAATTTCAAGATAGTGCTACAAATTTCAGAAAAATTATAAAAGATTTAGGGTTCAAGTGGAAGAAAACAAAATCAAATAGAAGAGTTCTAATAGAAAAGCACGACATATGATCTTAGCTGGAAGAGTACCTTATTCAGAGGTATAAATTAGAGGGTCGAACTATAGTGTATGAAGATGACTTATACATACACAGCAGTCGTACAACATCTAAAAGTTGGAGTGACGAGTCGCATCAAAAAACAGGAGATTTTCATCAAGAAATGAATACAGAAAATTACATGAAGTGAATCAACACCATGTTTATACCTAATATGCCTGCTGGGCCTGTTCTGGTTATCGACAATGCTTCACAATGCGTCAATATTCAAATTGACAAACCATCTACCTCAAATTCACTGAAGGAAGAAATGAGAGCTTGTTACTTAGGTATAATATAGTTTTTGATGAAAGCATGAGTAAAACAAAGCTATATAACTTAAAGCCAACAAACTGCTTCAGAAGTCTACATACTTGACCAGATTTTAATACATGGCCATAATGTACTTATACTGCCACCGTATCACCCAGATCTAAGCCCAATAGAATTAATCTGGGCGGATGTCCAAAAATCGGTGGTCTTCAGCGATTTGCAGAAATTGGAAGGCCAGAATGGGAAAATGTATGTCGACAAGTTGAATAAATTGAGACCCATTATTTCGAAAAAGATGGCATAGCAGAAAATCAAATAGAATTATCATCCAGGATGATGGTGCAGAAACTAGCGACAGCAGTGATGACGGCAAAGAGTGATTCCGCAGAAGAGGAAGGGCTGTCAGGTGTGGAAGAATTGGAGGCAGATGTTTGACAGGCTTTTATATCAAGTGCTTCTTACAGCGGTGGATTTAAATATACTACATATAACTATAAGTTTATCAGTGCAGCGCAGTTTAGTGCAATGCAATGCAATGCATAACCAGTGTGCGGATATTTGACAATGACTGTCCCACGCACTCCTGCAGCATGCAGACGACTGGTCACCTCCTGATCTTGTAAGTAACTCGCTTCATAGCTGTCATTAAGATTTTCACATGTCTAGAACTGTTGCTCCAATTATAATGTAGTGTTAGTAGAATACTTCAGTATTTAACAAGGTTTGATTTTCCATGATGTTGGTACTATTTCTGCAGGTTGTGATTTGATTTTACGAAAGGTTTGTAAATGAATGGAGGTTTGGTGCTTTGTGCAACTGGTACTGCTTTTTAATTCTCCATTGTCAGTACACATATATATCTAAAGGAAGAAAATACCACTCTCTGTATTCCATAATAAATTCAAATGCATGAATGTTATGTTTAAATACAGAGAGTATTTGTGTTTAAATATCTCAAGGCCCATGTGTGGGTGGGGGAGCAAAAGAGAATACAAAAAAGTGGAAGTGTGAAAAGCACAAAAATGAAAGTGTGTACTAGACAAAAGAAAAGGAAAAAATATGTGTTATAAACAAAGGAAATCCATGGAAGAAAAATATTATTGTTTAGTTTTCTTTGTGCTTTCCAATCATTATAACTGTCATACTCTCTTCTGAGTTGCTATGAGGGACAAGAAAGTGTTTGCTGATTTCTAAAGCATTCCCAGCATTATTGAAACCAACAGGAAAGTATATGGTATCATCATCCTAAACTATCTTGGAAACGGTCATGGTGCCAGCAGCCATGATATTCTCATATAAATAATCTTCGAATGATGTCCAATTTTTCTATTTTGTTTCATTGGTCATTATCATGGCATTCATTGTCTCAAAATCCAGTTTTGTGGAACCAGTTGTGGATTGTAACTTCCAAAACTCACTGTCATGCAGCAGCAACATAATGTATTGCATATAAGGGGGCATAAAAACTCTTGAATTTATGCATTTTGAAAAAAGGTATATCATAAGCAGGACCCGGATTTTGGTGATCTAAAATATCGATAAAGTTACCTAAAAAAATGACTAAAAAAATTTGAGAGTATGAGAGTACAGCACAATTCTTACTTCTGTAACGTTAGAACTGAAATTAAAAATTAATATTAATTTAAACTCGCAAATTTATGGGTTCCATGAAGATGAATGTATAAAAAAAAAATCTTGCCTTATTCAGAATTATTGCAGTAGATAGGTAACCAGCAGCATGCGCAAGTTCTTAAAAATTAGAGAACTCATGTTGTTGGAAAGCACATTTTTGTACTGTGAGAAACTCCTTTCCACAGCCACTGATGCAACTGGAGCATACTTGAGAGATGTTAAATTACTGGCATTGAGATCATCTTCAGTGCAGGAAGTATCAAATTTTTCACCAGTTAGCACTTGAGAAATGCGATACAAAGTTTTGTATCCAGAGTTTTTATCAAGAACACTTTCCACTTTCTTATATACCCTTCCTCCAATTTCTCCCCCTACACTTTTCAAATCAGATGCAATTATGTTAACTAAGAACTTTCCAGACTTGTACCTTTATCTTTCTCTTGTACAGGTGTGATTCCTTGTGTTAAGCAGCTGAAATTTGCCTTTTTGAAGGATAACTGTCCTTCAGTTTCAGTGTTTAACAATTGTGTTTTAGCCATATCAATTGCACTAGGATCATTAAAATTCAATGTTTCAATAACATGTTTCACCATCTGGAAGTGATCACAATAATAAATTGCTGAATTTATCCAGATGCCCCATTGGGTGATGATAGGAATACTGGGTGTCATACTTGAAGAGCAGTTTATAAGAGGGAGCCTTGACAAAAAGTTTTTTCGTCTTTGACATTAGGCAATCCACTTGAGAAAAAGTGCTCTAACTTCCTCTGGCACCCTATGCACAGCGTGTGCTCAGCAAATAATGTGCACCATTTTTTAATAAAAAGCTTGTATTGATTTCCTCCTTTCATAATTCATCATTTTTGGTACCTTTAGGCCATAACAAAAACATACATTTTTCAAAGAGTTTACAAATTGTGGAGTGATTAACAGTTTCCAGTACCTCACTTGTAATCAGAAACACTTCACCTGGTCTGTCGATCTCCAATATACCAAAGATTATGTTAGCCACATAACGATTTTCTACATCACTCATTTCGTCAATGGATACGAAAATCTTCTTTCCATGTACTTTTCTCCGTTATCTTGTAATGGTGTTGTCGTAACATTGTGACAGGTACTTCTTACGAAGAGTTGATTCGTCTGTGATAGGACGTCAAAATGTAGTTCTAGGAAACTCTTTAATTTAGCATTGTTCAATGTACAAAGTGGGATGTTTGCAGAAACTAAAGCTTCACAAAATCTCTGTAAAATTCTGAGGATATACCCTCCTTCATTGATATACCTTGTTGCACTAAAAGTTGCATGGATTTCTTATTACTTGTGAGTTGCACTGCCTGTATTGGCTTATCATGACCCACATGTTGCAGAACAGTAAATTTTCTTTCGCCTGATACCTTTTTCACACATCTTACAAAATAAGACTTCACCGATCGCACAGAAAACATCATTTTCGAATTCAGATACAATCTGTCTTAAATGACAAGATTTAGATGGTTTTATTTTAGGCATGGCTGAATGAAGGTACGAAAACTGAACTGAACACCAAACTTTCCTCTCAGAAAATCTGTAAATAACTAAATCTGTGACAATGAAAATAACATCAAACACTTACCTTTCAATTTACACATTGTCTAGCGGCTGTGAAACTGACTTCCAACATGTACATTGTTCGACACACTGATCAAATATTCATTTATTTCATTAGATTAAAGATAAATGTTAAATAATTTAATAATTTTACAGCAATAGTAGCCTTTGCCACTGGGCATGCACCAGTGAGAAAGCACTTTACACATAATAGGAAGGTTTCAGGGCAACATGGACTGTAGACTGTGCGGGCCTGAAACTGAAATAGCCTGTCATATATTATGCTCCTGTGAAGCGTTAGCATCAAGGAGATTAAGATCTTTGGGAAACTTTTTATGGAACCAGAGGACTACTACCCCAAGACACTATTGGGCCTGTGTAATCTGTGAGGGACACAGGACTAGTGTGAAGGGGTAGCAATCATTACAGTTAGCATAATAACCCTTTAGGCTGCAGTGCAACCGGAGCTTTTGCAGATGAGCCTTAGGTCACAAAAAAAAATAGTAATAATAATAATAATAATCATAATAGCAATAATTTTAGTTAATCTAATTTTGTGCAAAAAATAAGAAACACAGGGACCTAAAAAGGAAGTAGAATGCAAAAAAAAAAGACTAAAAATGACATAAAAATTTAAAAAAAATGACCTGAAACTTTGAAAACAGAAAATATGACGAAAAATGCCCAATAAAATTAATATTTTTATAACCAGAGGTTCATGTCCAGAATTTTAATACTTAACAGCAATGCATACTTTATAAGGAAAAAAATATGATATATCATCAAAAATTGGACCCTGATCATAAAAGATACTACAGTAATCAACATATAATAGAAGCAATTTAAAAGTTGTAAGTCATGGAAATGAGATATTGAATTTACTTACATATTTAAGTGCATTTTTATAACATTATTTGAATGTTTATCAACTATAAAGTGAGATATATAAACAAGTGATTACACTCACATATTTGCAGTTAACAGCATGAATAATTGACAAATCTTATCTTGAAAATGTATCTCTTCATTTCATCCTTCTACTTCACTTGCAGTGTGAAATTCATGTTAGATCACGGTCCAGTATTAATTTACAAATACCGCATAAATACAAAATGCCTCCCCAAAAGAAATAAAAAAATAAATAAATAAAAAAATACACATACAGTGCACAATACTACGATTAATTATCCACTCATCACTGTTTAATATGTACCTTTTTACTTTCTCTACCACATACATAGTAGGAACAGGAGGTATTGCATGCCACCCAAAAATTTGATACCGAGATTTCACTGGAAATACATGCTTTGA
Source organism: Deroplatys truncata (assembly GCA_030765065.1). Lineage (NCBI taxonomy): Eukaryota > Metazoa > Arthropoda > Insecta > Mantodea > Mantidae > Deroplatys > Deroplatys truncata. The sequence continues at coordinate 114,005,193 of CM060981.1, forward strand.
GACCCCCTGAATCCAAAAAAAAAAATTTTTAGGAAAATGTGTGCATGTGTGTGTGCGCGCGTATTAGCACCTAGTCATATGCAAATGATAAGCAAATTGCATTCTCGGCTATAATGTAAAGTAGAAATGAAGTGTGATGTAACTTTTTCTCTATGGAAAAGCATCATGCAAGGAAAGAACTACATAACTACAGCATTAGGCAACATTTTCTTTGAACTATACAATAATATAAATATACACTTAGATTGTACACCATTCAGATTATGAGTGACAGTTGACTCCTCCAGACTGTGTCATGAAATATTTTTATGTTAATTACAAAATTGACAATAAATATTCACTGTGCAGTAGTGAACACTGTTGTAAGTCTCGCAACACAGAGTGATTTTGGTGACAAAATCAGTTCATCTTTTGTTATCTTGTAGCCATGGTGAGCAAATTCTGACCTTGGCAGTGAACAAAGTTTATACTGGCAAATGGTAAATAGAGTTGAGTCTCAAGGATGTCTTGAAAACCTTTCTCATAGTTTAAAACATACCAATGCTCAGTGAGTGTATGTAAATCACCTCAGTATTTGCCCTTAATCTTAGACATTTCACAGCAATACAAAAGTTTTGATGCCATGTTTAAGATTTTTTTTCCCAGGGTAAAATACAAAATTATGTAACATTATTTATTATAATTATAATTAAATATGAAATAACTTGCAGTTGCAAAATAATCACTTTTCTAGTATTAAGATATTAAATGCAATTGCTTGTTTGAAGGCTTTTTCTTGAGAGAACTTCACTAAATCCAAAATAATGATGGGATTTGTGTATAATAAAGTGTGTGACCATTTAGTTTGATTCAGCATCTTGTGTTGTTCTAAGATAATTTTTAGAGGGAGGGAGGATATGTTGTGTTTAAACATTTAACATTGCTTCTAAATATATTATTTTCCTTAGGTGCTGTCGGTGCTGAAACCCCGTGGAATAAAAGTTGTAGCAGGGCTGCCCATAGTGAGGAACAGCATAGGTTCCGATGCTTATGTGGCAGATGAAATCATCATCTCACGGAACAAAAGTAGGGTTCGCATTGGAAATACTGATGCAGAAGGCAGGATGATCATGGCGGATGTACTTTGTCGGGTAAGTATTCATTAAAGGTTTTACCTATTGTGCAATATATTCCAAGTTCAGTTGGAGTACAGTTAAAACTGACTTTCTTCATGTTGCTATTATTGCAAGGCACTTATAAATACTTGTACATTTATTAGGTCATTATATAATAGATTTAAAAGGTAGCTACTACATTCATGTTGAAGGCAGCAATAAAGAGAACAGTAATATTTAGTGCTAAAGTTACTACACAGGTGTATGGTGAATTTGGTTTCAGTATAGTTAATATTTCAGTTTCAAACAAAACATTCATACCTACTTCATATAGGGAACACAGTTATAAATTTGCTCTCAAACAATTCAGCCATCATCAATATGAATATAAAGAAAGTGGACTTGACTTGAGTATTGTAGTGATGGAGTCAGGTTGTAATTACCCTTTACATTGAAATCTAGGGGTTTGTTGTATTATCTCCTATTACTATTGTTTTTGTTAAATAGCCTTGTCCCTTTAATTAGGGACAGTAGTTTGTTAACTAAGTTTTCTTTAGGAAAATCGTCATTTGGGTGTATCAGACCCAAAAGTTCATATCTTTTGGAAGATTATATGAGAGGCAGTTTCATCCTCTTTGTTAGATAGCCTACATACTGGTTCCTCTCTAAAGATTCCCATTGTATGTAGATGTTTCCATAATCTGCAATGTCCTGTCTAGAGTCCGGTTATCAGGTTTATTTCAGATCTATTGAAATTAAGTACGTCTCAATAAGTGAAGATATATTGCTCCTCTTTCTCTGTGTTTGCATCCCTCTGTTTGGACCCATCACAATTGGGGTATGATTGATCCACTCAGAAATGGTTCTTCAAACAGAATTTAAGGATATGGCAAAAACTGGTTCAGGTCCAATAAATGTTTGAGCAGATCATTTTCTTGCAAGGATATCAGCTTTTACATTGCCTAAAAGTCCCTTATGTCCAGGCATCCACTCAAGATTAACCTTGTTGTGTTTTGCCAGTTGCATAGGGTTTATTAGGCAATTTCAGACTAACTTAGATGTTATCTGAAAACTTGCAATTGCTTTTTTTCTCTGACATCCCAACTGTCAGAGAAAATGCAAATGTTGCTTCCCTTGTAGCCCCTTTTTAGGTTCTCTGTGACATAGGTTTCAAATGCATAAACTTCAGCTTGAAATAGTGGTATTGCGACCAAGAGTAACATAAATTGTAACACTAACATCACTTAAGTTTACTCACTTACACAAGTGAGTAAACTTAATTGATGTTAGTGTTACAATTTCGACTCACCTTTAAATAAATAAATATCACACTTTGTGTTTCCCCGTTTACTCCAGCTCAGATCCATTGTCCATTTTAGACCCATCTGTATACTAAATTAGGCTACCTTCAGGACATTGCATCTTGTTCTGACACTATTCTAACACCATGCTGACTGGCTTGTCAAAACATAATTTTGATATATAATCACTACCCATCTCATTAGACGATCACTACTGGAGGTTATTGATTATATTTGTAATTCTCATATCCCTAAAGTATTAAGGTTGTACCAGTTTGAGTTTAGGTTCAGCCAATAAGCCCCCAGCCAAGTACTTCCTTTGATGTATAAATCACTAGCAGGCAGGTTAAGGAGGACTTCTATTATGGCTGATGGTGCGCTTTTCATTGCCCCTGTTATGCAAAGGCAAATCAACCTTTGAATACTGCAAAGTAAGAAACGGGACAAGCTCTACAGTTGCTGGACACGTAAACTGTATCAGAAACCTCGACATATTCTTCCTGGATATATGGCCTAAGTTGTATAATTGCCTTCTTTTACAATCTATTTTATTTGAATATATTTTAATCTATGTGTTTAGCTTGCAGCAGTATTTTAGTAATAACTATCATTGGGTTCTTTTCTTAATTTTATATGAGCTATGAGTCCTCTATTTAATCTCAGAGTGTTGTTACAGATAAGATTCCATGATAAATAATTTTAATGCAAGTATTTTTTTTTCCCCCAATATGAATTTTCTGTTATTATCGAATAATTTTCTTTCACATCTATAATTAATTTATATTCCTCATCATATTTCATGCCAAATTATTAAGTCATGTATATATGCAGAAATATAAGAAGTTAAGAGCTGGTTTATGCAATCTGAGTGCTATTGGAATGGTATTCTACATGATTGGAATGCTGGTACAATAATGATCTGCACAGTATGAATGCTGGTAAGATTGCAAGAAAATAAATGATCATTTTTATTTATTTGTATTTTATATCATTGAGCACCATTTTAAAATCTTATTATCGCAAACTCCATTCAAAATGAAGAATTCCCACATATTCATATAATTCATTACAGCTAAATTATCCATTAATAATTCTTATTCTAATTTATTATTTATAATAATTTTATTGCTAATAATTCTTTATTCTGTTGTTAAAAAAAATTCCTTTTTACATATAATCTCTTGATACTAAATTAATATATTTTCACATAATAACTCTAATGATTTTATGATATATATAATATGATTTTCAAATGCCTTTCAAATAGCCATCCTTTAATTGTACTCTCATCTTCATTAGTATTATGTTTACAAGCTAACTTGGGATATTATTTGGTTATTATTAAAGATGGTTACATATGTTTTTCCATTTTATTCATGTTGTATTTCAAGGTATTAAACTTAACATAAATATATATTCTTAACAGATATTCATCATTATCCTATCCAAAGTCTCATATGCATGGTTACGATGAATATGTATATCGAAGTTTTCAAACTTTTACCAAAAAAAAAAATGTAATTATATCACTGTGATATGTACTGCTTTTTTCTAGATTTGTCCTACAATATTGTACATGTAGATTTTCTTTCTGTCTTATATGGTGACAGTGAATCTCTTCATTATCCGGTACTGATGTTTTATTGCTCGGATATGATAGATAACTTCTAATATGTACATACTAGCTACAGGCATGATACTTAATTTTTTTGAATAATTATCTGCAGGATTGACTTGATTCATCAGTCATTATTGCTATAGCTCTCTTTTGTAACTGAAATGCTTTTTCTCATTCTGCTGATGCACCCCAGAACATTATTCCATACCTTATATGACAGTGAATATGTGCAAAGTATGCATTTTTAATAAACACAGCTTATCAAATCTAAGCTGTCAATCTGAGATTGTAATATGAGCCGTTAGTGATTTATCTATTTTATTTGACTAAGCCAGTCACTTTTGAATTCTGACTACAAAGCTACTCTCTCAAACTTACAATAAGTGTTAACTTCAAATCATGTAATTCTATTTCTTTTAAATTTATTCTGAATGTACACACACCAAGCAGTTGTCCCTCCAGTTTTCTTTTGCCCTTAACATGCTAAAGCTATTCGTATCAATAAAGCATGCCATGCTTATCATGTGGAGGAAGGAACCAACACTATATATGCATTGTGTAAGGGTAATAAAGAATATACAACTCTGTTACTGAATGCTTTGATAGTGGAGCAATGCTTCTGTGTCAACATCTGATTCTATAAGTTCCCTTTTTAGCCCTAACATCTTTTTGTCCATGACTTCTTTTTCTTAGGCATGCAAGAATAAAGACTTTAGTATTCACAATACTTAAAAGAACAGAGAGGAAAGGCGGAGTGTTATTAGTGAGAAGACCATAAATAGAGAATGAACAAATTTGCACTAGATCACAAGAGAAGGCAATGGCAAACCACTCTTTGAGTCCTCCTCCTCCTCCTTCTTCCCTTGTTTACCCTCCCCATTGTTAGAGCTTACAGCCCCCAGGGCTTACAAACAGGTGCCTGGGGGTGACAGACACCCGATCAGAGAAGAACAGCTTGGATGGGTGATCAGCCCTAAGCTGGTATGAGAACGAGGAAGAGGATGATATGAAATAATGGTGAGATGAATGAAAGGAAAGGTAATGATGGAGCAATTGGTGGAATGAATGGTGGGGGAAACCAGAGAACCCCGAGAAAACCTGCCCAGGCACCACCTTGTCCACCACAAATCCCAAATGCAGTTTCCTGGGATTAAACCCTTGGTGAGAGGCAAGTGGTCTAATCACTCAGCCACGGCACCACTTCTTTAAGAGTCCATGTCTAGAAAATCCAGAATTGGATTACTAGGAGCCTGCTCGAATCAAAGTACTGTTACTACTGCTACTTGTATCAAAGGAAAAGCAATCTATGTATACACACTTCGCTGGAGCTAAAGGAATTCGAAAACTTGCATTTCCTTAAGCACTGTGTATAGAGTAATTCTTCTGAAATTAGGTAACCTGTCTTAATTCATCATTATTAAAACTTTATTATTGAACAGTTCATGTTTAAAGAAAAATTAAATATGCTTGTACAAATGCACAACTTTATAACAAACTCATCACATCTACAATATACGTTTTTCTCCCTTTTTTTTTCCTTGCTTGGCATAGCACTGCTAACATTAACACCTGTAAATTCAAATGCAAGCTGCTTAATTGTCTTGTTTTACAAGGGATTTCTACCCTTAGGCACATTAAAAAGTTGTAAAATTGTTCTTTGTGTTATTACTATGTAAGAATTTCCCTTGGTACTGAGCTCAGGGGTAACTGCAGATTCTGCTATTATGTAGCATTTACACACAATCAACAATTTAACAGTAGTAAATAGTGCACAGCAACTTTACACGAAACTGAGTTTGGCCAGGTGCTAAAGCAATGCAGTAATGGAGTGCATGCCTTATATGTGATGAATTTAATTAAAATATTAAAAAATAATGGGTAAAGAAAATCATGTTACTGTTACACGGAAGATAATATTCAATGAGATGTGGACTGTAATTTTGAATATTTGTATCATATATAAAGCTGTGGTAAGAGAAAATGACAGAAAATATCATTAATATCTTAAAAACTGTGTTGTTTCTAGCTGGTAATTTGTTTCAATAATTTTGCAGTTCAGAGAAATGGCAGTCAAGGCACCAAATCCTCATCTAATGACAATAGCAACACTCACTGGCCATGCTGTTCTGACATTTGGACTTGGCTACTCTGTAAGTTTTGCTGTTGGGCTATTTTTAACACATGAATCACTATAGTGTGATGAAACCTTAAGTACTCATCATTGCTCTTATTAATTTTCACTAAGCATTCATTAATCATCTCTTCAGACCTGCTTCATGTAGCAGATCTAATTTTAGATTTAACTAATGCTTTTAATACAGTTGATCAAAATATTTTAGTAAAGAAATTGGATGCGTGTGATGTCAGAGGACTAGCCAATCAATGGCCTCCTATGTTGAAAATACATACCAAACTTGAATTAGACAGTGCATATTGAAATCCTGCAACCATTAAATCTGGTGTCCCCCAAGAATACATATTAGGACCAGCTCTGTTTTCAGTTTACATCAATGTTCTTTCTGCCTTTAAACAGTATACTAAAGTAATATTTCTGGTGAATAAACCATATAATCTAATCTTAATTCTTATAAAGGTTTATAAAAACTGCACGATTGCAACAAATAGATTATTATTGATATTATGTTAGTTTGAAAATTCCATTTTTATATTTTTGACACAAAGTGTCCCTCAAATTGAAATCTAGTAATAAAACTAATTCTTGGATTATAGAAATTGGGACAGTTTCTAATATTGTGATATAATTGATAGCACAAATGTACTTTAGGACTATCGTAGACAAAATGTCACCTTAAGCTTAGGTATTTTATATAATTTATCCAAACAACGTTATAATATTGCAACCTGATGCTTGTTCCAGGTTGTGATGGATAATGGTCCAGCTCGTAAGGCATCTCATGCGCAAGAATTGCAGGCTGCTGCTGATGAAATGGGAGACATGTTTGAGATCAGCACAATTCGCAAAGAAGACTTTGACTTCCATAAAGGTATGCTTTTTCAATAAAATATTGTTGTATAAGGATGTTTTGAAAAGTATTACATCCTAAGCAACAATATGCGAGCTATGTACACAAAACTGACATGGACATTGGTTGAAATAATATGCTGTTATTGAAATCCTCATAGTGGAGGGTTGTGCACCCATGGATATACATTGAAGGTTGAACACGCTTTTCTAATGCAATATTCTTTGGAAGAGAGGACTTCCTTTCCCAGATTGTTACTGGTGAGCCATGGGCTCACCATTATCACCTAGAGAATAAGTGACAATCATTGGAGAGCAAGGGCTCACCAAATCTCAAAAATTTCATAGTAGCTGTTCAGGCAAAATTTTATGACAATCGCATGGAATTGGGAATGTTCAGTACACACAGAATATAAGGAGTATGGCTACACTATCAGTTCTACTGTTTGTAAGGGCGCTGATGACCTTAGCTGTTGGGCACCCTTAAACCGCATCTCATCATCATCATCAGTTCTACTGTGTTGTGGGGAATTTGTAGAAGTTGTGACTGCTGCAAGCTCAGCCTGGAAAAGAACTATTCTCCACTATGACAGTGCTTGACCACACACAAGCTAACAAACACGAGCTCCATTACAGTATCTAAAATTTCACAGATGTTACCCCATCCTCCATATAGCCCATACCTCACATCTTTCGAAATGCTCTAAGAACAGGAAAATACAAAGTGAGAATCGCTCATACCTGTGTCTGGCTTCCTAATGAATGAGAAACTGATGGCGCATGCTCAAAATTGCAACTGCAGCGGTAAAATATCAAAATGGTACTTATTTTAAAAACACACATTGTATTGTCATTTGTATAGGTTAGGTAGCAGTACATTTCTAAATATTAAGCCAAGGTTTGTGCCATTAGTGAGTTGGCATAAGTAAGTTTGCAATAGGTTAGATGCATAGGTGCATTTTGGTATAGATATTTAAAAAACAATGGTTTGGCATTTATATAGTTCTTGGAGGTAGTATAAAATAGGATAGCTATACGTATAGCGTAGTTTGAAAACGGGTTATGAGATTTCAAACTATTAGGTTATATGGGGTTTCACTCTTAATATATGTAGTTTATCTAGGTTAATGAAAAAATGGATTTGGCATATATAGAAACACATTGGTAAATTGTCATTATAGTAGAGAAGATGGTGGAGTGTGTCTTGATTCCAATTTATGCTAACACATATTTTAAAACATTCAAAATTGAGTAAAGCAGGAATGAAATAGTAGACCTACTGTACAAGTATCTTACTTGTTTTATTTCTACCAAGTGTTGTATAATACAGATGTATAGGGTAGTTAAATTATATTCGAACCCACTCACGGCCTCTCTCTACTGCGCAAGACAGCCGGCAGTGGCAAACTACACTGCTTACCTTATAATAGATGCTGGAAATGTTGAACTTCTGCTTTCAAACAGGCAGCATATCTCGTGTAAATATTCTCGCTCACTCTCCGAAGCTCAGCAGCACTGCATTTATTGTTTCATCAAAGAATATGGGTCCTATTATTCTTCTAGCACTTATCGCACACCACACTCCAATTTTCTGATCATAATGAGGCATTTCATCACAAGAATTCCTGCTGCTGAGCTTCGGAGAGTGAGCAAGAATATGTACACAAGATATGCTGCCTGTTTGAGAGCAGAATGTCAACATTTCCAGCATCTGTTATAAGGTGAGGATTTTAGTCCGCCTCTGCCAGCTGTCTCGCGCAGTAGAGAGAGGCCGCGAGTGGGTTTGAATATAATTTAACTACCCTATATTAGCCATAAGGCTTACTATGCTACACTGAAATTTGTGCAGATTACATTTCAGAAACAGTATTGAGCCAAGTGTGTGTAGTTAAAAAAGATCATACACTCAGGAAGAGGTAATGCTGCTATTACAGAAGGTAAATGTGGAAGAAAATAAAACCATAATGCAGTTTTTGTTAAGCTGTTTCATTTTACAATTTCCTTATTCCTCTCCTCAAATTTATTTTTCTGAGATCTTATTCCTATTAAATAATGCCTCAGAACTTCATTCTGGGCATTGTTCTAGCAGAACTTCCATTTCCTATTCATATATCCCTCAGCCATTTTTCTGTAGAGTTCCTCCTCACAGCTTTACCCTGAGCATATCTTCCCGAATTGAATTGTCCCCATGTACAGTTTTTCCAAATTGTTTGTTATCTTGTTATGGTTACACCTTCCAAACAGAATTGACTAGTAATCATTCTGTTACTCTTTTTAATGAGAATAAGTTTTAACTACTTTTAATAATGATTGGTGCAAAGATAATCAGTTCTTCTCAATGTGATGAGAAATTACTTTCAGATGGGTTTACCATTGGAGATTCCTCAGGAAAGGCAGAGAATATTGGACTTTTGCCAATGTAAGGCAACACCCATAACTTAAGTTTTAGGCAAAGTGGTTGTTATTATAGATGTTCCTCATGATCATGCGCCTAACCAAGAAGTTGAAGCTGAAATAAGAATTAATTGACTGAAAGGGACAGCAGCAGAACATCCTGAGATAACACCAGCAGAGCCTCTCTGGACAGAGTTAACCCAGAAATCCTTCGGGAGTGTTGTTTGTTGCCTGAATGGTAAAACTTAAAAGTATATTGTACAGCAAGAATGCCTCAGATCAGATATCAGACCCTTCATCCTAGAAGACCTGGCAGTTATATTGGAGCATTATCAGAAAACATTGAATGGTGGCAGTTTTCCCTTGTTTTATAATCTTGCCAAAAATTAAGAAATATATGAAGTGGTTGTTTTTGGAACCAGGAGGAATGTGGAACTTCTGATCTCCGAGACCTAATATGTTGATGGTACATTTAAAATCTTGCCTACTATTTTTATGCAGATATTTAGTGTTGGGTCATTGCAAAGTCCCAATGTGGATTAACCAGCATGTTTCCCATTTATATATGCACTTCTTAGCACAAAACATGAAACATCTTACTTAGAGGTATTCGCTACAGAGAGATAAAGCAGAAGCACTTCACCTAACATTTAAACACTACTGTGAATAGTGTGCAACTTTGAATTGGCATCAGTAAATGCAGTAAAGGATGATGCATTTCTGGAGTGTACAATCTCTCATTGCTTTTTTCACCTCTGTCAATCTGTATGTTGGAAAGTTCAAGGGGGAGGGCTACAGTAAGGTACAATGACCTGGAGGACAGATCTGTGAAAATACATCCACTTGATGCTGGGATTACTGTTTGTTGCAGCAGAGTCATTTGAAATTTTTTTTGAAATATTGCCTGACAGACTACAAGAAATAAATATTTCAAGACTACATATATCTCGGGAATGCCTGCAAGAGGATGGGGCATGCCATGCTACTTTGCTATAAAGCAGAATATTGGAGCTGTTGCAATGCAACACTTGGGACATCGTATAAATAGCTTTTCCAAAGGATGTAGGGAAAAATGCCAGGGAATAAGGTTTTGCTGTTAACACACTTAGGTCAATGTGACAATACCAATCTTAATTAACTTATTAATAAATGCTTACATTTGGAAGAAAACCACCACAGACAAACGAAAACTAGAAAGCCTAGGTTATGTAGGATTTTGCCATTAATATATTTGTGTAGATTAGTGTGGAAATATGTTGGGCGATTTCAAAGTATTAAATGGGGTTTTGCTTTTGACTTCATATAGGCTAGTAAGAAAATAGGTCATTTTGAATATAAGTTTAAATAAAGTGTAGCTGTTGATATACAGTAAAATCTCGTTAGTACGTTTTTGCGGGGACCCAAGGATTTGGACGTCATAGACGGGAAAACGTGTTAACGAAAATACATAATCTGCAACTTAAGAACATATTTATGTAATAAAATCTAATAATACATCTTACCTCAAAAACGGATGTGAAATATAGACACTATTTACATTGGTTTGAAATACATATCGATAGTTGATTGCTTTGTTGGTTTTAATGCCAAAATTTTACTGTCCATCTTGTTTAGTAAAGTCATTACATCATCATCAACTTCGAAACTGCACACATATCGCTTCACTATGTCCATTGCCTGCATGGCTTCTGACACTGTAGGTACTGGCTCAGGATCTGGTTCATCGTCACTTTCGTCTCCCAATAATGCTTCATCTTTCACTTGTTCTTCAAGTATTTCATCTATCGTCGCTGTTTCACACACTGGAATTTCATTGTCAATGTTTACATAGTTTTCGAAAGACACGCCGGCATCGTCTGCTATTTGGCGCCATTCTTCACTCTCGGAAAACTCGTCTTCCTGCATAATTTCATCACCAAGAACTCGGCAAAAACCGGCTTTATTAAAGCAGTTCCTAATGGTATCTTGCGTCACACAATCCCAAGCAGTTCTAATAAAATGCATGGCATCTAAGACTGTGATTTTTCTTGTCGATTTCAGTGCAGCCAACCTTCTCTGTACCAGCCTCTTACAATATGCATGTTTCATGCACCGAATTATGCCACAGTACCGTCTATTGGCACATTTGAAGCTCTAGCTTGTGTAAACCACTTTAGCAGAACATCTTCTAATTCTGGAAACTGGCCAGGGCGATTACGTTTTCTTTTAGCATTTTTTCCTTCTTCAAAAGCAGTTTCAATTAGTTTACGTTTGCTAACAATTGTGTTTAAGGTTGACGGAGGAATGTTTAACTTCCGCGCTATATCCACACGTTTCATATTTGGATTGCGATCTACTTCCTCAAGGATTTTCAGTTTTTCACTGTTGGTTATTTGCCGCACTTTCTTTTTCTCCATTGCGAACAAAAAGTTAAAATACTTTTACGTTTCGTCAACACTCAACAGCATAAACTAACCACACCAAGCCACTGTTAAACTAAAGCGTCACCGCAGAACACCAAAGAGCGTCACTAAAGCATCCCCCCCCACACACACACACACAAAACGCGTCCCTGAAATACGTACATGCATGGTATTGGCTGCCGGTTCCACCCCGCCTGGTTTGACCAAAGTAGCGAATGAGAACATCTAACTTTGAATGTAGTAAATCTACTCCCGCTGGGCCGTTACTTTTATAGCGAATGAGGGCATCAAACTTCGAACGTAGTAAGCGGGAGTGAGAAAACGTACTAAACGAACGTTATTAATGCATTTGATGCATTTTGTGCCGGGACTTTTATAATTCAACGCAATACACGGGAAAACGTGTTAATGAGGAACGTGCTAACGAGATTCCACTGTACTTGGTAAAGGTTACCAGCAAAATAGGTTAAGAAGCTTTTACAAATATTGGGTTAATATTACTTCCATTATATTTAAGTAAATATTACTACCATGCAAATTAAAAAGAAAATAATAAGCATACTATGCCTAATAACAATGCTAGGGGCAGTGCTAAACTGGCTGTCAAAGAGAGAGGATGTGTGAATAGTCAGCTCCTGGAGTGGAAGGAAAAATGGAATAAGAGACAATGGGAGTAAGCATTGAAGTATACAGAGGAAGAATCGGAGCTTTTAATAATACAAAGTGGAGTGAGAATAAAATGAAACAAGACTTAGAAGAGATGGTAAATATATTTCTTCTACTTAGTATAATAGCCACTTTATTGATAATTGGCAGAATCAAAATTAACCCCGAACCTAATGGGAATCAGGCTGTCGTGGAGGAAATTTTGGATAGAATAAAGAACATGGATGAGAAAATTGGTACTAAACTGAACGGGGTGAAGAAAGAACTAGTGGAAATTAAGGAGGAAATAAGAAACGAGGTGCAAGATATGAGAGTAAAGGTACAGAATGTTAAAAGAAAAGTAGAATTTCTACAAGAGAGATATAGAAGGTTCAGCCTGGTCATTGCTGGAGTGTATGCAGGAAAGATGGAGTGTATGGCCCGCACAAGAGGTCAAAGAAATTTTGGAAGGAAGACTGGAAATGGAATTACAGAGTTGGGAGATTGCTGAAGCCTTCAGAGTGGAAAAGCAAAGAGGAACAAGATTGATAGTGTTGCGATTTACTTCTGTGCAGTTTGTGTATGAAGTATTGAAGAAGATGCAAGTTTTAAAAGGAACAGACATTTTTATAAACAAGGATTTATCGGTGGAACAATGCAGGAAGAAGAAACTTGTACATCAAATGAAGAAAGCGAAAATGGAAGGGAAACAGGCACATATTCGGAATCTAAGGTTGTGGATTGATGGTAAATTAGTGGATTTACAAGAAAGTGACACAAGAAACACCGAACTGCAGGAGCAGGAAAATATTCAGCTCGATTCATCAATGGTTGGAGAAACGGAGCAACCATGCACAAGAAGTCCAAAGGGCATTTTAACACCAGCCGGTACAAATAAGCGGGCTAGACAGAGCAAACGTACGTCATTGACACGGAAGAGTGGTGACAGAGAAATAATTACATCAGGAGATAGTCATGCTGGTGACGGAAAGTATACATCAGGAATGAAAGAAAGGAAGCTTATTTCACCGAGGAAGAAGATCCAAGCAGCACGTGGACTAGCAGAAGGAGTAGCGGAGGGTGGTCACAAAGCAGTGGGACAGAAGAGGGGGAGAAAGTATCGTTTCAATACCGAATGGAGGTCTATTGGTCCTAGACAGTAATAAGGGGGGAACATCAAGAAAAGGGAGGGGTATTGAACTAAGAAGCATCTTGAACAGGGTGTGTAAATGGAAAGGAGTTTTTACTAGAAGATAACACTGATAAAAGAATTTGGTTTTACACTTTTATTGTCGTCACACATTATTCAATTTCACATATTGACTTTTGATACACGCCAAACTGAAACTGTTATATTTTCTAATATCACTATAATCACTTATTTACTGCACATTATTAATTCGCGTGTTTCACATTTATAACAAATTTTAAGACGCGAGAGATTTTGTAGAATTGCGATGTGTAACTCGCGAACGATTCTGATGAACTAAGCGATGTTTAACTTCTGAATGATTCTGTTGGACTCAGCGACGTGTAACGTGTGGATGATTTTGTTGAACTGGACAATACTTGCCTCTGTCTTTAGCTTTTTGTACTCCCTCGCCCCGATATGCCTAAAGATTATAACCGAGCTGCTATTGGTTAATAAAGCGCGCCAACATTAGCGTCTATATTTATATCCAATCAAAATTACGAAAACATATGCTCTAAGGAAGAAATCCCCGCCATTTCTAAGAAAAGCGCGCTAATCTGACGTCATTTGCTTGTCTCTAATAATTGATAAACAACTCACCCCTCGCTCATTGTTACCCGCTCTTATTGTCAGTTTCAGTGAGGCCGTGTAAACTTATTTCCTAACAATGCTTATAATTAACAAACCTCTCAAATCAATGTCATACAATAATGCTTATTTGCACTACAATCACTCTGGCATTTACATTATTGTGATACAAATTACTGCCACAACATAGGTTCTTACATTTAAAAAATTTTTCAGCCAATCCTTTAAGTTGATGGATCATTGTGGATGCTTCATTTAATAGAGAATGGTCAGCTTTTACCTTAACGCAAAGGCTGACAATTTGTTGATTTTGTAATTCATTCTCTCTCTTAATATTATTTATTGCTAAGGGCTTCATTTCATTCATAACCTAAAAGAATTGAATGCACACTTGGTTTAAGATATTTAACAACAAATTTCCTTTTAGGCAAAGGAACAATGGGAGAGGATATCATGCAGGCTAACAACAAACCTTCAACACAAACTCCACGTGGTCATCAAGGCCCAGCTGCATTTTTAATGATGATCTCTGACTTAGATAAGGTAAGGATCAAATGAAGGTTTCATAAACATTATTCATCGATACTTGTATTTTAAATATAACTGGAATTTCTGTTAAAAAGTTATAATTTGGAAAATGTATATACAGTAGAATCTCGTTAGTACATTTTTGCAGGGACCTAAGGATTTGGACGCCATAGGCGGGAAAAACGTGTTAACAAAAATGCAAAATATGCAATTTAAGAACATAGTTATGTAATAAAAATCTAATAATTACTACGTCTCCATGGGTAATTGAAATCGATTTTGAGTACAATGCGTGTTGAATTCAATATGTGTTCAAATGGATTTGGATACACAAAGCCTGAGAATAAATAATTCAAGCTTTCATGTTGGCCAACTTGGATTTTTGAGGTTATGAATGTTTTTGAGAAAATAAATTGCGAATTATGGAAGCGACAAGAGTGGCTTTGCTGTGCATTTTATTACACATGTGATAATTTCCGCTAAAAAAGAAAAAAAAAATTATGAGTGTGCATCGTGTTACGAGTACAATAGGAGAATGTATCTTTGGCGTATTCAATACGATTTGAATACAGTAAGTGTTTCCATGCAACAAATTTCGTTCTGATCCTCTTCTAATCCTATTTTCCAAGAGGAAAGTTTTGTTTTTGTATTTTTCCCTTCTTTAAAAGCAGTTTTAATCAATTTAGGTTTGCTAACAATTGCGTTTAAGGTTGCCGGAGGAATGTTTAACTTCCGCACTATATCCACATGTTTCATATTTGGATTGTGATCTATTTCAAGGATTTTCAGTTTTTCACTATTGGTTATTTACTACACTTTCTTTTTTTCATTGCAAATGAAAAGTTAAAATACAATCTATGTATGTTTGGTCAACACTCAACAGTAGAAACTATCGTTGCCTAATTTTTGAAGATTTAGAAGCTTGTAACAGTGATGTGTCATAATTTAAAATAGAGAGTTGAGGGTTGTTACACTACATCACTATGATAATCTTACTTGAACGCGTTTCGGGAGACGGCTTGTCCCCATCGTCAGCATTCTCTCTCAACTAAATTGAACTTAGTTGAGAGAGAATGCTGACGATGGGGACAAGCCGTCTCCCGAAATGCGTTCAAGTAAGATTATCATAGTGATGTAGTGTAACAACCCTCAACTCTCTATTTTAAACTATCGTTGCCGTTTACCACGCCAAGGTAAAGCATTCTCTATCCCGCCCAGAATAATATTTACATACATGCATGTGATTGGATGCCGGTATCCACCCCATGACCGAGGATTGACCAAAGTAGCCAATGAGGACGTCAAACTTTGAACGTGTTAAGCGCCTACTCCCACTGGACCGATCAAGGATTGGCCAAAACAGTGAATGAGGACGTCAAACTTCAAACGTAGTAAGCAGGACCAGGAAAGTGCACTAAGCAAACGTTATTTATTACATTTGGTGATTTGGTACCGGGACTTTTATAATTGAACGTAATACACGGGAAAACGTGTTAATCAGGAACGTGCTAACAAGATTCCACTGTATAGCATTCAAATTCACTCTTTAAAAGTGACACATGAAATGCTTCATATTCTTCAGCTATTAAATCTGTCAGGGGCATCAACTGTATGCTTTAAATATTGCATTTTAACAACCAACAATTAGGGTCATTCTAGCTGCAAATTATAAACAAGTTCCAGTGTACAAAATTTCCGTTTTGCTCAAGTATTCCAAATCGGAACATTTTTTGCCACTCAGGTGGTTGTTTTGGCTCTTCTAATTCATATGTCAAGTATGATAATGGCTATTTTCAACTTGTTATAGTGCTATTTGCTTACCTATTTTAAGTTGCTTGTGCCTATTGTACCAAGCTACAGTATAATGTAACATATTATTTATTTTTACGTACATATTTAGATTTAGACATTGTAAATATGTATTATGCATATTTATTGTAAAGCCATATGTGATATTGTATATCTTGCGGCAAATAAAGATATAATCTGATGCATGGTGCATATTACAGACCTAATTATATCTACAATGTAAATATTCTAAGTAAACCAATTGACTAATGTTTGTATTTGTGGGTTTACAGCATGGTTCAGACTCAGAAGTGCCTCTGAAGTTCTCTCACTTTGACATAGCACCATCTGCAGGTGAGGTACCATGTGATGCAACTGCTGCACCGGTGGTGGGAATGGCAGCATATTACTTACAGGGACGTTTTTAATTATTTTAAGCTTTACAGGAGCTTATGTAAATCATGTTCAGTCATTTGTTTCTACTGAACAATCTTCACTGTGATTCCAGCAATAGATTTTTAGCTCTGATTAAATAAGTGGTATTGGTATACAAAGTGTTAACATTCAGCCATGTTTCCTCTCCCATATACTTTTGCTTTAGTAACTTATATACCTCACATAATTATTCAACATTCCACATTTTGAGGAGATAAAGCACTTAACCATTCTTGCATAAATTATGAATGGGTTGATCTCAAAGTTTTGCTTTGTAAGGTATAGCAGTAGCAATTGTGTTAAATTAGAATAAGTCGCACAGCAACTTAAATCAGTTTGGTAATGAGCTCTGAAATTTCTGTTTGAGTCAACATTGAATACTTTTTCCCTCCGCTTTATCAACATATTCACACTTATTGCATGGGTGTGTGGTTAACATTCTCTGGCTATTAGTTGACTAATCAATTTTCATAGCTTTTTCCCAGATATTTAAAGTGTCATCTAATGGGGGTGAGAGCAGTGAACTTCACATTAAGCTGTCCTCTGCCAAAACCTCAAAATTCATTAGGCAGTTGATGCACTGTCTTCAATAAAAGTTGTAATGGTTTTTCAGCTAAAACAAGGATGTGGTCAACATGCCCACAAAACATGTCCCACCGATAATATAGTAAGCAGAGCAAAAAGTTTGTAATGTTGACTTATGAAATAGTAATTTATATATAATTGCCCCACTGTATGTATGTTCCAATTATTTGAATTTTAAGATCTGAAATGTTATAAGAACTGCTTTGCTTTCTTGATACATGATGTTATGCATGTTAAATAAATTGGTTTTGGACATGCAAGGGAGGAGAGTAGAAAATCTTGCTTTAGCATTTTCATGTTGTGGATGGTGATGGTTATCGCACAGGAAAATCAAGTAGCCCTGTACCTGCCAAGTTGAATGTATAAGAAGGAATCAATTATGTGCAATGATACATGTAAACTTTGGTTTAAGTGAGCTTTATAAAAGTAATTTATTTTCTTTATATATTTATACCAGATAAAAGTGCTCTTATTTACTTTTGTCTATTCTTTGTATGCCATGAATTGGTTTTTTGTGGATATGCTGTAATGAAAATTAAAATAAATAGGAAAGCACACTGTCTTTCTGAACTTGTGTTTACATGGATACCAGGCTCTCTACATGCTACCTTAAGTTAGACATAACCCTTCCTTGAATTGATTCTCTGTGTAAAAATATCAGCTATCCTGCACTTGCATTCTTACCACAGAGTTAAATAAAATGCATTTAAACCTCCAACTATTGATATAAGTATTTATTGCTACAGTTATGAATATAATTATATTTGATAGTTGAATTTTACCATTTAAATTTTACCTGTTTTACTTGCCTTTATTTGTTAATATTTACCTATGATTTAGAGCTTTTAAATATGCTTTCGACACAAGCCACCATCTTACCTTCAGTTGTTACTGGCTTGATCAGCACTACCAGATGTGATTAATTGATCACCACTTTGCAGAGGCTAGCGTGGTTAACCTTGATACTCTTTTAAACAGCCAATAGTATGCAATAAACACACATTAAGTGCTTTGTAGGAACTCTTAAGTTCTTCCTTGTTCTGCAAAGATGCATTACTGCACTTGTATTGCAATGTATTATCAACTTTTGCTGTACACACCCTTAAGTTTTTGTTGCATTCCTCATTATGCCTATTCTAGCCTATCTTCCATACATTGCATCTATACTAGCCTATCCACCCTCCATGAATTTCTTCCCCACTACTTGCAATGCTAGCCTATTCCTCACATTTTCTTTAAAGCTGTGTCAGCCCTTCCTCTCTATAGGTTAGTTTTATTGGCTTCCTTGATATGACTGAGCATATCATCTCCAAATTTAAACAAAACATATTTCCTTTCATCAATATTTCTTTAAACATGTCATTTATTTCGTACTAAAATACAGAAATATTTACATAATTATTTTACAATATTTGCTTATATGAAATTATACTTCAGCCTTAAAAAACATATGATTCTCATATTTATACACACAGAGATGAAAAATTTCAAGACTAAGCACAAATTTCTCATACCTTTATTTTAGGAACAATACCTTTCAAAACATATTATATCTCCTCTATAAAGTGACATCTACATAGAGGATATATTAGTGAGTTGCAGATCTTGAAATTCTCAATATAAATAATGTTGTAGGACACATTATTTTAAACACAAGTTGCTTTTACCAAATGTGAAATTATTTATGCTTATGTAATTCCTATTTAACTATACTGAAGATATCTGCATAATGCAAACAAAACTTCAGACTTTAGTAATTGTGTGTATTACAACAGAATGCTGTAACATACAGTAATCTAGATGTTCCACTTTATGTACGCTATTTTAACCAATTAACACATGGGGTATTTCACAGAACAATTGCAGGGTATACAGGAGATAGCAAAAACATCAGAAATTTGAACATTCTATACAAAACAATTACACTTTCATGCTTATATACAGTGAGATGATTCCATTATAAAGTGATATTTTTTTTCAGCATCTGTAATTTAGTTACTTGCAACTTTGCATGTACCTCAAGAAAAAGCTGATGGTATAAATGTACTTTTGATCATCTGCCAAGGCTCCTGTTCATAAGATGTAGCAAAATTCTGATATGAAATTTATAAATATGGAATTCATATATTTCCTGAATAAAGTTGATATTCGAAGTTTTTAAGCAAAATAAATATAGGGTAATTTATGGTGGACCAGTTCACAAAATGAAGTAAGCTTTTAAAATCCATTCCTCAAAGAATACCTGAAAGAAATTGAAGGAAGTGCTGCAGCTTTTAGCAATTGCATAATATCATTTTATCCACCCACAGTTTGTTTGAAACCGCTTTAAATGTAATAAAATGCCAATGATTAAAGGTACACAAGTGCAACTATGAAAATTACAGTGTATTTGTTACAGCTTTATACCATTATGCAGAATACTTTTAAGCTTGTACACCAAATAGTGCCTGGTTCTTCTAAAAGAAATTGTTATTAGCTTTCTTGGTATCTTTTGAACCAACAAGTGAACAGAATAGCAAAGTGAGTGGCATAAAAAATATACATTTCTAATTATGATCCATCATTGAGGTTTAAAATTCATTTATTATAGATAAGGTACATGTGAAAAAATAAATTAACTGGAAAAAGAACATTATGCAAAAGGCACTTTTCGGGAACATCTTGTGGCAAATTATTTGGATTCTTCACTTCTGCCTGCAAAAAAAGATTTCTGGTGTTAAGATAAACTAAGAAAACATTGAGCCACAAAATAAATGTAGAAGCAAGCAACATTAATTCAGGGAAGTGTTCAAGATCAATTTTATTACTCTGGCTTCACTATTTAAAAAAGACTCGAACACACTTTGGAGACAGCCAAGACTGATTTTATTTCATCCCCCTTGCCCAAGAAAACATTTTGAAGACTGAAGTCAGAACACGGCATAAGGAAATGCCAGGTTTCAAGAATTGTCCACCTAAAATCTTGATGAATATGCTGTCATTATTTGCAACATTGCCTTCAGCTTTTAAGGATGTCAGTATTGAAGAAAATGGCATGCCATGGGTTTTAATACAGGGTGATTATAAGCACCCAATTTTGTGAAACCTTTTTAGCATTTTATCTGCAAGTAATTTGAAAGAATGCTGTATATAGAGGAATGAGGAAAGTTGTATGTGGAAGGGTGCATGAATGGACTCACCAGGATGACTTCAACCTATGTTCTGCAACAAGCAGGAATCTGTTTGAAAGTTAATGAACAGTTTAATGACTGTTATATTTGCTGTTGCAAAATGTTCCGAGTGTTACCTGTTGCACATATTCAGAAGGCTATTACGTGCAGCTTAGCAGATAACTCCAACAGTTTGAAAGACACACTATAATCACTAGCACCTAAAATCAACCACATTTAGGTAGTGCATCTTAAGCCAGAGGATCATGCCACCTGAAAGATTACAGGTATTGACTTGATGCAGACTGCAGAAGAAGGATTGAGGGCCTTAACTACTATCCAATGGAATTCTGGACACAGTTGTTTACTATTTCACACTCATTATCCAAGATTACCAGAATGCTACATTTTGAGAAATGGATCAACAAATTTGTAGGCTGTTCAGTTTTCAGAATACTGCTAGACCTTTTTATTTGGGGATTTGTTATGTTTTAAGTGTACAAGGTTACAATAAACAGTATGTGACAACTAAGATATCACATTAGGGGTATATGATCTCTAATTATATTGGATATTCTAACAAGGCATGCAAGATGATCATGTCAAAATGCATTGATTTTCTATTATATATGTGTGTACTCCCTTATCATTATCATTTCAGTTTAATTAAAGTGCTTTTGCAAAAACACAGGTAGTGAATGACCCATTTTCATCCTCCAATATAATCCAATTCAGCTGAAATGATAGGGTGAATATGGTCATGCAGAGTTCTATCTTTTATTGCTAGAGACAAAACTAAGAATTTGCAATGAAATGTACCAGTAAACTTCAGGGAATGTAAGAATGTGCCTGGATATTGTTATTGAGACTACAAGTATAGCTAGGATTTGTATACAATTTAACATTTGTTCTTTCAATTACTGACCAAATTTCCTTTACAGAAAATTTGAGTTTCATGTCCTTTTAACATAAGGTTAAAAAGACATCTCGGAGACTATGTTGTCATTTCAATTCAAAATAGTCAGATCATGTAGAATCTGAAAAGTGAATGATGAAAATGTGATAAACAATGTAAAATAGCCATTTTTATAAAACACAAAGCTATACGTAAAAGGATGATGCATTTTGTATTGATATGCTCCCAAAATCCCACATGGAATGGAAATAAATATTGATGCTAATACTGAACTTATGAAGTGCATAAAAGAGAATACACATAGCAAAAAGTTTTACCCCTTTTTCCTCCTCTACTCCAAGCTATCTATTCTGAAAACCACTTTTGTCATTGTATCACATTTGTGTGCAAGATAGAACTAAAATATAGCCCAAATCTTTTTTATAGCAAATTCTTTCACATTTGGCAATTTATAGGTAAATTTGTTGGAAATTATGTTGCAAAAATATTGTTGCATCTTATGATTTGATATGCCCTGCAACCTGGCAAAAAAATAGCAGTTTTCCACATACAGTACACTTCAGGAGTTTGTATACATCTTCCTTTTGAGCAAATATTGCACTGCTATTACTTCTAAAAGGAAATATTGTTTTCTTTAATCATTGTAAAGCTTTCATTTATGATGAAACAATGCCATTTATTGAAGCAGGCATCCATTTAAACCTTTTCACTTTGTCAAACACTGTGCGAACTGTTTCCTCACTGTCATAATAGTCTTTAAGGTAATACAGTTTCAAACGCTCATGTGTGTGACACTCCAGCACTTCCCACTTCTCAAACAGTTTCAGAGAATTCTTGAAGGGATCTACTGAAAGGCTCTCCTCTGGAAAATAAAATAAAATCATAATTAGACATGAAGTAAGTAAAGCATTTAACATGAAACATTTTTCCAGCAGGCTGATAAGTAATTCTAAGCATCGAACACTTTAATGGTTGTCAGTTAAGTTTTTTTTAACACATTTCCAAATTGGCTTAATGAAATAAATTAAAACTGCCAAACTGTGACATGTTTTAAGTTTTTGACATTTAGCTGAACAATGTCAAAGCCAGGTACGAATTTATGTTTCAATGTTTAGCTATACAAAGTTTAAATCTAAACAATCAGGAAAACAAAGTAGAGTAATCTTCAAAGGCTCTTTGCTGACTTCTACTAATTAAATTTTACATTGATGCATATGGCACCAACATGAACAAACAATCTGACATGTTACTTTCACATGACTTTCTCTACCCTCTCTCGATTAGTGGCTATACAAATTATTCTTATGAAAGTTTATTTTCCTACCTACTTCGTTTTATCGAGATAAACCTTTTCAGAAATAGTTGCATTATACATTTCATTATAAATACAAAGGGAATAGCAATAAACTTAGCAAACCACTTTTAAAAGTGGTCACTATATGCTGGTCTTAAAATGCTTTTTGTGAGAAACAACTGAATATCAAATGGACTTGTAAAACTAAGTACTGAAAGATTCTAACCATTAATAATGGATATCTTGGAAATGGTTGATGTCACAAAAAAAAATTATTTGAAATAAAGTGTATATTTTAAAGAGATATATATTTTTTGTGTAGTACACTTTCGTCTACTGCTTAACATTTACCAGTTATACAAGATTATAGAAAATTCCTTCTGAATGAAGTGGACTTCACAGGGTGTTCCCAGAAAATTCAAGATATACATTTTATTTGCCATGTAAATATCTTTAATAAATGGTATTTTAATCAAAATCATTACAGCCATTTTTTAGAAAATCAAACATTTTGAAAAATGTTCCATGTAAAGGATAGTTTAAAGTGGGAGGATTTTCTAGAACACTTTTGTGTCCAGAACATCTTTGAAAGGTACTGAACCTAAATACCAAGTTTGGTATTTATCCGACTTTTCATTTGAGTTATGCTGTTCACAGACACACATGGGGCTTTTTTCTAAAAATGTTTTTTTTCTTCTTTTTTTTTTTCCAGGTGTTAGGACATGTACTTTCGGTGAAATCTAAATCTCAGTATCAAATTTTTGGGTGGAATGCAACACCTTCTCTATCTATTATGTGCATGGTAGAGTAAGTAAAAATACATGCTGCAACATACATACTGTCAACAATGCGTCATAAATAAGTTTGGTGGACAAAAACACAGAAAGATGGACTTAATCATTTAAGTAAAAATGTATGCAGAAAGGAAGTTAGTTTTTTCACTCTGTGACCAACTTTCAAATCGTACAAAATCACAGCATGGAAATGCTCTCGCTTGAGATCCATCTTAGCATACAACATAGCAACACCTGCATAAGCATATGTAGGGATCAAGATATAAATATTAAAATCCAGAAAATAGATATCAGTAATAATACTTGCTAAACAAAAGAAAACTGTTCTACAGATGTGTTAATATACTGCAGATCTTCATGCTTGGTCAACTTACCATATTGTGCAAACCCCATGCTGAGCTGACTTTTCATCTCTAAAAGTAGTTCCTGAATGTACTCTTGCTCTGAAAGCTGCCTGTTCACAATTCGCTGCAGACCCAAGGCACTCACAGCATATACATCAATTAAAGACCTCAACAAACTGTGATAGAATTCCAGTGTCTGCACAGCTTCTTCTCTTGTGTCCAACTATGCAAAAGAGCAAAACATTAACCACAGAAACAACAAATAACCTTCAGTAAGCTACCAATTTTTTATCTTGTCAAAAAAGAATTTTTTGTGTAATATGCAGCATAATTGTGCTTTCTTTTAAATCATTTTAGTAAACTAGCACCATTCAGGGTACCTATTTAATCATTACAGAAGCTCTTATTTGAAGTGATTCTATATTTTTGGCACTTCATGCATACATTTAAAGCTAAAAGTGATTTGCAACTAGTTTATTTTATTCTACCTTAGTCATTTTTGTCATTTTTTGTCAATAATTAACAATTACAATTAATTTTTTTCTGTGTGTGTAATGGTGGATGTTAGTGTGTTAAGAATATCTATTGATTCTTTCAGTTTTTGTCTTGTAAAGCCTACATACAATTGTTTCTAGACAGCATTACCATAGGTTAATGCTTTACACACTTCAAGCAACAGGATTCACCACAAATGTTGTGCTCACTCATGTCTTTGAGGTTAAGGAATATTCTGAGAATCTACAGCACCGTTTGTAATGCAGAAACCACAAATCATGAAATGCAAGCAGAACAGCATACCTTTTTCTATTTATCTAACTGTAGGTATTACAACATTCTAAAATATGCAAAGTTATACAAAATTAATGGGAAATGATATACCTCTATTTGGTTTCAATCAATTATCAATAAATAAGGATATAGATATCTTACTATCAAGTCGAAACTGATTACAATGAATTTGCTTCTTACTTATAATAAGGAAAATTGATATTTCAATACTTTTTGAGTGCAAGTCAAATGTTATTTTTAACTATAACCCTGATTATAGATTACATAACATGAATCCATAATGACTGAATAAGAAGCACTCATAACTCTATTAACTTACATAAGAAAACCATATAAATTTCACATGTTTTGAAAACAACTTGTCTTCATCCTCAGCTAAACCAACTGGCCATACATTCACTTCCTGAGAAGTCCATTTCATAGGTTTTGTGTTTGTTGATGAAATCAGGTTCACTAAGTATGTCAAACACAGACTAAATCTTCACAATGAGCAATTTCTTCCGTCATTTCTATGAAGCTTTGATGACTTAACTATTTTGCTTCCTCCTTGAAGTCATAGTTTTCTTGCCAAAAATGAAAATACTACTGCAGACTTTTCAAAATGCTTGTATTTAAATATCCCTCATATGTTCCTTGATAAATCTTGTCTCCAGATTTCTTTTTATTTTCCCTACATATATCTTATCACAGTTGCTGCAGTAGATTTCATAATCCCATGGATTTTTGTTGGCATGCATTCTATCTCCAATGTTTGTCAAAAGATCAACAATGCAGCAAACTGGAATGGATTCTTTAAACATTAGGTTAACAAGACAATCAACAAATTCAGAAGACACAAGGAAAGCATTCAGTTCACATATCATCCTACGCAACAGACAATTTCAGAAGATTTTCAAAGAGCACATCATCATGCTGGCTCTGATAATTAATTCAATATCAGAAATCTTTCAGGTGCAAAAGCAAAAGACAAAATTCAATCACAAGCTTTGGCATACCCATTGATCTGGATCTCATCATCAAATGCATAAAACCTAAGGAATTATCTCTAGAGGACTTTGATGAATTTGTTTAGCTGAAGACGAAGCCAAGATGCCTTCATAACACCTACTGAAATTAATGTTTTTTTTCTTATGAAGTTAGTGAAGCTGGGATTTTTTTTTTGGGGGGGGGGGCATCGTTATATTCAGGAGATTTAAAGAAGATAGTGCTGCATATATCACTTGGCAAAACCAGCAGAATACTCTCATACAATATAGAGGAGTTCGCAATACTACCTTAAAGAGTTATTATCCATACAGTTCATATAGTTATATTGTACAGATTAACCAGAATGGTATGGAGAATATTTCAGCTGGGAGAAACAATTTACAAAGAAAATTTTGGTATAATGACAGTTAGTGGATATAGATAGAAAAACGATGTATACATAAATGAAAATACTCTCTTAAAGTTTACGCAACTAATAAGCTTGATTCTAAAATGGAAGGTATATAGCTAACTGTAGTATTACAGTAAGAGAAGGTTTTGTATGGCTGGGACTAGGAGCATGGAGAACTAAGGATTCCAAAAAGAAGGTGGATCAGGTGCTTTGTTAGATTTATAGGAAGGAAGAGGATGCAAAGCATATTTTATTTGACTCATCTGGTACAGAACAACAGAGATTGAACTTACTGAAACTAAAATGGATTAAATGAATAAAGAAATAGCATTAGGAACACTCTTGAAGATAGGTCACAAATTTAATGATTAGGAGAATATTTAAAGTTAAAAATAAATGGACATGGTCAATTGATAACCACTCATAGATTGCAAGAACTATACATCATATTTATCACTCTTCTGTAGTTATGGCTTGGTGAAGAACAAGCATTAGTTCCATGCCATAACCTGGTTTTTATAATGGCACAAATAGGTATATAAAAATAAATAAAAATTGTATTGTTGCCATACTCATAATTACTCTGAAGAAAATCCATTCAACACATTACACTTTTATATTCTTTCCTGTTAGCTACATGCTGCCCTTGATGGAAAGAAGGAACGAAAGAAAAAATATCAACCTATCTTTATTACTTGTTTGCTACACATGAAATTCACTGCCACAGTGAAACTCGTGTGTCTATCAAAGCCAAATTTATTATTCAATCTGTTACAGAATTCATGCGGGTTTTCCAATCATATTGTTAATTTTAGTACAGAAACAACTACATTTATTTTGACACAAAAACATTATACATCATTCAAATCCATATGCAACTCACACAACCTTGTGTTTGCTACTTGGTTCAATACTGCTGAAAGACAAAAAATTACCTTTTTCTTGAGAAGCATTTAAAGGTTTTAATAATTTATTCAATAATTTATAATAAATATACCTTTGATAGCACTTCTAGAAATTTATTTCTAGATTACAGTATCATTCCAACTGTTATCAAAAATAATTCATGCCTAATACAAAGATATCTTATCACGAGGCAGTAGAGAGCTAAGAAACATCTGAACTTTTTTAAAAGCACCACCCTATTAAAGTGTTTTTGCAATAGTACATATATAGAAGCACGTTAAGCACTATTTCCTTGACTGATTTTATGTACAGCCATGCAATGTAATATCATTTAACATGTTACAGTATTTTTCTCTGTGCACGAGGACTTGTTCATATGGACTTCTTTAATAAACATTAATAATTTACTCCAACATCGTGCTTGCTGCCCTTAGAATAGCAAAAGCATATAAAACCAATGCAGTTTTTTTTTTGTTTCATCTTGCAGCATATAATCTTATTTTATTCTGTAAATAAGAACTCTCAATACACCTTGGAAGGGAATAAAATCCCCACTGAAATAAAGCATGATGTTAGACCTTGTGTAACACAGCAAAATAACAGCAGAGTTTGAGAATAACAGAAGTGTATTGGCAGGCCTGGCAGCCTGTCCACTTTGCTGAACAGAATGTGCCTTATGTCATCCCTGAGCATTTAAATAAACAACACAAGTATATTAATGACAGCTACACAACTTATACAACCCTTAACTTCTCTGGAGCTTGTTTACATCTGGAGAGTATCTTAGGTGCTTACCTTCATCTGGATATTTCTGTGAGGGTGATGTATATATGAATATTTAGTTTTTTCTTCAGACCTTCACCTTATACTATAGGCATTGCATGCATTCTCAGTGACTAACTTTCTAGATAGTCTTGATTTAGCAATTAAAGCTTTAGTATAGTTATTTAGTGTTTAAAAATTAAATTATTAGTTTAAATGTCTCATTTTTTCACGAAATAATAAAGACAATGGTTTAAATTTCAAACATACTTTAGTCATTCCAGGAAGTGTTTTGTAGAAAAAACTAAATGGAAAATAAATATGAATAAGAAGAAGAGGAAGTGGGATCACTTTGTCGATGTGGTTGTTTTGAGAGTTGGAAGGGATAAAATAGATGAAATATGTAACAAATTTTGGAAAATAGGGGACTATGAACTACAAAACAGTTAACTTTTGAATGAGCTTACTCAGTGAAACCAACATGAATAAAAACTGAGTTAACTTATAACTCATATTATTAAGTCAACTCAGTTTCTATACAAACAAGAATACGAGCCTTCCTGCAGATTGTAAACATAGATGTGTTAATTACAAAGCATGTGTTGTTGCTTTCTGGAACATTCACAGGTTAAGTGAACTAAGACTGCAATACAGTCTGTGATTAGGAGGAACTCGGATGGATGGAGGCCAATTGGTTGTCAGGAGAATGCACGTTAATTACACAAATTGTATTTTCTGGAGTAACCTCATGAATTTCTGATAATCTTTAACTTGCAATGGGCCTAATTTTATTGGAAAGTCTATTAAAATTATTAATTTCATGACAGTTTGAAACATCAAATACTGAGGAACACAACATTGAATTTATTTGCTTTGGTGCATATACTAATTGTGCGATATAGAGAAAAAAGCTTGTGAAACTTCAAACTCAGTTTTCTTGAAACTAGTTTTTGGTAGGTATGCCCTTGCTATTCTAAGGACCTCAAATATAAGTATACATAATCACCATGAGGACTTACCAAGAGCTGTTCTTTGGGTTCCCAGCTATTTCTACCTGTACCATCATCATCCTCATCAATCTCGTCAAAATTCCTTGCAAACTTTAAACACCACTCCTTTTCAGTGTGTTCTATCTGTAGAAATAAACATCCGTGTTACAGCAATAAATTTAATGATCCTTATAAAAAATGTCTGAGAAACAAGCATTGCTAATTTAAATTCAGAAAATATGAGTCATTCCAACCGAAAATGTAATTTATATTTTTAACTGGCCAAGCTTTTCTGAAATTAGTAGATATTTACTCAAAAATAATACCACTTCAATTATAAAACTCTCCTAATTTTTAAGCAACTTAAAATATGAAAGAAAGAAAGAAAAAATTATACAATAAAGCGAGTTTATTGTTTATTTACCACACAAACAGGAGGGAAGATAAATTTATATTGTTAAGGGTGTGCATGGTTGTTACATGGTTAGTAATGCAGTAGTAATATATAGTATTATATCTGAGTGCAGTAGAATTGAAACCTGGAGAAAAGAGTTTATAAACCAGGAATGTTTTAAAATAGACAGAAAAATATCTTTAATTGAAATGCTTTGTAAAGATTGTAAGAATATAGTACAGCATTTGAGTGAAGCAAAGAATGAGTGGATCTGGATGGCGAAAATAGAAAAACAATACAAATGTGTATATATATATATGGCAGAATTACATCTTATGAATTCAGAACTAAATGTAAAATATTAATATGGCTGATAAAGAGCCTGGACTTGAATACCAAGTCACATTCACAGGGTATTTATTTCAAGCAGAAAAGGTAGCAAGGTAGAATATAATACTGTGTAACTATTCTTAATGTTCTTGTTTTGTTTATTCTGATCTGAGTAGAACATGAGTTGCAACACAATCTAACCACTAAAAGTATTAGCTCCAACAAAAGGACATCTGTTGTGAATGACACAGTTAGTGATAGGAAGAGGAAAAGGAAAAGAAAGTAGCTTTATAAGATGTAAAGTGAATAACTGAAAGGATGTGGGGGAGGGGGGAGGAGAACAATATAAAATAGTAAGAATGAATTTAACAGTAGCCAAGGCTGGGTTTTACCAACAGTTGAATGAAAATGTTAATAATGACATATATACTGACATTGTTATACAAAGTTTCAGCAAAAGGACTTAGTGGCATCCATTACTCTTCGTTTGCATACGTTTTTAACATATTCCCAAATTTTGGAACAAAAATTTACCAAAAAATGCCTCTGTAATTACTTTCAAGACACAGCTTTCTTTACACTTTTTATGTTATACATTGTATTTAACTTACTGCATTTGTTATAAGGATATCTCTCCACTTAAGCTGTGCTATTGCTTCACGTATCATACTATCCAATTGTTGACATGGCTTAGAAAATATGAACTCAAACTGTAAGATCTCACAGAGATCATGTGCACAATGTACAATTTGCTCCTCAGAGAAGCCTATTCTTTGGTAGCTGCCCTCCATCTCGGGTTTGTCCGTATCCATGGCTAACAGCGAGTAAATTGCAGTTACTGTAAACAAACATTACAGAAAACTTTTACAATGTGCAGTATTGATGTAGAAGAAACAGATGTACTTCTTAATTTGATTGGATATCAATATTAACACATACCAGGAATATAATTGAAACAGTTCATTGATACACATAATTGTTTTGGAGTTTTGGAATATTTAAAATTTAAAATGATAAATAATTCAGCTGCATTTTGCTTTACAAGTTTTCACTAAGAAGGTACACATTTTAATGCCTTATAAAGGGTTCCCACATATGACCTTTCGAGTTTCAAACATGTGTAACTTGTGTTTAATAAAACTTAGAAACATGAAATTAGTACCAATGGAAAGAGGAACTCAGAAACTTTTGGTTAACTATCACAGTAGGCAACAATGGTACATAATCATGTAGAATACTGTGCATTGTTGAAAGTTACAAAATGGCTGGTACAGTGGATAGACAAGCATTCTGTGTTCTCAATTACCAGGTTAGTCAATCTTTAATTGTTGTTCAACAATGCTTTTGAACAAGATTTGGTGTAGATCCACCCAAAGGGCTTTCAAATTCTTAAGTGGTACTCTGATTTTACAAGAGGGTGCATTTGTAAGAGTAAATCTCATGGATGCCTATCAGTAAGCAAGGAAATTGTGTACCAGATCCGTGAATCTTTCACACAGAGTCCTCAAAAATCAACCATTGCAGCTCGCAGGGAGTTACAGATCCCTAAATTCACTGTATGGAAGGTTCTGCAGAAACATTTGTGATTTCATCCATACCAATTGCAGATGCTGTAGTTCTTAAAGAAAACACAAAGTGTGCAGCCGTTACATCAGTTGACCATTATATGCTAGAATGTACCTGCGCAGAAATGGACTACAGGCTTGATGTGTGCCATGTTACCAAAGGAGCTCACATTGAATAAATATGTTGAAATGAGAATAAGGTGCTGTAACAAAACTTTTTGAGTTTCTCTTTCATGTTACTAGTACTTTCTCTTTCATGATACTGCTTTCATGTTTCTAAATTTTATTAAACACAAGTTACACATATTCGAAACCCAAAAGGTCAGTTGTGGGAACACTGTATTTTATATCTGCGTCCTATATTTCAGTGCTAGATTTTGTAACCCTACTTAAGTTATAACTAAAATGAAACCAATAAAACTAATTTCAGACCAATGTGTCTCCCATACCATTTGCTTTGGACCTACTTTATAAAAAATTTGTTCAGATATCATTAAAAATGTAGATTTTCTTAAAGAAACTTCTTTGATTGTTTCTGTATCCATACTGAAAACAATAAAGTGCAAACCAACAAACTAAACATTGCACAAACCTACAAACTAAATATTTGCATTTAGCCCTTTATGCATATACTAAAACTGCTTATGCAATTCTGTCGTCCTCCATGGTGTAGTGGTTACCATGCTAGCTCCTGAGATCACGGGTTCAAACCCGGCGGAGGGTGATGATTTTTTTCGGGCGTAAAAATTCTTAGCATGGCTTCCTTAGAAATGGAAGTAAAGTCGGTGGTCCCGTGTTGTAGATTTACGGCACATAAAAGAACTTCAAGCCTGATAAAGAGGTCTCTCAGCAAACTTATCAGCCTTTTACGCCCAATATAGAATGGGATGCTAAGGACCACAGCAATTATAGAGAGTCCATAAATAAAACCCAATTTAATTTTTAATTTTATGCAATTCCATTTGACAAAGTTAATGCATGAAAAAATAATTGTAAAAAACTTTGTTTACATTGTATAGCAATCTCCAGTACATTTTAAGTATAAGTTCATTTTCCAATTACATAAAAACTCTACTTTTGGACAGTCAATTATTTTATCTAATTCTACATGCCGAACCTGATTTTCCATAAAGCTTATGTTGTTCAAGATATTTATTGCTGAAGGAATAATTTTAACTCTCCAAAGAGTCTGCTGTCAGTCTATACAACTAATTAGTGATTGTTTCTGGCAGTTTTCTATTCAGAAGAGATTATATATGAAAGGTACATTCTAGTGATGGGATGATATCACTATTTCTCGATACTCGATGCCGATACTGACACTTTATGAAACACTGAAAGGCAATAGCTTGTTAACTGAATTAAGTCTTTCTTAGTAGTTTTCTGTGTATAATTTTGTATTGTATGCTAATTCCAAAATCATTCCTGTTCTCCAATTGGCAGCAATTTTTTATTTTCTAAACACCACAGGTTAAATATCCCCTGTTAGTAAAGGTACATGATAATAATGATGATGATGATGATAAAATGCATTTGCTTCCCTTTGTTGTTGTTGTTCACCAATGGCATTGGGAATTAATTGATCTGCATCATTTTCCCTCTACCTTCCCAATATAAAGTCTGTAAGTTATACTTTTAAGGCCTTTGCATTTGGCGAGATGTTGTTTGTTCAGGGTGATATCTTCTTCACAGAGAGTGCACTTGGGTGTGGGTAGGCATCGTATCTTTTGCTTCCCTTTGTATAGAACTATATGTGGTGCTGAAAAACTTTCTTTTTAAGGATTTTCTATCCATAGAAAAACATATATCTGCTACAAGTTCCTTTTAATTCTGCAATCTTGAAAATATAAACAGACACATATTTTAAATGAAACTCAAACAACTACAAGTAACAAATATTTCCATGTGCTGTATTATCTTACAGCTTAAGTTCTGATTTGTTTCTGCTGGATTCACAGATGTTGGTAACCGGAGTATGTAAATGTAATGGCTGAGAGTGAGTCACCAAGCCAGGCTATTACGGAAACGTGATTTAGTGTGTGAACTAAATCAGAGCCTTAATTCACAACTCCATTAACGCTGTATGTTACATGGGTAACTCTACTCCTTCCCCTATTATTATACATGTTTCCATTGAGACACAAGTGTCTATGGAATGTTGCACTCTTTCACTCACAGGAAACGCAGTCAAAGTCCATCAAGAACTATAGTCCAGCAACATTTTGGGAACACGTGTTAGGCAATGTGTGAGGTCTAAACTCCTTTTATTCCTTATCTAGTATAAAGTTAAATGCAACAACTTTTAATAATGCAAAACTTAAGAATTTAAAAGTATCGAAAAAGTGTCAAAGGTTTATCTCAAAGTATTAGACATACTTTAACACCAAGTATTGAGATATTGATGTTATCGAGGTCCCATCCCTAATATATTCTTTAGTGGCAATTTGTTTATTTTGTTAAGCACATTTAACATGTCGACAGCAATGCTATATCAGTACCACCATTCTGCCAAAGTTTTCTTCCACAAAAGTTCTTTTAAATGCCAGTAAATGAAGTGGCCTGAGGCTGTCAAGCTTAAGCACACTCAAATGCCATCCAGCTTGGTTATAAAACTCTGCATCATTGTGTGCAGAAAGCCACAACTCAACCAAATGTGTCAGATAGCCAATGTTTGTTTCATGGGATGCATCCTTGGAACTCATTGCTTCAACTTTTCTGATATTAGAAAAGTATTCTGTTTTGATATGTGATTCGCTCCAGCAGCAGCTCTTCTTTTTCAGTATAAAGGATTCTTTTGCTGGCCAAAACTTCAGTGGGCTATTAACTCTCTACCTACTGAAGCAAAGAGCAGCAGGAGTAACTAGGAACTTTCTTGCTTTGGAATCAAAGTTTTAATCTGTAATAGTGACTCAAGTACTTTGTTTAAAAAAAACAAAAACAAATCAATAACAATGATGATGATGATGATGCCTCATGGCCTTAACTCATACCAGGGTAAATTAAAAATAAATAAAACAAACTGCATTTAAAATGCTCTCCAGTTTGCAGGACATGATAATGATACTGATGATATAAGACAAAGTACGAGTACAACATCCAAAAAGAAGTAAAAGTGTATTAAAAGGTAGCATCTTGGAACAAGTGTTACTCCTGGTGATTTATGACCAGGATATAACAAAAACATAAAGCAGTTTGTGAAAAACTTAAAAATAAAGTAAGACAACTAAGATTGACTAATTTTGAAGATTTAGAAGCTAGTAACAGTGATGTCATAATTTAAGATAAAGAGAGTTGAGGGTTGTTACACTACATCACTATAGTTGAGAACATGCTGACGATGGGAACAAGCCGTCTCCCGAAACGCGTTCAAGTAAGAATATTTTAGTGATGTAGTGTAACAACCCTCAACTCTCTTTATCTTAAAAAAAAGACAAATAAGATTCTAAATAAAATTATAGCCTTCCACAGTCATCGTCCATAATAATTTGACTGTCTTCCGGTGAACGCAGCGTCATGTTTATCAAGACAGTCAAGTTATTAACTAAGATTCTACTCAGTCATGGCAGTACCAGTAATACAAAATGGAAATGAAGCATGGACCACCAAGGAGCTATATAAAAGTAAGAAACTTGAAGCTGAAATGAAGCTTTTTGCTTTCAAACAAGGATGAGAAAAGAACACATAAGAAATGCAGCAACTGAAGAAGAATTGAAAATACAACCAGTTTAAAAACAAACAGAAGATTATAGAGAAAAATAGGCTAGGCATTTGTAATGAATGTCTGAAGAAAGAATACCTAAAAAACTCTGCAAAGCAGACCATAAGAATGAAGATCAAAGATGGGCTCAACAGATGAGACCAGAACAGGTAAAAAGATAAACCATGGAAGAGGCAGACAAAGATAACAAAAATTCTAGTCTGCTGCCCAAGAGCCAGAAGGGCAGACTTACTAATCCAACTGCCTGCATCACACCCACATGCATGAGACAGGAATGGAAGATCTACCAGCCATTTTTTTTTTGACTCACAAATCGTTATCGATCATAGTTCCTTGTATTCCTCATAATGCCAAATGGTCCAAAAAATCCATACTCTCTCAAGTGGGCTAGAATTCAAATACATTTTGTAACAGCCCTGGTAGGAACTGGAGCACTGCCTGCCAAACATTGTGCAATGGCACAGAATCTTTGTTGAATTTGCTTTCATATTAATTTTCATCACTTTGGTGTAGTAACTAAGTGAAATCAAGAGAGGTGCATAAAAGAAGGTTAAACCAGTTAGTATTCAAAATTTAATAGGCATTTAATGCTTCAGTTTGAATTTGTTTTAAAATCCTGTTACAGGTGCTCAGTACTGACACTGTGAAGTTCATCAAAACAGATGATTCATTATTTATGAGTTTTGTGAAGTTTTTGCATGTTTTACTATCAGTGCTTAATGAGATTATCACAGTTTATATTCAGCCATGCCAAAAATGGCTACATATTTGTTACAATGGACTGGAGAGTGATATACTTGAGCACGGTCTACCAGTACAATAAAATGTTTAAAAAATAAGAGAAACTAGTGGAAAAGTACCATAAGGAAAAGCAGAATCAGTTAAAATGGCAAAGTACCAAAAAATATATGATAGTCCTTATATTACTGCAAAATGCAAATTATTACAAGTACTCCTTACATGTTACTGTATGAAATTTAATGAAACCTGGAAGAACAAATTGAAAGTGAAGTAAAAATTAAAAGTTCAGTGAGATTCTTGGAAAACTTGAAGGCTTACCTACAACACTCTCCATTACAAACTGTGACAATACAGCATTACTGTAATATGAGAGCTCTATCACATTGGGTATCATGGTGAATGGTCTCACCATAATAGTGGTTTCACTACTACCATCACTTTCTCGTTTTACCCTCTCCCGTCTCACCAAACCAGGTCCCAGCAATTCACACTGTAAATGCAAAATTTCTATTAGAAACTTATACCACATACAATTACATATAAACACTAGGGCAATTAAATTAACTGAATATTGTAAAATAAATGCCAACTGAAAATTTATAACTGAGTAGGTTGAATTTCAGAAAGAAGTTAACCGATTAGTATTACAATATTAAAATGGCCAAAATATGTTAGTCCTTAGTAATTTCTTTTCTTTATCCATGTCCTATTGATTATTCTAATCACAAAATGAATTCTCTGAAAATCCAAAAGATCTACAGACTATTTGTTAATGGCAAACACACAAGAAAAAAATGCTGTCTGATTAATAGGCTTCAGGAAAAAGTATCCATTATAGCTATATGCAATAACAATTAACAACGGTGAAGTTATTTATAAATGGCATTTTCTAATCAGAAGTATAGTCATAAACAGCAAATAAAGTCTAAAACAAAAAGCAAGTTCTGAAAATACATAATCTACTAAGCTAACATTGCATTTGTTTTCCAAAATAATTTTTATTTACATGATCAACTGTTTGCTTCTTTACTCTATTTATTAACAAATTTATGATTACTGTTACTAGGTGTCCAGTCATTTGTAATACTGATCGATGGCTGGTAATTCAAAATTCATTATAAATTTCCTGTCCTATTTTCTTCCTAATCATTAATTTATTCTGCAGGTATGTTTAATGGTTTTAATAATTCAGTTTCAAATACTGCCCAATGACTACATAAGTAGATTTATTTTGCATTCAATAGATGGCTCCAGTATCTTAAATGGCTAATAACTGATAAGTACAGAGTTTTAGAACTTCACTGTTGACACATTAAATAACATCACTGGGCACGGCAAATTTGTAACAAACACAAGCTATAACCTTAGCAGCAGATGTTGCTATTTATGAAACACTGTTTCAAATACATAGGAGGAAAAATAAAGATACTAAGGCCTTTAAAATACAGTTTACAAGTAAGTAATTTGGTTTAACTTTATCACAAACCAATTTATTTTGCTTTGCAATATAAAGAATAAATTTATTTCTTCAATGATCCTCATTCAAAAATTCCATAGAGAGTGCTGATGTATGAGAAATTTACAGTTTTTAATGTTTGCAGTTTAAATAACTTTTTAAGATGGTGATTACAAGTGCGTCAAGTTAAGCTTTTTTACAATATTCTGAAGTTGACTTCCACCTAAGTAATTTATCTAGCACTATTCAGAAAAGTTTAGTTTCAAGTAGTTCATTATTTCATTATCGTACGTAATTTTTGGTGCCATTCTTAAACTACATCTTATCAATTTGGTCTATTTACATTTAGTTTTAGTTTATTGAGGGAAAGACATTGCCTCAAGCTTGACAAAATGTAATGCTGCAAGTCAGCAGTACCACTTCCCTTAAGTATGAGGTAGCATCATCAATGTACTGTATGGCTGTTCAGAAGAAATTTATTGTGTAGTGCAATTAGTTCTTCCTCCCCTTTCAGCATTTTCTAAATATGTAGTACAGAGCACACTGTCATATTGTGACATATGCAAGCATTGTTAAGTGTGTACGTGCCCTTGGCAGCCTGGATCGGGGATTACATAAGAGTGGTGGGGGTAAGAAGCTTAGATAGCGTCCCACGCTGTATTGGCGTGGCGTGGCTTGGTTTGGTTTGGCAGTCAGTGAGTAGAGACGCACCAGGCAGGTCGTGTTGTTACACACTCTCTTTACACGAAGATGTCCAAGCTACAGGGTAACTAACCAAGCTTATGCTCAGCCTGTCCTCGACAATAGTCGACGTTATTACCTTTGGTTAATAAACCGAGCATCCACTACACTGCAGTGGCATAAGGAGCCACTATTTTGGGGGGCAGTCCAAGCTAGCGATTGCTCCCCCCCACATCTTCAGCGACCTGCAGCACCTGAAAGACTCTGCAGCTGAAAATTCGTCGTTGTGGGTGATGTGGAAATCCCACCCACAAACAGTTACGTCGGAACATCCAGGTGCAGTGTAGTGTGCATGTAACAGTGGCAGCATGGTGTAGTGTGCGTGTGCAGGGTACTCGTACGTAGGTGATCTGTCAAACAAAAACATCTTCAGAGGCACTCGAGACTCCCAAATATACAAATCAGCATTTAATTCCTTTCACAGACATGTATGCTCCATATATCTTCACAGATACTGCTTGTTGTTCAATTATCTAACCTCTTGTATGTCATATTTTCTTCTGTATTGTACTTTTTTTTTTTCTTCTCCACAAACAAAATCCTCCTTGTGTCGACGAGGGCGTCGATCTGGGTGGCCAGGGGGAGATGTGACATATGCAAGCATTGCTAAGTGTGTACATGCTCTTGGCCGCCTGGATCGGGGATTACGTAAGAGTGGTGGGGGTAAGAAGCTTAGATAACGTCCCACGCTGTAGTGGCGTGGCTTGGCTTGGTTTGGCAGTCAGTGAGTAGAGTCGCACCAGGCAGGTCGTGTTGTTACGCACTCTCCATACACGAATATGTATGGCGTCCTCGACGAGTGGACATGAAGTCAAGGAGGTAATGTAACCACTTTCAGCAATACAACATAATACCATCCAAGTCTTCCCTGTTTAATTTACCATAGTATAAAGACCCTTCCTTCCATTCTGAATCATGTAGGAATCCTTTTAGTAGATATCCTATAATATTTTTCATTTTCAATTAGCTGCGTCCCTTGTCGTGACCTCGCCTTGTTTAAATTGTGAACTTCCTGGTACCTTATTAGCGAGTCGCCTACCTCCCATTGAGCATTTGTTTAGAGGTCACGACAATATATTGCCTGGATAATGGATACTACTTCTACGACATGCAAAAGGATGCCTATGTTACCTATGCTTGAAACTATATACTTTTAAAACAAATTATGAAACTTACAGCATGGTTAATGACATCTATTGTTTCTCCTGAGAATCCTACATCACGACCACTACTTATCAGATCTTTCTTCAATTTCTCCATGGCTCCTACAAGCTTTTCCATGCTCACACCATTACGAAATCGGTTGAGCAAAAGGAAAGCCAAAGCATTAGTTGACATGATTGCTGTGGATGCTACACAATCTGAAAGTCAATAATAATTTAATTAATAATTACATCTCAATAAAAACAGTATTTTAAAATTTAAATTACAACAGTTAGATATTAAATGCAAATATTCTATGAAGTTCAATTGTATTCCACACCATTTCCTTACTACGATAAAATTATTATATTCTTTATAATTATCGTTGTATTGTATGGTGTATCACCTCATCAACAGTGTTCAAAGATAGTTTTTTTTTGGGTGGGGGGTCCTTAAGAACAGCAAAGAATTACAGAAATGTAAAAAATCTGTATTTGAAATGATACTATCATTTTGTAGCGCAAAATTAATCACTGTATATAAAAGTACTATCATTCTGAAATTGGCATAATATATAAACAATAAATCTTTACTGAATTTGAAAGGCAAACCACTTAGAATTTTGACTATGAAAACTAAAGTGTCAGCATTGGAAAACATTAGGAAATGTGTATTTTAAAAAGCGCTATTTTTATTCAGGAGACTTCAAAACCTGTATTTTCAATGAAATCTCTATATAACCTTTTAGGTGGGATAAAATACTTCCTCTGCTTACTATACATAAGTGGTAGGGAAAACAAAACAGGTTGGTATGCACAAAACTACATTTTAGAAACTAAACAAAAAAGAAGATGAGAAACTTCCAAGTACAATAAAATCTCTCTCTTCCACTTTTCTGCTTTCCATAAAAAAAATGTGAATATAGGGAAAATATAAATTGAGGGAAGCAGCTTTTTAGTCCTGTGACATTTGATTTGCACATAAACAGAATAAAATGTCCTATATATATGCTGTAAAGAGACATATTCTTCTTAGTACAGCTATTAAAAAGCATGAATCAATACAGGTACTGACGCGGACCTCTGACGCATCAGTGTTGTTTCTGGCAGTTGCTTCAGTGGACTCAGTCCTGGGTTCGATGGTTGGATGGCAGGGATTTGGAATTTGTTTTGGTAGAGCTGAGGTTCTTGTTTTTCAGGGGTGGTGACACTGCCTTGATGATATTAATAATACTGCCGGAGAAGTTTGAGTTATATCTTTATTTTGTTACGTAGATTCCTATCTGGTCAACCCGCCACCTTCGTCGTCGAAACCACTGTTATTCTTATCACTTTCGAAGTCGCTACTTATGTGTTTCTCCGACTAGCCCTCGAATTGCCTAGATTTCATAACTTCATTTCTACACTATAAACTTTCTGATTATTTTCTCTTTATTTTGTTTCGTCGACCGTCCTCGTGGTTAGTTTGTACCGGAATGTGTCTCGGCTGTCCTCATGGTTAGTTTGTACCCGACTGTCCCGGCGTTTTCTTTCCTCCTTCACGCCTTTTGCCAAACGTAGAATTTTCCCCCTCTCCCTTTCTTAAATTTCGTTCTGCTTTAAGTTCAAACGTATCATGTGATGCCTACACGATCTTTCGATTGGCTATCATTTTGTTTCATGATTTTTATTATTGGCTACCCCCACTTGACAACTTTCACATCTGCTTCTTACAGCTTATTTTGAGTTTTAAAATCTTCCCACGAACATTCTTAGATCGTAGATAAGGCACATATACTTCCTCACCCTTTTAAGCTTTGAAACCGTTGTAAACCCTGTCCGAGCCAAAAGTATAAAGGCGAGACTTCCGGTATGCAGGTTCGTTGACCATCGCAGGTAAAATACCTCTGCTTCGAGGAAACAAACTTTGTTTCTCTGTCTTCCCTACAAACCCATTCCTAATATGAATTCAGCACATTTTCGTCGCTATGTTCGATAGTATATTATTATTATTATTGTTATTATTATTATTATTATTATTATTATTATTATTATTATTATTATTATTATTATTATTATTATTATTATTATTATTATTATTATTTCTCCTGGGTCTCGATAACCAGCTTCATATGCCCTGACGGTAAATTTATCATCGGACCTTTAGGTTGGATGATGGGTTTATCGTTAATGTCCCATCCAAGCTAATCTAATGTCCCTCTCTCCCTCGGCTCCTTTCATTTATCATTTTATTTATTTATTCATTCATTTATTTAGTGGCTTACGACGATTTAATGGCGAGCCCACCGTTACACATTTATTCTGTTCACAATACATTTCAATCACTGTACACAATGCAATTTCAAATTTGACACAAGTATTTTCACCAAGTAAAAGAAAAACAATCTACATAATATCTGGCCGTCAACAACCAGGCTACAAAACATTTATATTTAATGAATCTGTTTATACACACAATACATTCTTCAAACAATTTTTTTTTTTAATTACACATCTTAGTTCATCTCTCTCTCTCTCTCTTGCACCTTATATACAATACTGGTTTTCTTGAGGCTATTAGCAGCCTCCACACTCAGACACCTTTTGGTACCTTTTTTTTTTTGCCAGGTATACATTCTGTCCGGTTTTTTTTTCATACTGTATGTCATTTACATCGTGAATGTCAAGCACACGGTTTTACAGGACATTGCTATCCCAAAGCTACCAATTTGTTTGTAAACAATGTTCGCATATATGACTTTCCTTACTCGTGTTCCGAGTGCGTTTGTACATTTTCCCTATCCGACTCTACTAAATTTCATTGATCCTGCTTAAATGGACGATTGCAGTTGATATACCCTGTCCCTGAAGGTTTGTGATATCTGATAAGGACCTTTCCAACACATATGCATGCGTCTGTATTGCTTCTTTCTCTTGATGGTTTAAGCAGTCTGTTGATGCTACATGTTCGTGTATACCTGATAGGGACATGTTTTGATCACTGACTACCTGCGAGTTGTCCGCTCTCTCACCAAAATAAACATTTTCATTTTCTGTATTTAACCCACAATACTGGGGTGCTTGACCTACTTCTGACTCATCAGCTGACTGCAGTGGCGTGTCGTTAATATCTCTCCCTTCGCACAGTTGTTGCGTAAAAATTCTTACCACGTTAATGCCTTTTCCCAATGTGCAAATATTCAATAAAAATTGTTCTTCTTGTATTTTTGTTTTCGTTCCCTGTGTAATGCGAGAACCTGCGTGCATTCACTGAGGTTGAGCCTGGGAACGCTACGACTCTTCCTGTCTCCAGTTTTTCGACCGTGGTGACCACGATCCTTGACTGGGGCCCATCCCTTGGCCTATGCTTTGTCCTGCCATTGCCCCGCTTAGGTGACCTATCGCGTCATCCATTTCGCGGTGGACATTTTGCGGCTGTCGTGTCTGTGATGGGTACCCGCTCGGTGTCAAAACGTGACTGTACGTAGGCATGCTTAAGAGCTCGTGGTTCTCATCTCTACGGGGTGGGGTCGCTGGCCGGCTTGGAGGTGTTCTTGGCCTGTTCGGAGGTGTCCTTGGCCTGCCCAGGGTGTTTCCAGGTCGGTTCGGGGGAGTTTATGGGCGGTTCGGAGGCGTTCTTGGCCTATCCGCTGTTCCACCATGGAGGTTATTTCCCCGGTGTTGGCTACTATTCGCCGGGTACCTGGAGAATCTCATGTACTGAACGGGATACTCCTCATGTTGCCTCGGTGGCCTACCCGTGCCCATTTGGTTCCAGGGCCTATAGTTTCTCTCCTGATTTCTTGTAAATGGCTCTTGATAACGCTGTCGGACTGTGGAATAGTTGTTCAACGCACCTTGTGCCCTCGTCCCATTATTACAATGCGAATGTATCCGATCAATGTGTCTGCCTTCAATCCTGATTCTGGGCCTATCTTCTTCCCGCGTTCCATACCCCTGCAGAGCGGTAAGTAGTTCTATGGATTCGCTCAGCGTCCTCGGACGTGCTACCACGAGGTGATGACGTATAACGTCTGGGAAGTGTCGTGTCAGGAGGGATACAAATTCACCTTCAGGCATCGGTGGGTCCAGGAGTTGACTTAATTGGCCGAGTCGCAAGAAGTAGTCGACCATCGACTCACGCTTCTCTTCCCTGTATCGGCCATTGTTTATTTCTGCTCGCACCCTGTACTGTGCAATGCCACTCCAATATTTTTCTAAAAGTGCAGACCTAAAATGTTCATATTGTGCATGCTTGCCTACCGTCAATCGAAACCAACTCAGGGACGGGCCTATCAAGCTCCTTTTTATAATTACCATTTTGAAACGGTCGGGAATTCCCCTAAGCGCGAAATAAGATTCGAGGTCATTAATGAACTGCTTCGCATTATCGACTTCACTGTTGAACTTGGGGATTGGCAGTTCATTCAAAAATTGTAAAGGTATATTGCATTGTTGCAGGGGCCCTACAGTGCTTGACATTTCACTTGCCGGGTGCGGTGAGGCCGAAGGAGTGCAGGCAGGTTCGTTCGACCTCGGTTCGCTACTCGGGTTGTTACACTGGAACGACGTAAGCGCGGAAACCTGAGAGGTAATTCGCGTGTCCGTGGCTCCCTGAGATCGCGGTTCGATTTCCTCTAGCACGTCCCTGCGAGCATTGACGGTCTGTGTCAGCTCCTCCCTTAATTTGTCAACCCCTGCTTCAAGTGCCTGTTGCTTGTTCTGTAATGCTACACAGACTGTCATTGCTTCTTCCCTTGCCTTATCACTAATTGTACATATTAAGTTTTC
Source organism: Deroplatys truncata (assembly GCA_030765065.1). NCBI lineage: Eukaryota > Metazoa > Arthropoda > Insecta > Mantodea > Mantidae > Deroplatys > Deroplatys truncata. The sequence goes on from CM060981.1 coordinate 114,048,924, forward strand.
ATTGTTTACAACTTGTTGGGCCCTGATGGCGTCTATTTCCACACCAAGTTCCTTCCTTACTACCTCTACACTATTCTGTGTTGCTTTTAGTTCGCTTCTTATATATTCCACATCCTCTTGGATTACATTTTGACTTGTTGTAATTTCTAACATGACACCCTGTATTTTATTTTCTAAGCCCTGACTGATTTCCTTCTGTTGGATGCTTAATTGCTGCAATGTTTGTTCCTGGGTGGATAATTGTTGTTTTAGTGTTTGCTCCTGTACTGTTAATCATTGAGTTAGTGTTTGCTCTTGTTCTGTTAATCGTTGAGTCAGTGTTTGCCCTATTGTTTGCTCTTGTTCTGATAATCGTTGAGTCAGTGTTTGCCCAAGTGTTTGCTCTTGTTCTGTTAATCGTTGAGCCAGAGTTTGCCCAAGTGTTTGCTCTTGTTCTGATAATCGTTGAGTCAGTGTTTGCTCTTGTTCTGTTAATCGTTGAGTCAGAGTTTGCCCAAGTGTTTGCTCTTGTTCTGTTATTTTAGTGTTTAGGAGGCTCAATTGAGCCAACATTTGTTGCAGCATTTCGCTCGTGTTAAGTGATCCGGTAACTTGGTTTTCTAATGTTTCGCTATCTCCATTTTCTACACCTACCCGCGGGCTATTGTTAGTGAAATTTTCCCCTTGTTCATTGCTATTACCTTCCATATCGTTGCCGGTTAATTTCTTGTTTCTTAACAGCATTTACAAACATACATAACCCAGTTTACTTATATTTATTGCATATACACTCCCTTCCAAAATTTTATTAACTTATGTATCATGCAGTTAACACTTACTCGGTGCTGGGTTGAGCTGCTGCGAAGTGTTGTAATAGTTCACAAAACACTTCACTACACTTACACACTTTTTGGACACTGATGATGTCTGCGCTGAATGTCTGCTTCCTTGTTGTAATGGAGCGGCGTCAATGTCGCTTGTTGCCACGCGTCTATCGGTACACTCTGCTGCTGGTGGTTGCTGATGTCGTCATCGGCGTCGTCTTTCTGTCCCTGCTTCCGTTGTCGGTTCTCCGGGTGTGTTATCCGCTGGCAGTATTTCGAGCCCCAACGTCGTGGGCGCCATATGACGCGGACCTCTGACGCATCAGTGTTGTTCCTGGCAGTTGCTTCAGTGGACTCAGAGTCCTGGGTTCGATGGTTGGATGGCAGGGATTTGGAATTTGTTTTGGTAGAGCTGAGGTTCTTGTTTTTCAGGGTGGTGACACTGCCTTGATGATATTAATAATACTGCCGGAGAAGTTTGAGTTATATCTTTATTTTGTTACATAGATTCCTATCTGGTCAACCCGCCACCTTCGTCGTCGAAACCACTGTTATTCTTATCACTTTCAAAGTCGCTACTTATGTGTTTCTCCGACTAGCCCTCGAATTGCCTAGATTTCATAACTTCATTTTTACACTATAAACTTTTTGATTATTTTCTTCTTATTTTGTTTCGTCGACCGTCCTCGTGGTTAGTTTGTACCGGAATGTGTCTCGGCTGTCCTCATGGTTAGTTTGTACCCGACTGTCCCGGCGTTTTCTTTCCTCCTTCACGCCTTTCGCCAAACGTAGAATTTTCCCCCTCTCCCTTTCTTAAATTTCGTTCTGCTTTAAGTTCAAACGTATCATGTGATGCCTACACGATCTTTCGATTGGCTATCATTTTGTTTCATGATTTTTATTATTGGCTACCCCCACTTGACAACTTTCACATCTGCTTCTTACAGCTTATTTTGAGTTTTAAAATCTTCCCACGAACATTCTTAGATCGTAGATAAGGCACATATACTTTCTCACCCTTTTAAGCTTTGAAACCGTTGTAAACCCTGTCCGAGCCAAAAGTATAAAGGCGAGACTTCCGGTATGCAGGTTCGTTGACCATCGCAGGTAAAATACCTCTGCTTCGAGGAAACAAACTTTGTTTCTCTGTCTTCCCTACAAACCCATTCCTAATATGAATTCAGCACATTTTCGTCGCTATGTTTGATCGTATATTATTATTATTATTATTATTATTATTATTATTATTATTATTATTATTATTATTATTATTATTATTATTATTATTATTATTATTATTATTATTTCTCCTGGGTCTCAATAACTAGCTTCAGTACGAAAAGCAGTGTATAAAAATAACAAACAGTAATGTTAGGAACAAACACTGAAGAATACAAAACTCTTGCTCAAACACTCATAGTATAAGATACATTAAGGCTCAGTACATATAAGCATTAGTGATACACAATTGGAAATGAGCATAAGCTAATGCTTCTTATGTACCTTGTCTTATATAACACAACTGAAAGTGTTAGGGGGGACATCATAAAAACAAAGATTACAGATTTCTACTCACAACTGCAAGTAATTCCATTTGTGAATTTGCAGATACTTTAGTACATGTTATTGCAAGTACAATTTCTATTGACAAATTGTGCATATAACTACACCATAACTGCACATGCTTGCACCTTCAAAAAAGTGCTTTAGGGTGCACTAAAATGATGCAAATTGTTGGAAGTTTGGAATAATGCAAGTCTAAATAAGAAGTTAAAACTACATTATAAACAAGGGGAAACTGAAGGGACCATTAAAAACTGTTAATAAGCTAAAATGTTAATTCTGAGAATGTAAATGCACAGTTCTACATATGTTTGATACAACCAAGTCCATAATAATTATGGTCAAATTAAAGAGAGAAAAAATGTATTGTTGATCCTCCTTTATTTAAGTATATTGTGGCTTAAACCACATCATATGAACCGATGAGAATAAATCCTTAATATGTGGTTAAAGCAGAAAATACTTTAATAATGAACAACAGTGGCCATGGAAGTTTATGCTACAAAAACTTGTTAATGCTCGTTGATCTGATATTTATGATATTCTCAAGGCTATATACTTCATTGCTGAAGTATATATACAATGTGTAAGGTGATTTATTATCATTCTTTTAAACTATAAAAGAGCACATTATTTAGAGTGATTTTCCTTAATAAATTTTTTTTCATAAAGCTTTCTGTTCTTGAGATAATTACTATTTTACTTTGCACAATATTGCAACACAGCGAATTTAACAGGTTCACTATACATTCAACATGTTAATTTTACATTCTTCAGCTTCTGCTGCTATGGCAATGAACAAATAAGCACCTCTGGTATGCAAATAAATAAAAAACTAAACATGATTGTAACATAACGTAAATATCACATGGAATATGGAACTGAGAAAGCATTTACAATGTAACACAAATTATTAATAGGAACACTTATTTATAAAGATAAATAAAAGCTTGAGAAACCCATGTTACTTGATTATGCTTCCTTTCTTTGTGAATTATAAAAATCTGTGAATAATTAAAGCAAGACAAGAGCAGAAAATCAATGAGAACTTCTTTTTAATGTTTCTTGTTTAATGATTCTTTTAAGAATCTACAGACCGATTAATGTGTTCCCTATGATTCCTGTTTAAACATTTACAGAAAATCTGTGCTGAAAGCTCTCTTATCTTATTGTGTGTGAATTATCATAAGCCCAGGTGTGTGCATTATGGTAATTAGTTACTCCATTTCTGGTAAACGTTAATTCATCCATTGCAAGAATTTAAAGGGGAAAGTCCCCTCCTTATTGAAGGAACCATTTGGAAAATGCTACCCTTGGTGCATAATCTGCTTGAGAGATACTGGACACACTGAGTATGATAAGGGCATAGCAATTCTTCTTTTAATGTTCTCAAAACAGTACAATGGAATATACCGACAGTACAAGCTATACCACGGCTACTCCTTCCAGGATCTTCTTCCACCAAGTGAAGGATTTCTTCTTCTTGTGCAACATTTCTTTGATCAACTCCTTCAACATGAGGAAATATGTTTCCTGTATCTAGAACCCTTTGACAGATGAAAACAAATGTTCTATTATGTGGTGCTCGTCTATTTGAAAATCTTTCTTAATAAATTTTTGCCGTAGCTACCGCAATATGATGTGTTTCACTGTAAATGAGTAGCATTTCAAGATATTCAGCATTATTAAAGTGAGCCATTTTATAACTGATAATCTATTGTTTCAAGAACAAGCCATAAATGTAATAAACAACAGCTGAAGTGTGTTCCTTTGTAAATAAATAGCTGAAGTATGTTTCTTTCGATCTTACCACGTAGTCATGTATAATCTTGTTGCTAATGATGTAGATTCAACTGAGACAAATTTCGAAAGTAAGAGTGCATATTCTTTTAATTCAAACGTATGTACATACAGAAAACATTTATCTTTCAATCTCCTCTAAGAAATATTTGAAAAAGTATTTGTTTCATAAAATCCAATTTAAAATATAATTAATATTCAGCAATTTGTTTTTTGTTTTTTTTTCCAAAAAAACTGCTTTAAAAACAGTAAAACTGCACTAGATTTATTTACTGTCTCTACTACGTATAGTAAGTAGGGGAAGTATTGTATTCCACCCAAAAATTTGATACTGAATTTCACCGGAAATACATGTTTTGAGACCCTCTGAATCCAAAAAAACGTTTTTTTGGAAACGTCTCTCTGTGTGCGTGTGTGACCAGCATAACTCAGAAACAACAGTCGGATAAACACCAAACTTGGTATTTAGGTTCAGTAGCTTCCAGAGAGGCGACACGAAGGTTTTCAAGAAAATCCCCGCACCCCAGACTACCCTTTACATGAAACATTTTTCGAAAATTTTAATTTTCTCAAAAATGGCTAACGATTTTGATTAAAATATCATATGTTTAAGATATTGTCATGAGAAATGAAATGTATATCTCGAATTTTCTGGGAATGTCTCCAAAAGTATTCTTCATTGTGAACGACTTTTGCATAATTGGTAAACCATAAGAGATAGACAAAATTTTACTACACAAAAATTGTAGATCGCATTAAAATACACAATTTATGTCATATACATTTCTTTTGTCGAGTGAACCATTTTTGAGATATTGCTTGTTATTCCTTTAAATTTTCCAATACTTATACTTTTTGTCAAATTCGTTATTCATTTTTTTTATGTCCTGGACATGCAAAGAGAATGGAATGCGCCACATAGCAACCAGCATTAAAATATTTGACTATCGCTTAAAACCTACCAATTCCCCTTGCATCTCAAGAAAATTACCAATAAGATTGACATCTCGATATCTCGATTAACATGAAGCATATGGAGAATATGCATTTGTAAAAATAGTTTGTACAAGAGTAGAGAAAGTCATGTGAGTGTAACACATCAGATTCTTTTTTTATGTCCTGGACATGCAAAGAGAATGAAATACTCCACATAGCAACCAGCTCTTAAACACTTAAAGCCAATTCCCCTTGCATCTACAAGAAAATTAGCAATAAGATTGACATCTCGATATCTCAATTAACATGAAGCATATGGAGAATAAGCGTTTGTAAAAATAGTTTGTACAAGAATAGAGAAAGTCATGTGAGTGTAACACATCAGATTTTTTCTATTCATTACAAAGAGTCATCCTGTTCAAGGATGATTATAGGTCACCTTCCACCCTGTATATATAGTGAGACAGAATGTGCCCGAATTAATTTTATTATGTGCTAATTTATTGTGTATAATTTGATGTATAAAGGATCTATATGTACAATGTTAAAACCATGTAAATAATAATTTCTGTATAATGTAATATTTGTTGTGTACATAATGTTCCTGTCTTGAACTCTGCAGTTAGGGTAGAAATATGCTGTTCACATGTGCAGCGAAAACGGGATCTTTTGTGTTAGTCTAGGGTAAGGTTTTACGACTCTATTTGTTTCCGCTCCAGAAGTATCGAGTGAAGGAAAATAATACAGAATGGCAGTTTACCAAGAGAAGCCCGGGAAAAAGGTCACATGATATATACAAACTGACCAATAAGAAATCCGATACCAAAACTTTAGGTGGGAGATTGTGGTCTTTAAATAGTCAAGATTCATCCCAAAAATAAAACAGCTGACTTTTAGATACTGACGAGGAATCCATGGTACTCTGTCAAACAAAGTTGGCATGCAAATGGTGTCCTATACAAAGTGATAAGTGAACAGGAACATAATGTAGTGTTATATTGAAAGAAGTGACAATAAATAGCCATAAACCAAACATTATGGTGAGTAGTAAATTCTTCTCTGAGCTCCTAGTACCACCACTGAGATCGACGAGCTTATTAACAATCATGATAAGCAGAGTCCATGCAAACATCGCCGCTGAGAACTAACTAGCCAGGGTAACAGCGAGAATCACCGTATAGTTGAATCAACCAGCCAGGACAACAAGAAAGCCACGTGGGATGGAGAAAACAGGTACAGTGAATTTTAGCATTACTTCTGTTTCTACCACTACACAGCGTTCGACTCCAACTCAAGCGGGCATTGAACCTAGGACTGCCACCAATGTAGAGAGGCACGAGGTCCCTGGCGCAATACTCTTAGACTTCCATCTGTTACTCCACGCAGGTTAATACTTTAAACCTCAACAGTGACTTAAGCAAAGGCATTTGCCCACACTAGTTTGTTTAAGCAGTCTGCACCATACAAGATAATGTATGGGACAAGTTTTAAAGTAAGTACAGTACCGTTTTTTTAATATTTTGCTACTGCAACTTACAGTTGCAACTTTGGGCATGAGCGATCACTTCCTCCGTTCATTAGGAAGCCAGACACAGCTGTGAACGATCATCATTTTGTGTTTTCCTGTTGGTAGAGCATTTTGAAATGTTCGAAATAATCGAACGACCCACCGACTGTGAAGTCAGATCAGAGATTCAGCTATTGAATGCGTGAAATGTTATGCCAGCAAACATTCATCACCAATTGTGTGAGGTTCATGGGGAAACATTAATAATGAGTGATAGAATGGTGAGGAAGTAGGTTAGACTTTTAACAAAGATCATGAAAATGTGCTCACGGATGATTTGATGCAAGCTGTGGAAGTGAACATTCACAAGGACAGACATTTCACCATGTCTTTGCATTTTTCACAAATTTCAAGGTCAGTCCTCTACAATATTGTGACCAATTGCTTAAGATTTTGCAAATTGTGCTCAAGATGGGTGCCCAAAATTCTTACTGATAAGCACAAGAACAAATGATCTGCCACTTGCTTGCCAAGGAAGGCAATGATTTGCTAACTCACATCATTACAGATGATGAGACATGGGTGTCTCACATCACTTCTGAATCAAAGCAACAATCCATGAAGTGGAAGCACACATCTCCCATGAAGAAGAAATTCAAACAGACGATATCCATGTGCACAGTTTTCTGGAACAGACAAGGTGTTTTGCTGGTTGAATTCTTGCCCAGCAATGTGACAATCAACAAAGATGTGTATTAAGACACTATGAAAGCTCTGTAATGCAATACACAACAAAAGACATGGAATCCTTTTTGGTTCATGATAATGCCCAGCCACACAAACTCAAAATCTGATCTCACCATTTGGTTAGGAACAATTTGATCACCCTCCCTACAGTCCAGATTTGGCACCAAGCGCTTTTCATCTGGTTTATCCGAAAAAATTCCTTGGCTTTCATCACAGGCGGCATCATTCTTTGACGAAGGCATGTATAAACTGGCTTCCCATTACAACAAGTACTTGAATAATGGTGGTGATTATGTGGAGAAGTAGTGTAAAATGTAAGGCAATAACAAAGTATTTGGAAAATAATGTTGTGTTATTTATTAAAAAATTATCAGTACTTACTTTAAAAACATACCTCATATTCATATACAGTGTAACAGAAATCATATAGCTTCAATTTCAACCATCATATGTGTAGGTTGCAAACAAAATGGCAATTTTCACAAAAATTCAAAATTGAGCTTTTTACTGTTTCGGTAGCTTTAGATACATAGCAATCGGAACTTGTAACTGATTTTGTTCAAAAGCAGTCACTTATATATGAGAAAAAGTAGACAATTCCATAATACAAACTGATAATTCTTGTTTTGCAACAAAATTGCACAATTCCATATCATTACACAATGCGTTTCCATTAAAAAATTGCCACTTCCTTGTGCCTTTAAAATGTTTCTTTCTTTACTGCGATTGTTACTGTGAAGGCGCCTAAATGTTTCCTCTTGTTGAAATCCTATCAGCAGACCTCAGTGCTTTTCCATGCACAACTCAACAATAGACTTAATAATGGAAATAAACACAACGAATCAGTTGTTAATTGCATTTCAAATGTAATCCCCACCAGTGTCCAAGTGTGCCATCACCTGATTATTTTATTGAGCTCTCTCCGTCCTTTATCATGAATTTAGGAATACCAAGTATGTGCTAAGAGTCTAAGTTGATATTTATTTAAAAAGGTGAATAAATAGTAGAATGTTGTGCATACATCATTACAATTTCTTATGCCAGATTGTGTTTTATCAGCACGTATTTATCACCTACAAAACATTTAACACCTTATATTTGATACAAATGTGCTTTTTCTTTTAAGGTTTTAAATTTTCTAATTTCATATTAGACTAACCTTTAACAATATGATACAGGTATTTATAACTGTCTTATATCATAAAAACATCAACTTTTTTTAATAATAAGCAAAATCCATGCGAAATTTCCAACTCTTGTCAAATAAAACTGGACATTTCCAAAACCTTTTTGCTTGTAAACTGTATAGAAAAAGTATGAAAAAAATGCTGACACATGACATCAAGAGATTTAACACGCATTAAGTATGAAAATATCTGTCACTACTGAGTAAAGCGAAGGCTCATTATAGTCTTTTCTTTTTTTCATTCATTCATTATCTGTTTACCCTCCTCTTATGTAGGACTTACACCCCCCAGGACTTACAAGCGGGTGCCTGGGGTCAGAGGCCCGTCGAGGAGCAGATACTCATGGATCAGACAGAGCATCCAGGATGGGTGATCAGCCCGATGCCTGGTATGGGATGAAGGAAGTAGATGAAACGAAATGTTGGTGAAATGGATGAAAGGAAAGGTGATGATGGAGCAGTTGGTGGAATGAATGGCGGGAGAAATCGGAGAACCCAGAGAAAACCTGCCCAGATGCCGCTTCGTCCACCACAAATCCCACATGCAGGTCCCTGGGATTGAACCCGGGCCACCTCGGTGGGAGGCGAGCGGTCTAACCACTCGGCCACGGCGCCGCCTATAGTCTTTTCTACTTCCTGTAAAAAATGCTATTTTGGAAATGACTAGTTTTGTTCACAACCTCCTCATATGCAGACCCCCGTGTTTTGTGTCTGACAAGTAATGGATAGTACAGACTGTCAGATGGCCAAACATTAAGTAATTGAGGCTCTAAATGTCTTATTTTTATACGTATAATAATTTATACAAAGAGATGAAGAAAATGGGAGGTTACAACAAGTAAATAAATAATAGGAAATAGTAAAAATACAGCTGCTCACCATAAACGATATGCCTTGCTATACTTTCCACAAGATGCCTATGTTCTTCTTCAACAATATCTGTGCCATATAACGAAGCACTTGAAGGAACAGTGTGAAGGGGCTTTCTAGGCCTATCACCATTTGTTACTGACTGATGTGGAGGTGAAAGAGGTGGTGAATCTCTGTTGTCCCCTCCTCCGCCAGAGTCAGGTATGGCTGAACGCAGTTTTGTTTTATTACACACATGGAATGATCGTACCAACTCCTGTATACAAACAATGAGATTAAGTATTAGATACTGTACCTTAATGGATCTGTCAATAAGCACAAAATTATTACTTAAAATATTAAATACCCAAAATCTGCCAAATACTTCATATACTGGTCTAATATAACAAATAGTTTCTCAAGTTATTTGATTACATATAAGTACTAATATGTGTACCTATACATACATTTATTATAAAACACAAAAAAAACAAAGTAAACACATTAAGTAATAAAGTGATACCTTTAATGAGAAGGGTTGATTGAAGTCTATTCTCATCATACCATAATTTGAGTTAAGAACAGACCAGATACTTTTCATGGCCTTTCCAAATGTTTCCATTTGCTTTGGTTGTCCTAGCTGCTCACGTACAAAGTTGCCATCTACTAGTTTCTCATAGTTAACACTTACAGGCACCAATAGGGCATCCTCAATAGTTCCATCCATATAAGCATCCACAATCACACTTAGTAAACCACCTGTAATCACACACATCATTATTTACAAACATATAAGTAACAAAAATCAAAGTTGCATGAGAGAGACATTCAAATTTCTTGAATATAATGCCCTTTATTCCTTAGGTATTAGTAAAAACTAATGTTCACGGGAGAAAAAGGAAAATTATTGTATATTTAGGAAAGCTATAGTTAAATACACCAGCAGAATTTTCCGTTTGAGACACAAAACTATAACATGCATCTTTGTTGCAATTGCAGAAAGTACAAATCTTTATGCCTCCAGAGTTCACAAAGTCTTGCTAGGGCATTTTATGCTTTCAACTTCACACCACACTTCCAAAATTGACCATTAAGTTTGGATATCTGGACATATGAATGTTATTTACATTCCTTACATTATCAATAATGCTGCTTCATGGAACCCATGTTCAGGGATTCCCTTTTTTCTTCTTTTTAGTGAAAGGGTGAGTTGAATGTCCTTTAATGGGTATGCTATATCAGATGGTGAATGAACAGAATGTGTGAAATGATGCTCAAATGAGCATGGGTCCACCGAGCTTAAAATTACCTGACATTTGTCTTTGAAGGTAAGCCAACCCACACCTCTAAAAAAAAATCCTTACTCCTAACCAAGACTGAAACTTAGGACCTCTTGAATGTGAGCCAAACATAATACACACAACATCGTGGAGCTGATCAGGGACTCTTGCATACGTTCATTACATTACCAACAATGGGGTGTGTGTGTGTGTGGATGTACGTGCATGTGAGTGGACCTGCATTACATCACTGAAAATGGTAAGGCAGTATATTCATTTATGATGCTCACTATGAGGGTTCTCATAAAATATGTTTATCACAAACGGTACTAACTGTGATATATTGATTCATAGAGCCCACAAAGCTTCTGAATAAATTTTTACATGACTAACAACATATGTAGTGTATATGCCTTCACGCACCCATGTTTGAGAGTTCATGTCATCCTACATCACCCTGACTATGGCAAGTGTAATAATTAATTCCTCATGCAAGATTGGAGGAAAAAAATAATAAACAAACCTAGAAATGTATAATGACATAATTTTATTTTTGAGGGGAGCGGTAGATGCTAATGAATTTGTTAAGTGAAATCATACATTTTTTTACAATGGCAAACTGCAAAGATTTTTTAATAATTAGGGTTTCAAAATGGAGGCAAGTTATAATTGACTTAAAAGCTCTCCTACAAAACTTACAATATTTAAATTTGCTGCAGTTTTTGCAAGTCATGAAATATGAGTGTCCCTAATCATGCAGTACATTTTTCTTGGGACATACTGCAGATAAAAACAAAAAAAAACAAAAACACAACATGTTTCAACGGCTTATCTATTAGAACTTATTATGAACGAGTCTATTGCAGTACACATAAAGAAAATACACAAGCAAAACTACAAGGGATCCTCCCAAATATACTGTAATATCACTTTTCTATTTTTATGTCTTAGAGCCTTGTTTTTCTATTAATTTCCACGTTACTGTAGATTTTGGAAATAAAATATAATACTGTGTATATACTTTTTTTTTCTTCCCCTTTTTGCATTTTAAACTGATACTTAGCCTCAGTTTTGTGTTTCTCTATCAACACATTTCCTTGACATGTTCTATGTTCACAAGTCTTTATGGCTGCTAGTGAACTCACAGAATACAATCTAATCTAATCTAATCTAATCTGAATACCGTACCCCTTCAATTAAAGGGCAAATTTCTAAGTTTAACCGCTTCAGCGATGGCCATTTAAACCCTGCATGGGCCGGGAATGGATACCCAATAAACAATGCAAGACATTTAAATTGTTAAATGGGGTAAAAATGTTGCATAAATACACATCCATATCTTCCGTATTTATTAAGTTATTTTAATAAACAAAAACTAGTTTAAAGCTCATTCAAGGTAGTATACATCTACGGTATCAACAAAGTGTAGACTATTTTAAAAAAATGTTGAAATGTCACTACTTTGTTTCTCTGTAGCAAAAGACATTTGTGCGTCGAAAGCACCTAATTTATGAGTCAGCTTCTTGTTTGTGCATACGAACGTTATAGCTGCCTCAGTGATGTGTTCTCCGGTTCAAGGTTTCATGCTTTCGTTTATATTGCAACGCGATAATGTACTTCTGTGTATTGAAACATGCCCGCTACAAACAAAGCAAACCCCTCTGTCAGCATTTGTATGTACCTACGTCTTAAAATATTACACAACCGAAGTGTATCGCAGACGAATGCAGTAATATTTTCATTCAGTCTGAAAAGCTTTCGTGTTCTGTGCTGAAAAGCACATTTGAAATTGTTATATCTCAGTGCTAACCATGGCTTCAACTAGTAATGTAGCAAATCAATTAACTTGCCTAGGAAGTGTACGGGTTTCTGAAATTATTTCAGAAAATGTGGAAGACTTTTTGCTGTGTGATAGTGATTTGGATATAGACGGCGGGTTTCCAGATTTTGAGGGAGGTATTGAGGATATAGGTAGCAGTGAGGAAGGAAATGACACTCTTCCTTCAGGTGTTCATGAAGAATCAACATTGTGGAGTGGTCAAAATAACTCCCAACACAAATAGACATAACTTCATGAACACAGCCTCTGGTGTACAACCCCAGGCTCAACTGACTTCTGACAGCCAACCAATTGACATTTTCACAATTTTTTTTACTGCTGACTTAGTGTCTCTCATTGTTATGGAAACAAATGTATATGCGAGTAAGGTGAAGGAAGACCTGACCTCTAAAGGCAATTTAGGGCCTAAGAGTAAAATTCAGAAGTGGACAGAAGTAACACTGAATGAGATTTACAGGCTACTTGGTCTTATTATGCTCATGGGTGTTATTCGTAAACCTACACTACACATGTACTGGTCTACAGATGACATGCTAGCTACTCCATTTTTTGGGAAATGCATGTCAAATAACAGGTTTACTTCCATTTTGCGGTTCCTACATTTCACATGCACAGAAAATGTAAATGATAAACTACACAAAATCAGGCCGGTTTTCAATGATATTATTTAAAAATTTAAAGAAAATTACGTGCCTAGTGAAAAAGTCACTATTGGTGAAAGCTTGATGCTTTGGAAGGGCCGGTTAGGTTGGAAGCAATATATCAAAACAAAGAGGACCAGATTTGGCATAAAGAGTTTTGATCTTTGTGAAAGTAAAACGGGATATCTTTATAATAGTTGCATATACACTAGTCAAGGGACTGATAATACTGGAGTCAAAGATTTGGGGTTATCTGGCTCCATAGTAATGCACCTGATGGAATCTATACTTGATCAGGGTAGGACTGTATATTTAGATAATTGGTAGTGCTCCCCAAAATTATACATGGCCTTATACAAAAGAAAAACAAATGCAATTGGAACAGTACGTTCAAATCGTATTGGCTTGCCAAAGGAGGTGAATACAAAGGCTCTAAGGAGAGGAGAAATGCAGGTGTGTCAGCTCCCACCTTTGACCTACATTGCTTGGCAAGACAGGAGGGTAGTTACATCATTATCCAATTGCAGCTCTAAGATTTTGATGATTGACACTGGAAAAATAGATTCTCACACCAAAATGTCAATTTTCAAACCTGATGTTATCCAGAAGTACAATATGCATATGGGGATTGTGGATTTAGTAGATCAGGTATTGCAAGCATATCCCTGTTTACGAAAAACAGTTAAATGGTATAAAAAAGTATTTTTGCACCAGTTGGATATAACCATATACAATTGTTTGGTAATTTGGAGAGCTCTAAACCCACGCAAGACAATGACATACCTGGACTTCCGCATATCAATAGCTCGTAGCCTAATTGAGCAGTATAAGATTCAGAGGCCTCTTCATACTGGGGGTAAGAAATCCACAACCCCTGCACCCCTCAGACTTGAAGGAAAACATTTTCCTAAAAGGATACCACCCACCGCAAAAGGTCACATCCATTTTGAAAGTGTCTGGTGTGTCACAAAAAAGGTGTTCGCAAGGAAAATAATATGATTTGCCATGAATGTGATGTGCCCTTGTGTGTTTATCCATGTTTTGAGGTATACCATTCAAGAAGAAACCTTTGAAGGTAAGCCTTGATGTCTTATAGAATTTATTTAAATTTATTATAAAAGAGAAAAATTATAATAATTAGGGTTAAATAAACATTAAATGCATGTATACACAGGACGTCTACTGACGTCCATATCCTTTCTCCTGCATTTTAACATGGACATCATATTCCATATCCCCAAAAGGGTTAAACAATGTGAATCAAGGTTTAAATAAAATCTAAAATAAAGGACTAAAAATGTCAATAACTTGTCATGAGTAGCCAGAGCAAATGATTGGAGTAATGTGAATATGAATGCAGTAAACTTATGGTACTTGAAGCCATATATAGATTCAGACTCTCTGCTGTGCAGATCAGTCCTTTATAAAGCTGAGCTAAAAAGGGTCTAAAGCTGTGTTTGTCAAGGACAGTATATCAAAGAAAGATAGGGCAATTTCAGCCTACAGTATAGAAGAGCATGCTCCTCAGACAAGAGGAAATGCTTAAGCAATTGGCAATAAGTTGACAAACTTACTTTCTTTAATCCAGAAGTAGCAGTAATAAAAAACAAGCATAGCTGTCAATACAAATACAAAGTACATGAATTTATTACTTAGCAATAATAAATGCCCTAACAATATAGCCCATTTCCTCCAAATACTTTCTCACTTTATGCACCTTAATGAAGTTAAAGCAAAAGTAAACAGTTAACTGCACTTGTAGAATGGTACTCATTATTTCATTTTACAAATTTACAGGAATTAGTTTATATAATATTTGAAATTATAGAAACAATTGAGTTGGAGTTGATAAACTTAACATAACTTACATTTTATGTCTTTCGGTTTCACGAGCTACTTACTCTCATGGTCAGAAGTGACCGACTGGCTCCTGGTGGTGTTGTCTGGTGTGTTGTGGTGACGAATTTCCATAATGAATTTGGTTGCGGCACATTACATAGAGTTTGTGTTTTATGATTAAAATCTTTTCCCAACTATCCAAATCTGTTGTTGCAGATTTTAGGAGTATTGTGTTTGGTGTGATGAAATTGGTCATCCAAAAGTGGTATGCAACTGCAGATTTATCAGTCTATTTGTATTTTATGTATCTCATATGCTCTTTTAATGTGCTTTAAATTTCTTTTAGTTTTATGTACATAAATTTGGTCACATTCTGAGCAACTGGTTTGATATGTTCCTGTTTTTTGTTCTGAGGTATCTGATCCTTCGATTTGTTGCAGAGCAATTCTTCTATGCTGAATTTGTTTTGTGGATCTTGGTAGATGTTGAGGAATTTATAGTGAGTACTTGGGTGGAAAGTGAACTTTATCACTCCATGCTAGATGTTACTATAAACCATCACACACTGGACATCACCAGGGGTCAGTCGGTCACTTCTGTGATGAGAGCAAGTAACTCTCGGAACCAATCAAGATGCAAAAAATATAAGTGATGTTAAGTGTTTCAACGTCAACTCAATTTTTTCTGTAATTACAAGAATTAATTTTTGCTTTCTTTCCAGTTGTAGTGGCCTTTTCTCCTAAAGTGCAAAAATGCAAGTACAAATGTGCCAACCTGTCAACTATGTAAATTCCTACCTTCTCCTGCCTTTAATAGTATTGGCAATGAAAAGTAAATGTAAAGTCATTAAAATGAAAGCCTGCAAACTCTGAACTTCCTTACCTGCAGCTGCACATTTCAAAATAATACTCCTTTCTTACACTGATCCTAAAACACAAGACACTTCCTCCAAATAGTTGTGCTTGGTGTAATTTGAAGTACTTATCCGCTGTTGAACTTATAAATCAGCATGTGCATCATTCATTCATTAATCTGAACATACTTTAATCTTGTGTAGAATATAAGCAGTTCTCTGCTTACTAAATAAAAAAAATTGTAAGCTTGTAAGCCTACAAGCCTGGGTATTTCTTTAACTAGTTATAACACTGGCCATGAAAGCCTACAAACCTTGAAGTTCTCTCATTTCTTACAAGAAACTATGAAAGTCACTTTGCTGAATGTATGGACTAAGCTACATGCCGACTTTCTGGCTTTCAAGTCAAGTGACAAATAATGGACAGCTGGGTACCTCAGTGGTTTCATTCATTACTCTTGTTCTGAGAATCCATGGTTCGATTCCTGGGTGAGGGGTGGCAATTTTAAGTCATCCCATTTCACATGTGAAGTATTTCCAGTAGGGACATTCTCCCTTGAAGAGTTTGAATGCAAAGTCACTATTTTTGTCACCTATTTTTGAATAGGCTACATTAATAGGTCACGAAAACTTGCAGATTTTCTTATGCAAGAAAGAAAGATCAGCAAAATGAGGGGAAGACAATAAAATACATGATTTTGAAACTTTACCATCAAATAAAAGTAGTGTTTATGTACAACAATGAAGAATACGATAAACCAAAAATTGGTTTTTCCCATTCTCACTGCTGAGAGCAGTTACAAGAACCATTGGAAGTACCAACCACAATGTCCCTGCAAAGATTGCATCTGCACAGGAAAGATCCTTCTAACCTTTCGAATATTTCTGGTTGGTGCTATCCCTGCCAACAATGCCTTATTTGAAGCAACTGGGTTTCAAAAAAACTTAAATTCTTTAATATTACCAAAGAATAAGTCTATGAGAGTGATGTCAGGAGAGTGCATGAGATGCAGGTTTATTGCCCTTTACACCATTCACCACTCAGCCTTCAGGTAGAAGAATTGAGCGTGTGCCTGTTACAACATCCATGACAGTGCTTGGCCAGGTGTATAATATATATACCAGGCGAGTCAGCTGCCCCTAGGTAATCGTATCTATGCAACCCACAGTTTATAATCTAATGTGAAAACATTGACCCTTTTAGCAAACAAACTGTTATTGTAGATCTGCCCTTCTATTTGGTACTATACGCAATCCCCATTAATAATTAAAAGGCTGAATGAGAACCAAAGAGCTGCGAAAGCCTTGAAAAAGACGGCGTTTCATGGATATAATGCTTGCAAGGAGATAGAGGAATGTTGTTTTAAAAGAGGAGAAAGACTACGTGGTTTAGCTGCCGGAAGGTGGTGAAAAGGTTAGCTTCAGAGGTTCAAATGTGATACAAACACAAAATTGTTTTGGTTCTTTTTTTTTTCTCTCCTTGTGTTTATTTTCTGTATTTTAGTGTACTAATTTATTTATTCTTGTTACTGGCTCTCCTGTGAGCCAAAGACATAAGAATTACAATCAGATAATTGTGTATCATGTTTACCCTAATAATCTGTACCATATCTGGTGTTGTAAACCGTGTTACGTAGTTAGCTTTCATTCTTTTGGGCGCATATCGATGATATTAAATCTAACAGTTTGTTTCATGTTTAAACCCTATGTTTCACTTCTTCTATTGACAAAGGAGTTGTAAATGTGCTAAGTTCGCGGGTAAACAGAATAATAAATTATTAAAGAGCGTGGATTTCATCAAGGAAGTAAATGTTCAAAATGACAAACCCCTTCATCAATGCACATTTGTGTACGTTGCCGGAGAGACCTTCTTGCATGCTGTAACATGCAGTGTAATCTGCCTGCATTTTTCACGTATGACTTACCGTAGATGGTTTAGGCTTTGCAGCTCTTGAGCATTGACCCATTCCTTTAAATGACCCCACATAAAGAAATCCAGTGGGGTGAGATCAGGTGATCTAGATGGCCATGCGATTGGGTCCCCTCGCCAATCCATTTTTGCGGATATGTTCTATGTAAGTGATTCCTTACAATCAGTGACCACTGTGGTGGAGCACCATCCTGCTGGAGCCATATTCCTGTCAGTTTCACTAGTGGCTCATCTTCTAGGAGCAATGCGAATTCTTCTTGCAGAAATGCAAGGTACCATGGTCCTGTGAGGTTGCCTTCAAAAAAGTACGGTCCAATTAGCTGGTCTCCTAATATTCCACACCAAGACATTGATGCTCCACTGTACCTGGAATGCAGCTTCTCTCATCCAGTGAGGATTGCCTATACTCCAGCAGTGCACATATGGCGGTTAACAGTTCCGTTATTGTAGAATGTGGCTTCAGCACTGAAGAGAACACTTCCTAAAAACTCTGCATCCATTTGCACTCGCTGCTGTAGCCATTGTGCATATATCACTCACGCTTGAAAGTCACATCTGTGGAGAGCCTGGTGTAGTTGTAGATGGAACGGATGATATTTATTATAATGTAATATGCGCATCACTGAGGTCTAACTTATGTACAGATCTTCTGCTATGGCTCTTGAACTGTATGTGGATTGTTTTCTATTGTGTTTCACACAGCTTCTACATTGCCTCTAGAGGTCACTGGAGCATCGCGAGCAGGTGGTGCTGTTCCAAATGATCCTGTTTCACGAAGGCATCTTTCAACCCTTCAAAAAGTGTCTGCAATAGGTGCCCTCCTTCCTGGAAACCGTTCTTCATACAGGCGCTTTGCTGACAGTGCATTACACCTTGTTTCTCCATAGATTAACAGCATGTCAACATACTCGTCGTTTGCATACATTATGACAGCAGCCATGTCTCATAGAAAGGTTTTAGATACTGAGTAGATAATGGAGAGAGACTTATTTATTCATGCCAAGCATTGACACAGGTGCAAATAGCTAAAGTCACTTTGTATGTGTGAAGTGTTTTAAAACTTGGTTAAATGGGTCAAGCTAACACTGACTACAATAAGACACCTACTAAGAAGTACAAATTATTCACTTGCCAGTGGAAAACATGGTGATTATTCTATTTTGTACACACTTATAATGTTATCAAAAATGTTATTTATATCATAATATCAAATTATTGGCCCAAAGAGATAAAATAAAAGGTAATAAAAAGTTTGAACTTAACCCGAAGGATTTGAACCCAAATTAAAGTGGTACAGTGTTAAAGCAACCATGATAATACCATATGGCCAATGCTAACTTGCGAGGTGAGGTTCCTATGCGAATTAGTAATTGCAGAACTAGACCCCACCTCAAATCTTTACATGCTTTTTGCAGCATCGTACATGTTTTGAATTCGGTTTGGTAGTTTTAATTCAAACAAATAAACTGCATCAATCGTTACAATTACTGTATGATCTGAAATACGCTATAGTTTCTGAAATAAGAGAAATTAGCTACCTAATACTTAGCATTTTTTGACAAAGCTGTACATTGACTAATGGCTTAAATCCAATGCACTGCATATATCTGTCATTTTGTTTTCAAATGGTTTGTCAACCGATGCATGTGATAGGTTATTCCTTTAGGGCATTTTCAAAGGGGTGCCTGGATGTATGCTAAAGAATAAAAGTTTGTAAAATTGGCTAAAAGTGACATTGAAACTCCCAGTGTCAGGGTGGGATGTTTTTTGCATCGACATACATAGCGATTGCATTCTGTCCTGTAAAACACTTATGCACTGAGTTATGTATCCCTCCTCCATAAAGTGTTATGCAAATGAGCCATTAGAAGGCATTCAAGAAAGGCATAAGTCACATATGTCGCTTAGCATGTTGCATAAATTAAAAAATAAATAGACGCAGCTGACTCGCCTGGTATATATATAAAATTTAACATCTTTCTTTTGCAACTTTGGGAATGAGCTGTCACAGCTTTAGATATGTCCATCCAATGGCATATAATGCAATAAAACATTAGGAAAGAAGGAGAGAAATTGCAACAAGCTACAGATTGATTGCAGAAATTATGCATCATCAAAATTCTTCCTTCCATTTTATCAACAATTTCTATAGAAAATATAACAGTTACTTTGCTATCAGAAAAAAACTCATTACTGTCTTCACGATAGTGGTGCTATCTGTATGGAAACAAACCAAATTAGTTACTGAATTAAAATAATGATATATGAAAAATATCATTGTTCCCAGAAATTATATGCACTTTTTGCATTTTGTTTATAAAAATATCCATTTTGTGTTTATTATCCATTTTGCAATATTTCACAATTCAAAACTTGATACTGCTGCCTATTTAGGAGAATTAAATGAAGTTACAAACTTAGAAACAATCAAATAAAAACTTTGTAGATATTACCAATAACAGTTACGTCTGTGATCAATATGCATAGTTTTGAGATTTTCTACCAGCAAAATGCATTAATCAGCATAATTTAATTCAGTAGGCCACATCTGAAAATTATTTTACATGCTTAGTCGAGTAGCATGGACTAATTCCTCAGGCTGTGCCCCCCCTCTTAATGATGAATGATACCAATGCTTTACTTGAATGTATGTCACACATTAGGTTTTTGCTTGCCTATTCATTAATAACAGGTGCTTTAAGGTTTGTGCCATGGCACACTAAAGTAATTCCTCTTTGCAATATCTTTGCACCCAAAAACAAAATTTGATGTCTCTTACTTAAGTGGCCCATGTTGGCAATAAGCAAATTTTTGTCAATAATACCCATATATATATATATATCCCTGCCTTCAAAAAAGTTGTTTATATTGTTGGTGATGAATCTAAAAAGTTTGGCGACCCTTATGAAATTTTTCCATCCAACAATTGCCTAGTTTTAAATGCCTACTTAGTTTATGCAACTATTGCTGCTACCCACACATTAAATTTAGTTTTCCCATAAAAGGAAATATATTATGTGCTATAAAACTAAATATAATTTAATTCTGAAGGTGTTGCTCTAGAAGCATAAAATTATGCACATACACTCAGCAATACCTTTTACTAACTCCGGTATTCATTCAGCTGTATGATAAAATACTAGAGATCTCTCCTCCCCACCACCCCTACCTTCCCTAGCAATAATTTGAAAAACATAATTCTGTAGTTGACCCACTGAAAATGTCTCATCATCTAATCCTACATTTTCAAGGTTGTGTGCAAAATGGTTTCCTGGGTAATACAAATTATTTTAAAATAAATATTTTTGCAGCTGTATTTTTAAGTAATTCTTTTGAGACTTGCACAGTACTATAAAGGCAATATGCGGTAAAAAAAATTACAATTTTACATGCATAACTTTCAAGATGAAAATTTCAACATTGGATGCCCTTACACACCGACTTCATAAATATTGCTATAAGGTGTTGTTCTAGCACTTGACTACATAGTGCACAATAGAAAGCAAAATATACCTTTGGGCAAGCAAGCCTTTCCAGTTCTTGAACGACCACCTTCAATGAAGAATTCCAAGTTGTGTCCTGCTCGAAGACACTCCATCATGTATGTGTGAAGCACAGCCCGATACACAATATCTCGTTTTCCTTGTACAGGATCAATCCGTCGCTTGATGAAAAATGCACCTAGTCCTCTAAGTAGCCATCTATAACAAAAGTTATACATGAGCTGGAGAGAGCAGAAAGCCGATTGCTATTTATTCAGAAAATATAGGAGGGGGAGAGTCAGTCTCTCTCTCCCTCCCTCCCTCTCTCTCCCCCCTCTCTCTCTCCCTCTCCCTCTCTTTCTCCCTCTCTCCCGGATATTTTAAAATTCTACCTTGTGACATCCTGATGCAGAACTTCATCTGGCTGCCACCAGAGAGAAGCACAACTACAGTG
Organism: Deroplatys truncata; assembly: GCA_030765065.1. Lineage (NCBI taxonomy): Eukaryota > Metazoa > Arthropoda > Insecta > Mantodea > Mantidae > Deroplatys > Deroplatys truncata. The sequence continues at coordinate 114,070,634 of CM060981.1, forward strand.
TGTATAAACACCCATAGTTGATCCTATTGCATGCAAAAAGCTTCATTCTTTGTTTAATAAAAGTATCACACACACGCGCACACACACACACCTTTTTCTAAAAATGCTTTTTTGGCTTCAGGCAGTTCTGAAAACATGTATTTCTGCTAAAATCTCTGTATCAAATTTTTGAGTGGAATGCAATACCTTCTCTACCTACTAGGTATGTGACAGAGAGAGTAAAAATGTATTGCCATCAATACAATAGGCAATGTATCAAAACCTAACCTTTTGGGAGAGAGAAAAATCATTTTAAAAAGTTGCCTTTCCTATAATATTATTTATAAATTCAATAATATCTATTAATGCAATAATATTTATTAATGCAGTAACATAATTGTATATGTGCTTATTTAAATTCATATATTTTAATTATAAGTGAATTAGTTATTCCCGAAAAACATTAAAATGTGCCCATACAATTAAAATGGTAAAAATCAATAGTGTACCTGAGCTTTGGATTTACTTATTACAAATTCACTCTCATATTTCATCAAGTACAATTCTATCACTTACCCAAATACTGGTATTCTGAGATTATCTCCTGCAGCAACTAAAGGGGATCGTATGTTGTTATTCAGAAGAATGAATGAAATGAGGATGTAATCGAGGTGACTACGATGTAGAGGCAGGAATATAAGTGGCAGACCTGTAGCACTTGCTTTGTTTAACATTTGTACTTGTCCAGGATGTACCACAACAGAAGTGAGAAAACATGGAAGCAGTTTGTACAACAGCCATGATGTAACCCTGCAACAAACACACATTACACTGGATTTGCTTACTGAAGAATGCTTACTAGCTTGAAATTAGAACTTATATATATATATATATATATATGAGGATTGGAATTGTTCTTCCATACAAGCCAAGTGTAGAACAAGGTTGGAAAGGTAGAATTACACCACTGAAAAATTCAATGCCATAGCCAGGATCTGAACCACAGATTTACCAGTTTCCATCCGGTTACGTTAACTAACTGAACTACCATGGCAACATGCCAGCAGGATATTAAATTCCCCAGCTGATTCGCATTTTTCCAGGTAAACCACAAGGAGATCTCAACAATAACCTAATGATTACTGGCCAGTTACATGGCAATAAAATGTTGAATAAAATGAAAAGAAGTTCAGAAGTTCTTCCTATTTTTAAAGCCAGTAAAGATTTTATAAATAATTGCCATAAAGCATGAAAGGGTTAATGACAGTGGTTCTTCATGAGAAAGTAATACACTTAAATGCCATCATCATCATTTTTATTATTATTATTATTATTATTATTATTATTATTATTATTATTATTATTGTTGTTGTTGTTGTTGTTGTTGTTGTTGTTGTTACTGATCAGTTATAACATGTTTCCAAGACAGATGTGTCTTAGTTTTTTTTTGGAAAGCACTGTCCCATGTAACTGAAGTAGCATTGTTGCCTGCAGTGCGAGGGGACCCGGATTCAATACCCAGTACAAACATGGGGATATTTTGTATGTGGGCCTGATAAACAAGGTGCAACCAGCATCATGAGGTCTTTGGAGACCTGTTGATGAGCTACGTGATGCAGAAGTACAGGGAGAGCCAAAAACTACGAACCGGCTGCGTGGCGATTTTCCTGACCGCGTCCTTGGTGCTCATTGCCATCTGCCACTATCATAGAAAGGTGCAGATGAAACCATACAACATTTTTAAAACTACTTTTAAAGGCTTTACTTACCAACTTTATGAAAGGAGATACTGAAGCTGACCACCGCCAACTTTTTTCGAGTCAACAGTTGATGCCCCTACATATGTGAATACAATTTTGTCCCCCTTTTTTTAGAGAATTAACAAACAGGGAGCGTGATTTTGCCTTTTTTCAACAAGACTCTGCAACAGCCAATATTTTGATGAGAACAATTGAAAGTGCATTTCGTCCCCCGACCTAACCCCCTGTGATTTCTATCTCTGGGGTAACTTAAAACAAAGTGTACAAGATGAACCCACACACCCTGGAAGAATTAAAACAAATTAAGTGCGAGGAAATTGATAGCATTTCTCAACGTGAACTACGGCGAGTGATGGATAGTTTCCTAAAGAGGTGCCAAAACTGTATGGACAACGACGGTGGCCAGTTTCAGCATCTCCTTTCATAAAGTTAGTAAGTAAAGCCTATAAAAGCAGTTTTAAAAATGTTGTATGGTTTCATCCACGTGTTTCTATGATAGTGGCAGATGGCAATGAGCGCCGAAGATGCCGACAGGAAAAACACTGCGCAGTTGGTTCATAGTTTTTTGGCTCTCACTGTAGTTTCTTTGGTCCTGCAAATAGCATGTACATGTCGGGGGAATAGGGGGAGACAACATACTGATTAAATGCCACCCATTGCACTCTGCCCATGTGTGGACAGAGGCAGAGGATTTGAAGCTGTGTGATAGGCCCAATCATGATGTTGTATCATGTAGTTTAGTTCTGGGCAGTAATAGATAAACCACACATTTTTAGCACATTCCTCACAAAAGCCATCCTTAATTTTTAACAATTTTGATCCAATTTGAAACATAATGGACAATTTTCTTCAAATTTTCATACATAAAACATCAAGTCCAGGGATTGCTTAAACAGTTAGTGACAAAGTGTCACTTAACAAGTATTGTACACCAATGAACGCCACTAGAAATGGAAGAGACTAGATTTTTAAATTCTTCTTTTTTCCCATTGGATTTTATTGCTGTGGGATTGCAGGCAACTTCAGGTGATGTATCAAAACATGCATTATCTGTTTAATATTCATACTGTCAATCACTCTAAACATGAAATTTTCTTAGAAAATAATACATGCATAATGGTAATTTACTAACCTTAATAAAAAATCTGATAAAGTTGAGCGCATATCATACAATAGTTTTGTTGCCCTTGTCTCATGTCTCTTAATGAGGACAGCATACTGTTTTTCATTCTTTTCTTTCAGAGGCTCAAAATCATGTTGAGCGGCAGCTTCTACGGCTTGCTGTAGGCGCTCATCACGCAAAACCTATGGGGAAAAAAAAGGCAACTTACAATACTATTGTGTTTATATGTAATTCATTGGAAAACTACTGCTACAGCAGTTACATTTGCTGCTACTATTGGTAAATAATGTACAGTATGAATTGATAAAATATGAAACAGCAGTGTTTGATATGTATAATCTGTGGATTTGAAGATAGACTTATCTGTAGTGCCTTAATGTCATATTTATTAAATACAAGCAAAGATACTTAATTAAAACTCAGTTGCTAGAATAAAGGATGCTCAAAGATACCACATTCGTGAGTTGAATCCAGCCACTTCAATTTTGAAGGATAATAATTATTGTATAACATTTTGTTTTTCAGACATATTTTGGCATTGTTTAAAACATAGTTCCTATACAAAGTTATTATTTATGAGAGTTTTTAATGTTGGGGTTCGTTGGTGTAAACTGGGGAGGTGCAAATTTGGAGCTTATATATCTTAATTGTGGTTATTTTAATTAAAACCATCAAATAACCAACATAATACTAACAATTAGAACTAGAACTACTGTTACTATCATGCTGCACAGTACACAATGTATGGGCTCACAAGCTATCATTATAGCTAAATAACACAACTTCACAGCATACATTGATCTATATATATATAGGTATTCCTTGTTAGTAAGCCATTTAATATGAATACATTCAGGAATTTTCAAAATACGGTCTCCTAGTGTTGTCATTGTAAGTCAAGGAGAATTCTTTCTCATTTGCTTGATACAGGAAACAGCTGATATTATCTTTTATGATATGAATAACACATTTAATGGGAAAATGCTTGCTATGTGTGCTAACAGCTAAAGACAAAAAGTGTGCTCTGCAATGCACTATGATACTTCTCTTTGAACACTTTCTGACAAGTGCTAACTCCTGCAATGTTTCTTGAAAAAGCTTCTGCCCCATGAAATGTACAAGTAATCAGTTTATATATCAGTTTTTCTTTTGACAATTTGTGGACAACAGCTTCGGAAATTGTAGCATCTGAGTTTTCCAATTCAATTAAACACAAAAACCATTTTTCAATACAGAGTCAACTGAAAAATTCAATGCCACAGTCAGAGTTTGAACACGGTTCTCCCACTCTCCATGTGGTTGCTCTAACCATTGAGCTACTGTGACAACATGCCCGGTGGGACATTAAACTCCCCAAATGACTCAAGTTATTTCCCAGACAGACCACCAAGGCATCTCACTAGAGATGACAATCTCAATAGGGATTTGCCATCGCAAGTACTTTATTACTGGGTGCTTAGAAAGAATCACATATGTCTAAGTGCTTTTCTCCGCTCTACATTATGTATTTATGCTTTAAGGAAGATTTCCAACAATGGCTCTATGACCAAAATATTTGAAAATATATGATTTTATATAAATGCCAAGAACTTACTGTTGGAGCCAGCTGGGGATAATCATATTTCTTGATCTTCAAAACAGTATTTAGGTGACAAAAGGTGCGAGCCAAATATCCATTTTCAAAGCCTTGCGAGTCTACCAGCAGAATGTTGCGTGTCCATTGCTCCTGACAAGCCTGTGATGCTAATGTGGAATTCTGCAAAAATAAGAAATTCTTATATACACCGTTTTCTGTAAATTAAGCATATCTTAATACGTATGTTTTCTCTTATGCTATAACAGGAAAAACACTTAGCACACAAAAGGCAATTCTTTATCTATCTGGTTACATTACCTATTGTTACACAGTCAAGTGAGTAATTGAGAAATAACAGGTATATTTTTTGGCTCTGTGCTGTCTGAAAATTCTTTTAAAAGTAATATTCTGTTGTTAATTTGGTGTTTATTTTTGTGTACTCATTTTATTTCTCTAAGCAGCAAAATTGAAGTACAAAATTGAAGTATTGAAGTGAAATATGCTTGTTTAACAGGATAATTATTATTACGGTCATGCTACTAGTATAAGGGAACCTTGTATGTTGCACAATATATGGATAAAAGATAAACACCAGACATTTTAAACCTTTCATGAATACCATCATAGACAGCTACAAATTTTTGATAACCTGGAATAATAAAAATAAATCCATAAATATCAATGAAAAGATTCACTGTAGATTTTTAGCACACATGTTGCAAGCCTCTCTGCACAATTTAAATTGTAACAATTACTTGAACATTGCTTCTTCTTAACTTCCAATGAACAGCTCTCATAAGGATTACGTTCCACTACAGTGTGAAAATCCATATAAAAATAACATAAAAAAATTTAACATCATCCGACAGTCTTCCCAGGGCTTTTTGTATATTGCTGGGATTGTTCAAATAAAAGTTTCACTTTCATTTGCATGCATTAAAATGTGGCTTAACCTTACTGTGTACAAAAACAAGGATATGAATGGATATGCCCACCTTCATGGTGTAGGGGAATGTGTCTGCCTCACATTTAAGAGGTTCCAAGTGCAAATCTAATTGGGGTGAGTTACTTGGTTAAATTTTTTTTAAATGTTTTCCCTTATCCTCAGAAGACAAAGTGGGTGCAATGTATCCCATAGACAACTTCTCTTGATAATGAAACATGATGTATATAATGAGTTAAAAGGAGTCAACATTTGCTAGAGCCATTTTACATTATAAAATTAAAATAGCTGTAATGGTAACTTTCAGAAAGATTGCACCTGACAGAAGTTTAAAAGTATATCTTCTACCAACATGTGTGGTTGCTGAGTTATGTTGGCAATGATGCTGGTTTAGCGATTAAGTCTATGTCAGAGGCATTATTAATTTACTAAATCAGAACCTGGTATACATAAACTGACCCGGGCATACAAAACAAGGCATTCAACGGCTGTCTACAAAGAAGACAACTAGTTTACCCACTGAGGCACGCAAAACTTTCATACCTTCAGCAACATGGAGTCGTAAGCAACATTCAATGCACTGGGGCCTGAGGAATGGAGTTTTGCTAGAAATGTTAAATTTTTGGTAAGATCATTCCTTTTCAAATTCATATTTTGTAGTTTCTGTTTGGGAAAACTTCGGATATCAAATTAAATTGAAAATTTAAAGTTAAATTTTATAGCATTCAAGTGTTGTTTCCAAGTATGTGGTTGAATGATCAAGTGTTTGGCAAGGATGGAATATAATTTTGTATTTAATAATTTTGTGTAAAGAGACAGCTTGTTGAATATATAAATTTAAAGAACAAAAGTGGGTAAAAGCCACTATAGTTTATTGAAGTTGTAAAGTTATAATTAATTACAACAAACTGATGTGTCAAAGTTAATTGTAAACAGACTTTATTTGATTTTTGGTTTGCTAATAAATTTTAATTGTTATTCATAACTGTTTGGGCTAACTGGTTCATATATCTCAAAAATTCAAGTCCTCTTCTCAGACGTTTAGGACCTAAGCGAAAGGAAAATAAGGATAGGTTATTCAGTATATACAAAGGCACTTCCACATAAATACTTAGGTAATACTAATAAAGACCAAAGCAGTAGCAGAAGGTAAACAAACTCAACCCACTAAATAAGAAACAAGGCACTACAGTGATAACAAAGAAAATTCCACATGCCACACTGTTAATTGCCATTCACAACTACCAGGTTAAAGGACTCATATGTACATACCCTATGCCACACTGATAGAGTAATAAATATGACGTTTGTATGAGCTTATTAACTTGATGTGCCATTCTTGGAAATGAAAAAAATTAAAACTTCACCAAGTCTTCACTCCCATTCCCAGGGCCTGGTAAAGCTTCCGGCTAATTGTGAATGCTCACTTTGTAATACATGTATTTTAATTTTGTCATTCTTGTTCTGGTTTACATTCCCGACTCTTGTGAACCAGTCTTAACACAAGAGTGTTGCATAAATGGGTGCCTGCCTGTTCAGAAGAATAAATCTATCTTTATGTCATGAAGCATCTATTGTATTAATAACTGTAACATCCTTTTCTGCACTCTGTAAAATCTCTCATAATCATTCTCAGAAGCTTGAATATTACTGTCCAGTTCTTTCATGGCTTATTTCCATTTTTTAAATTTACTAAGTTTATACTTGGCTATATTTAAAACATCTTTAAGCCATACATTTTTTCACATGTAAATCTTAAAAATTTCAACCAATAAGAAGTAATAGAAAGTATATATTAAGAAGAATGTATAGCTTAATCCTGGAGACAGGGTCATATTCATTTTAATTGGCATTGGTTTCTCTATATACTTCATTGTTTATCACACACTTCAAATTTTACTGAAAGGTCAAATTGTACGTAGTTATTCCAATAATTTATATATTATTACCAGCAATTTGAAAATTATGAACTGTCTATGGATTTGCTGATGAATGAGTGAATGGCTAAACCAAATGAATTAGGCATAATGGATTAAATGATTTTTTTTCCTTTGCTACACATTAGTTTTGTTCACAGTTCTCAGTAGCAATTATCATTAAAGATTTAAGATCATTTTCTGAATTACCCTTGTAGTTAAATTCTCTGTACAGGTACAATGTTTCCATAAGTTTTTCTCCTGGACAAAATAAATTACCTCACAAAATGTTAACAAATGCCCAAGCTCTAGCAGTATTGCTATAATATTATTTGTAATTTACATATGGACCATCACAAGTATAACATATCTGTGAGCATGATAATGCATAAACCTGGTAATTAATATTTTATGTATAACATTTGTAAATTTGATTGATACTTCAGGTTTAAAAGTAGCACAAACATTTCTACAAACACTGTGTATGAATTCTACACTTATGAAAATTTATAAATATGTTTGATAAAATAATAGAATGTTTATTTTAATGTACAAGAACACTGATCTAGTGTGCAAATTAAATTAATATTTAATTCTGTGTACTGCATCTACTTCTATTTATTTAAGGTTCAAAACTGCAGGAGCATTAGCAGAGAATTATATTTTTTTGTTTTGTTTTTTCTTACTTTTTTAATCGCTTATGCTTAATTACTCAAACTAGTAATGTAACGACTAATAATTATTTTTATAATGATAAGGTGCAGAATACTGGCACGAATGTAATAGTTGTTCTGTTTTAAAGTTTACTGCAATGCTAAATCTGTTTTATCACTCTTCTGTACATACATCTCTCTCCAAATATGTGTGCTAAATATCTTACCAACCGTTGAGGATGTTCAATGAAACTGCGCCACATACAAGCCATTGCTTTTCCACAATCCACTAACGTCTGCTGTTTATTCAACACACATAAAATGTCTTTCCAGTTAAAAATAAACTCACATGACTACAAGATTAAAATAGCAACACTTTCAAGTCCATGAGAACTGAACATGGTAACTCTGCCAAAAGTCTTAAGGCAAGGAAACATGTATATAATTTAAAATGAAGAAATATGGGCAGTAAACATGCATGTGTAAACTACAACAAATGATTAAAACTATCAGTTGACACAGGTCAGTTTTTTTTTACACACAGACCCTAATTCAGTTTCACTTTCTCTACCATCTTAAATTTCACTCTGTAGTTCCTGTGCAAGTTTTTAGCAATCATTCAAGAGAAATCACTTATAACCATGTTGCTACTGCAGTAAACAACTAATAAGAAACACAATGACCTTGGGTGTGTTTTTATGGCCTTCTGCCAGGTACAGAAAGAGAACTTGTGACCTAATACTGTGAACATTCACAAGCTGTCAAAAGATGGCAGTATACTACAGCTTGACCAAAGACAATTGAAATTAAAGGTCTTAATAAGTGCTAACTGCTCACAGGGGAAGTGAATGAGACTTACTCTGCTGGTAGAGGTACAATTATTGCAACAGAGGCCCATGAAGGGACGTATCTCCTTCTTTATACCCAGTTGCCATGGCTCCTCTTTGATTTCTATTAGATCAGACTGAAAAAAAAAATAATAAGTCTACATGTACAAACTGTAAAATGAAACATACAATTAAATGTTTATGAGTAATAAAATGTCTATATAGAATACAATAAGAACATAACATATACTAATGGTTTGTATCAGTAATTTGAGAAAAGTACAACCACAAAAATGCAACAGGAAAGTATGTTAACAAGTAATTTACAAAAATAAAAATGTAGTTTATTAATGATTTAGGAATAATATTAGTTACAGTTTTACCATAAAATTCAGGAACAAATATTTCACCTTATATCTTAATCTGATCATACAAGATCCTGGAGTTACACCCACTTATTCCATTTTTTAGTAATTCTGTCTCAAAACGAGCACCTCATAGTATTCCTAAAATCTGCAGTACTATAACTGACAGACTTTGTATATTGTGATGCAAACTATCAAAATTAATTTTTACTTTCTCTACTGTCTACCTCTAGTAAGAAGTAATAGCATTGTACTTCACCCAAAAATTCAACTTCAAGATTTCACCGGAAATACATGTTGAAGTTTCCTGAATCCAAAATAAAAACACTGGATTTTTTGAAAAGGGGTATGTGTGTACATCTGTGTGCATGGATGCATATGAGAGAGAACAATTTAACTCAAAAAGATATATCAGATAAATGCCAAATTTGGTATTTAATTTAGCATCTTCCAAGAATGGGACAAACATTCCCCTTCCTAAATATGGAAAAATGTTCTTATTTTTTATTTTCTCAAAAATGCCTCTAACAATTTTTAATAAAGTACCATATGTCTAGGCATTTGCATGACAAATAATACGTTTATCTTGAATTTTCTGCAATTAGCCTCTCAAGTCTTCTTCACTCTGAATGAATTATGTATAATTGTGTTTAACTCGTAAACTGTAAGAGATAGACCAGAATTTACTTCACGAAAAATCTTGTTAAAACACACTGTTTATGTCAAATATATTTTGCTGTACCAATTTCATGTTATTCTCTCCCTAATGATCTTAAGGGAAAAGTTGACAATTTCAATGTCTTTAAAACTGCTGTTAAAGAATACCTATCCTCAAAAGCATATTATTCTGTACAAGACTATCTGAATGACAAATTATCCTGATGATAATACATATATAGCTCTGAAGTAGTATTAGTAAATATTAATGACAATTGCCAGTTACATTTGATGCCTGCTCTAGAATTAATGAAGATATTTAAATGTATGTATATTAAGAACTGACAGTAAATGCTATGCATTACAAATAAAAATAGAACAAAATGATGAGACAAACAAAAGCTACAAGCTTAGTGAAAGTTAAAATAACTGTTCTTGTCCATAAATATGTTAGCCTTATAAGGTAGGGAGGTGTTTGATTTTGTACAAAATTACACCTGATTTGTTTCATTTTGTATATAATATGTCTTTATTTTAAATTTTCTGTATTCTATGTAATAATTATGTATATATGTAACTTTATTGTACATTTCCTTGACACACATATAGTACGTCTCTATTTTATTTCAATTTGAGGCAGTATTTTTAACACTTAAATGATTTCAGTCTAATTATGTAATATAAAATATAACAGCCCGCCTTAAAACAATCTGTGTATACTACAATATATAAAAAGTGTATATTACAGTCATTGTATATGTTTATTTTATTATTTACAAGTATAATAATGTTATGTAAATGTATTACGTAATTTAATAATGTAGGAGCTGTGAGAATAGAAGCTGAAAGTTATTGTCAATAGACTCATTACAAGAGCATCAGACATTGTCAGAGATTACATCCTACAATTATATATATATATATATATATATATATATTATAATTCTGCCACTGTACAGACTTCTTAATTAGGTAACATTTTAAAACATTTTTAAATTTAATCTTGCATTGTTTTTCACTTGGGTTGGTAGCTTATTATAATATAAGGCTCCAATTCTATATGGGCCCTTATTAGTTTGACTTTTATTTGAGCTAACCCTATGATAATCATTTGAACCTCTAGTATCACGGTTATGGCAGTCTTTATTGAGCACATTATATTCCTTATTATTTTTGACAAGTAGTATACTTTTATAAACATATAGTGAAACTACAGTTAATATTTTTGCCTTTATGAATGTTTCCCTGCTTGACTGTCGGTAGTCGAGGTTGTACATATATCTAATATCGTACATTTTTTTTGTGTTTTTAATATCCTATCCATGTTGAACTTATTTGTATCCCCCCAAATTTCAATTTCATAGGTTAATTGTGGATAAATTATGCCATAGTAAGCTGAATTGAGAATAGAAGTGTTTTTGTATTTTGCCAGCTGTCTTAGAAGGAATAGTACCGAGTTGATATTTTTGCAAACAGTATCTACATGTATGTTGCTAACAATGAGGTAACCATGAGGCAATAATGAATTTGGAAAGTTTAATAATGCTACTATAATTCTTGGAACAATAATGTAATATTTAAAACAGTTTATAAATAGCCAATAACAACTAGAAAAAATTTAAGTTAAATAAAAGTATTCTATTGGAGTAGGATTAGCCAATCAGAGACTTGAAATAGAGAAATTTACAAATTTAAGTGGTAAACGCCAATCGCTAGTAGACAGCGTTCCCAACCGGACGCTAGATGGCAGCATACCCGAGCAGTTCATTCACTCGTTACGTATTCAGCGTGAGACAAAAATTCATTATGGCGAGAATATTATAAAGTTTACGTGTTAAAAAGTGCAAGTAATTAATAAATAAGAGTGTAGTAAAAATTATAATTTGTGTAAGCATACATTCTTTAGCAGCATCGCCCCCTGCTAAGAGATACATGTTTCTACAAACTAATACTGACGCAGCTGAGGCAAACATAAATATATATAATATTTAAAGAAACATAAAAATACAAAGTTGATTCCAAAACGTTGGGGCAAAGGACACGGAAACTTTGTAAACGTGCTAATAACGTAAAGATCAACTACTACAAATTGGCACCTAAACGTGGGTCCAGAATAGGCAAGAATAGGAGAAAAGAATCGACGAAACTACAAGACTTCACTACAAGAACTTCAGAGAACTTCAAAATCATCAACAACATCGCCCAAGGACAGCAACAATTCTTTCAGGAGTACAGGGCACGCAGTCAACAATTCAACAAGAATCTACGAGGGAATACCAGAATAAAAAGGTTTACTAACACAGCCAAAACAAAAGGTCAGAAAATTCCAATATTATATTTAAATAATTGTCAAGATAGTTAAGTAAATATATTTTTATCAAGATAAATTCATGCTGTTAAGAAGTGGAAAATTAAAATTCAGCAATTCCAAACAAAATATAACAAAAGAAAATATACAAAATAAAATGGAAACAGAAAACAATGAAAATATGGAAGTAGGAGAGGATAGGTCAGCCATTACAGAGTACAATGTAAATTTACAATCAGAGCTAGAGGAAATGAATAGGTTGGTATAGAAAGAGATACTATCCCTCACACATCTAGGAAACAAGAGCAGAAACACTCCTCATAACTAAATTTTATGTGCATTTTAAAAACATTATCTGAAATTAATAATAAGTTAACTGAATTTGATAATAATATAACTGAAAGTTATATAGAGCTGAGAATAGAATTAAATAATAAGTTAACTGAAACTAATAATAAGATAGATGAAATGAGAGTAGGGTTAAGTAATGTGTTAACTGAAACCAGTAAAGAGTTAAATAATAAGCTGAATGAAACTAGCACAAAATTAAATAAAGTACAAGAAACTAGTCAAGAAACTGAAGAATTAAAAACAATGGTAGAAAATACAAATGCAGATATTGTGCAAATAAAAATAGATATAACAGTACCAAAAGTAAATGCAAATGTAACTAATTCTATAAATGCTAATCAAATGCATGATAATAATACAAGTGCTGAAAGAAGTGTATCACCTTTGTTAACTAATAATACAAGAGATGCTACTGCTTTCTCCATCAGTCTCTCAAACACAAAACAATAATGATGACATACATGTGCATGTAACAAATCAAGTGTCAAACTATTATTCTGTGCTAAATGAATTACCATTACCTTATTTTAATGCTTCCTCAAGTCCAGTACAATTTATGCATGATCTAGTTGAATATTTTAAATTGAAAAATGTGCCTGAAGCATTAAAGATGATACTTGTTAGAAAATGCTTGGATAACAAAACCTTAGAATGATTACATATGCTAACAGACAGTGAAATGAATTTTGAAACATTTAGAGTTTTATTTATGAATAAGTTTTGGAATGCTACTGTGCAACATAAGATTAGGGCAAGTCTAAACAGTCTGAGGCACAAGAAGAAAAATAAAAATAAAATAAAGTATGCAGGTTATATGTGGCACAAGAAGAAGCAGAAAAAGAAGAAAAAAAGAAAATAAAGTATCTGGAACATAAAAGGGGAAAGCAATGTAATTTAAAAATGTATAATAATATCTTTACCAAATGTAACCAATTGTCAATATAACAAAAGAGAGTTTAGATAAAAAGATGTAATAGAAGAAAATCCATTGTTAGTAAGAAAAAGCATAATAAATCTGAATAGCAACTGCATTTATATTGTATAAGGTATACATTGTTAGAAATTGTAAGAACTATAAAAATGCTTAAGAAATAAGTTGTAAAGAAAGGGTAACAAGTGTTAATATGCCTAATTAAGTGTTACATGTCTAGCAAATAAAATACTTAATAGTGGCTGTGTTAGTGAATAAATAAACTTTATCAGGTCACTGAACACCAGATCATTGTCCTTACACTAGGTCATTGACCTTAAAGTGTCGAACATATGGCAGAACAAATATGAAGTATTCTGCTATACCGAATGTAGTGAAAATCAGTGAGTGTTAAATAAATAGTGACAGTGAGAAATAGCAAGTGTTATAATAAAAAGGTTGTTTCTTTCTTTCAGGAGACTTTCAGAAAATATTTAAAAATTTAAAAGACAAAACAAAAACAAAAGACATCATAATTTTTAAATATTTCTAAAAGGGGCAATTTGAGGCAGTATTTTTAACACTTAAATGATTTCAGTGTAATTATATAATATAAAATATAATAACAGCCCGCCTTAAAGCAATTTGTGTATACTACAATATATAAAAAGTGTATATTACAGTCATTGTATATGTTTATTTTATTGTGTACATGTATAATAATGTTATGTGAATGTATTACGTAATTTAATAATGTAGGAGTTGTGAGAATAGAAGCCGAAAGTTGCTACCTTGAGGCAATAATGAATTTGGAAAGTTTAATAATGCTACTAGTAATTCTTGGAACAATAATGTAATACTTAAAACAGTTTATAAATAGCCAATCAACATCCAGAAAAGCTGAAAGTTAAATAAAAGTATTTTATTGGAGTAAAATTAGCCAATCAGAGACTTGAAATAGAGAAATTTACAAATTTAAGCGGTAAACACCAGTTGCTAGTAGACAGCGTTCCCAACCGGACGCTAGACGACAGTGTACCTGAGCAGTTCGTTCGCTCGGTACGTATTCAGTGTGAGACATATAAAATTCATTACGGCGAGAATATTATAAAGCTTACATGTTAAAAAGTGCAAGTAATTAATTAATAATCTCACAGCTCTCTATAAGTGAAGTGTTATTTAATCGTGTGAAGGATTAATAAAAGGAGTGAAGTAAAATTATAATTTCATTCTTAGCTGCATCACCCCCTGATAAGAGATGCATGTTTCTACAAATTACTACTGACGCAGCCGAGGCATACAATTATAATATTTAAATAAACATTCAAATTACAAAGTTGATTTTTAAACGTGGGGCAAAGGCCACCGGAAAAGTGAACTTGGGGTGAAGGCCACCGGAAACTTTGTACCATACATGGGGCAGTTACTTCATCAAGTTTTTGGCTCCCCAACAGTGGAACTACAATATAATACAACTACTTCACATACTACTTCAAATTGGCTTTCCATATGTGAGGCTACAACTATCTCAAAATGTTCTATATTCTGTGTAATATTTATGTTTATATGTAATTTTTGTGCATTTCTTTGACATGTTCACAAGCCTTTGTGGCTGTTAGTGAACTCACAGAATGCAATCCAATCTAATCTGATCTAGTCTAATTGGTTTGATTTTTCAAATACTTTATATTTTTACTTTCTCTACATGTATATAGTAGGTAGAGAAGGTTCCAACCAAACCAAAAACTTGGTACCGAGATTTCACCAGAAGTACATGTTTTGAGGCCTTCTGAATAAACAAAAAAAAAAAAAAAAAATGAAAAAAAAAGAAACAAAAGAAAGGAAAAAAAAAGCATTTTTAGAAAAAAGTCGACGCATGTGTTTGTGTTTCTGAACAGCATAACTCAAAAATGAAAAGTCAGATAAATACCAAACTTGGTATTTAAGTTAAATATCTTTCAAAGATGCGGCATGAAGATTTTCAAGAAAATCTGCACCCCAACTACTCTTTATGTGCAACATTTTTCGACAATTTTTATTTTCTAAAAAATGGCTGTTAGCAATTTTGATTAAAATACCATATATTAAAGATATTTACATCACAAATAAAATGTATACCATTTGACTATTGCTGTTCTCTTTGTATCCTAATGAAATGTGTAATATAGCTATTTCTGAAGTTTATTTGGGTAAAAATGTAGTAGACAGAAAAGTAAGCTTTAATATGAATAGTTTGTGTACCCACTAATAAATGATGAGTAGAGAAAGTCATGTGAATGTATCATGTCAGATTTTTTCAAGTACTAAGTTGCTATTTTTCTTTCTTTCTTTTCTTTTCCTTCCTTGTCATTCAAAGTGTGGAATTTCAAAGCAATCACATAGTGACCTGCCTTTTAAGGTTTAATTACCTATCATCAAGCCTCCTCTATCCCTTTTGTACCTACAAGGAAATGTGTAATGAAATAATTTCTCTGGATGTTATCTTAATTAAAAAGAAGCAGATAGAATAATATGTTTTTGTAAGAATAGTTCGTAGAAGAGTGAGTAGCTAATATCATCAGAATGTAACATGCCTTTTTTTATTATTATTAAGTTATCAACATTTTAAAGCTAAAATACCTATCTATATTTTTGTTTAGATTGGGGTTTAATTTATTAAGGTGGGCAAAAGGAGATTTATGAATACATGGATAATTAATCATGTTGAGAGCACTCTCTTTGCCTTTCTCTCCTATCCCTTCCTTATCCTACAGTAGTCTGGAAGCAGCAAAATAGTATGGAATTGAAATGGCAGTTTAAAACTTCAGCCAAGAATGTATCCAAAAACATTGTAAAATAATTGTCCTGCAGTTTAACAATCTGCCACTGGTTGACAGTCAGTGTGTGCCACATCTGCTCCATTAAGTTTATTTGTTTTTCAAGTATCTTGTGGATTGTACACTTCAAATGCAATCAATATAAAGTGAACCATGCCCACCTTTGGTTTAATGCTTCAATATTTTTGTCTAGAACTAATAAAACAATGTATTAAAAAAATCCTCTTGCTATAGTAATTAAAACAATTATACTTCCTATTGACTGTTATTCTGCAAAATTTCAAAATAAAATTACTTCAGTTATTCAGGAATTTACTCATATTAATATCTTCACCTTACATAATTTCAATTTTTTGTTTTGTTTTGTCTTTTTTTTTTTTTGGCTTGTTTTTCTTTCTCTACAATGTACATAAGTAGGGGAAGTATTGCATTCCTCCCAAAAATTCAATACCGAGATTTCACCAGAAATATTGAGTTTAGTATCTTCCAAGGATGCAACATGAACATTTTCAAGAAAATTCCCCCCACTCCAGACTACCCTTTAAATATAACATTTTTCGAAAATTTTGATTTTTTAAAAAAATGGCATTAATGACTTTTATTAAAATATCATATGTTTAAGATATTTTTGTGGTAAATGAAATGTATATTTTAAATTGTTTTGTCCAATGAACCATTTCTGAGATATTCCTTGTTATTTGTTTGAATTTTCCAATACTTATACTTTTTCTAAAATGGGAATTCATTTTTTTTATGATAATTTTTTTTATGTTCTGGACATGCAAGGAGAATGGAATACTCTACATAGCAACCAGTTCTTAAAAGATTTGACTATTGTTTAAAGCCTACAATATTCCCCTTGCGCTTACAAGAAAATTAGCAATAAAATCTGCAAATGTTTATCTCAATTAATTTGAAGTACGTGGAGAGTAAGCGTATGAAAAATAGTTTGCACAAGAGTAGAAAAAGTTATGTGAGAGCAACACATCAAATTTTTTTATGCACTGTTGTTTGCAGTATGGTTATAGATCAATAAAAGCTTGTTTCTGAATACTGATGATATTAAAGAACGAAATTCAAGCATGTCACAGCATGAGGGAGTAATACTGCTATTAACATTAAGGAATTCCAGCAGTTGCTCCCTTTTTACATTTAGCAGAAAAGTATCCACAGATAAACACAATGGACTGAATTTAAGTCTTATGACTTCTATATAGTACTGTATCTCTATTGTAGGCAGCTGCATTAGCAAAAAAACTTATTTTATATGAATAAAGCAGAGTTAATGCTTTGCTAAAATTATTTGATTCATTTTCTCTGATAACAATAGCACAAAATTACCTATAAAATGTGCTATTATGTTTTGAAACTTAGTTTAAAATGGTTGTTTTTAAAAGAATTGCTCAAGCTATTACATATACTGAAGCTTAGCTATATTCCATCCACAGCTTGTCAGAAATTAAAGCTTAGTTGTAGGAAGAGCACTTATTGATTTCACATTTTAGTGTTTTTGAATATCTGATCTGCTTGGCCACAGTCAAATATTATGCTGCTGAGCTTCAAATGATTAAAATGGCCACATTGTATACACCCACTATCACATTCTCATCAAATGAGTTGTTAGGAAAACAAAAATTACTCTGACAAAACATAACCCTTACGGAATGGAAGTTTTTGCTCCCCCACCCTCATCCCACAGGGTATACAAAACGATAATATTGAAGCAGTGCAGTTTCACTTTTACTTTCTCCACCACGTGCATAGTAAGCAGAGAAGGTATTGCACTCCACCCAAAAATTTGATATTGAGGTTTCTACAAAAATACATGTTTTGAGGCCTCCTGAATAAATAAAAGAGGATTATTAGAAAAAGGCCTGCCTGCCTGCCTGCCTGCATGCGTGTGTGAACAGCATAACTCAAAAATAAAAAGTCAGATAAATATCAAACTTGGTATTTAGGTTCAGTACCTTCCAAAGTACTTCCCCAACAAACCTTTACATGGAACAGTTTTCAACATTTTTTATTTTCTCAAAAATGGCTCTAAAGTTGATTAAAATATCATATATTAAAGATATTTATATGACAAATAAAATGTATATATTGAATTTTCTAGGAATAGCCTGTGAAGGGCTCTTTATTCGGAAGGAATTTTGTATAATCTTGCGCTGCAATTGACAAAAATGTGGTACACAAAAAATGTAGATCTCTTTAAAACATACAATTCATTCCAAATAAGTTTTTTGTGGCATGTGCCATTTCCAAGATAATACGTTATTAATAGTTTGAATTGTTTAATTCTTTGCCATTCTTTTAAAGTCCTGTCAACATTCAGTTGTTTCTTGTGGATGCATGGAAAGGGTATAGAATTTTAATGCTAGTATATAGTGTCCAGTTCATAAACATTTTACTGTCGCTATTCCCTTTGCATTTGTAACAAAATGTGTTATATGCTCCTGTGAGGCTTTGGCTCACAGGAGATGTATTGCTTTTGGGAAAATGTTTTTAGAACCAGAAGAATTCGAAACCATATCTGTTATGAGACTGTATTCCTTGGTAAAGGGTGCTTGCATAATGAATTGGCTTTAAAACAATACAGGTAGCACAATAAGCCCAAGCTGACGTACGTCCAGAGCAATGATGGAAATCTGTATTGCATAAGACAAGACAAGACAAGACAAAATGTGTAATGTACTTCTTCTGCAAAGTTTTGTCTGAATTAAAATGACTAGATAGAAAAATAAGCTTTCATAAGATAAGTTTTTATACCCATCAATAAATGATAGAGGACAGAGAAAGTCATGTGAATGTAACACATCAGATTTTTATTTTCTGTATATATTTATATATTTACAGGTTTAGTATACTACATTGTATCTCTTAAAAAGAAACAAAAATACAATATATGTGCATTAAAAGAGTGGCTCACATTCGAGTGGTCTGCAGTTCAAATTCCATCAGGACTGTCCTCACTGACAGGTTTTATCCAGGTTTTCTCAGTCCTCACAATTGGCAAATGCCAGGGAGGCACCCTAAATTTCGACCTTGAACATTTTCTTCCCAAAATTCCTTTCCCAAACATCACTTAACATAATTTCATTGCATGTATCATCAATGTCCACTGCCTGTGGTGCCATATGCAATATGGATTAAACACTACTAAAACATGGCAAGTAATGGAAGATGACAAGAAATATAGTCCACACATTGATTACATTTGTCCACTCATTTTACTATCCACATACTATCCAGTCACAAGTGGTTACAGGGCACCTCCTGTAGTTATACTGAACTGAGTGGGTCTCCACATAGCCTAGTGCTTAACACACCTGACTGGGAATTTGGTCTCTCTGTTTGCCTTTTGGTCCTGTAAATATTTAATAAAGTTGTTTGTTTGTAGGCTAATCCATCAGACCCTTTATTTAATCAATATATGCTATTCACTAATGGAGTTGATATCCCCCTTACTTGGATAAATCTCTAAAAGTTACCACAGAATGAAGGTATGGCCAACATTGTGAGTTTCAGCTTTTCCTGTCTTAGCCCCCCCCCCCTATGCCTCTGCCTTCATCCCTTTCATTTTCTTTCTAGTGTTAAGATGAATGTAAAAGGCTTAACATTCATACTGATAGGATAATAGAAAACCAAAAGTAGCATATAGCTCATTCCAAGCTTTCGCTAGACATTTACATAATGATGTTTTTTTTAATCTAACTGGAATATTGTACAGCTATGGATCAAACATGAATGAATATAGGCAGTACCAGTGGAATTATTTGTGATAAATGTAATAATATTAACAATTCATGAATGTATTTCTGAATTCATTCACACAAGTAGCCCACATGACGTGAACTTAATTAAACTTCTCAACACAAAAAAGAAAAGAAAATTTGTGAGAAAAATAACAAAAGTCACAGTAAGACATTTTATTGCCATCAGTACTGAAATATAGTTTTTAAGAAAGGATGTTTACAAAATGAAGTTTTATTCAAGGAATTTCATTCAATCTAATCTGTTTATACTCTCTCTCTCTTTTAAACATTTTGTCCTTTTTCTAAAAAGGCTTCTTTTTGGGGTTCAGGGACCTCAAAACGTGTATTTCAAGTGAAATCTCTATATCAAATTTTTGCATGGAATGCAGTACTTATTAGTATACGTAGGTAGTAAAGGAAGTAAAACTATTCTGGCATGCTTTTCCTTTAAAATGTTAATGTGCACCAATAAGAATCAAATGGTGGTTCAAGGAAAACAGTAATTTTATCACTTGCAATCAGCAACAGAGGAATACTATGCACATGAAAGTGCTGGAAAGCAATTTCGCAGTACAAAAATTGGTAACTCTTAGTCTTTTCATTTTGTTTTTATTCACAGGGTAATTGTGTTTAATTTTAGGGTTAAGTAAAAATGTATGAAAAAATACAAACACCTACCTCCCTTGATGCCTCCCTAGCCAATGCTCGCTTTCTCTGCCTTTCTTGGTAACCATAACGACGTAATCCTGAATATGAAAGGTGTTTGGCTTCGTTGTGAAAAACACCTTTGTTTATTTCTGTGCTGCTGCCCCATTTTGAGTAGATGTCTTGCAGACGAGTGGAGAGAACATCAACCATTTTATGGGCCCTGTAATAAGGAACTACTTTAGAGTACAAGAAAACACTGACACACTAAACATGCTACACTAGCACACACAAAATAAGTTAACTATTTTTATATGTTTTGTTAAAATAATAAAACAAGCATGTATTCAAAAGCCTACTGGACTTAACTGATATGACTTGCAACATCATCTTAAAATACAAAACATACGTTCAAAAGCACTTTTGGCTCAAAGATGTTGGAAAATTTGGGACATATGATTAGGAATATTAAGAATGTATGTGCTGTTAATTTAACTTCACTTTCAGTTGTTCCTCTCTTTTAAATGCGAAAGATTCACTTAAGGCAGTGAATCTAGTCTATAAGACACAACTATTCTCAGTTTCTGGTTTTAAAAGCAAAGCTTAAGCAGCAAGAATTGCAAACTCTTGATACACTAAATCACACAAGGTCACATGTACTGTTTTAAACCGCATGAAAGTAAAATCAAATAAATTTCAACATTTACAACAGCCATTTATTTCTAATATCCAGCATTTTCCAGCTCTTATAAGTTTGAAGTACAAAACATAAATGCTATTTTTGTAACAATATAATAAGGTAGAAAATTATTCTATATTCTATTTTTACAAATAACCTAAGTGCATTTGGTCTATATCATCAATAATGTTGACAATAATGTATTTTAACAATTAACACATATTTTTTCTGAGTTCATCAGTAACTGGGATATTTGAGAATAAATCTGACAGTCACTATTGGTGTACAGCAGTTTTGTGTGTTGTGTCTTGTTCTGTCTTGCCTGTTCGATAGTTTTCTGCCCATAGCCTTATTGATGTTGTGTGTGTCACAAGTAATACAAAGCAAGCTATAATTTCCTATTCTCCCAAGAATCTGAAAGTGTAATAGAAAGCGTCTGAGTGTGAGAGTGAGTGTGGGAGTGGGAGTGGGAGTGGGCATGAGAGTGCGCAAGAGCAAGTGAATGAGCGTGAGCGTGTTACTGAGGAACTCAGAAAAAATGTGTGTTTTTAAATATACATATATTATCAACATTGCACTGCCAGATTTAAGAGATACAAACTGAGTGAGTGAGTGAGTGAGTGAGTGAGTGAGTGAGTGAGTGAGTGAGTGAGTGAGTGAGTGAGTGAGTGAGTGAGTGAGTGAGTGAGTGAGTGAGTGCCAATAAACATTTAAATCATGCATCATGCAGGGACGAGAGGTGAACCAGTGCCCAGTAGGTAAATCGATTCATAATTTTCATCTCTCACAGTGATTGGGCAAGTTTTGAATGTAGATAACAGCTTTAAGCTCTTGAAATTATAAGCTGAAAAATACTAAAAATAGTTTTAAAATGAATAATAATAATAATAATAATAATAATAATAATAATAATAATAATAATAGTGTTGAAAAACCTGCAAATTTTGAGATTTACCTTACATTATCGTATTTGCTTACAGAGTGGTTCCCTTAGCCCATATAACTGGGTATTGTTTTTCCTTTCTAATGTTTCACCTGGTTCCCTGGGCAGCTAGTTATTCTATATTTCTACCCCCTCCCCACTTTTGTTTATAAATACATGAGTTCAAGGAGTTCAATTAATTCTAGCAATATTGCACTAGACTGTACACACATGCACCTCAGAAGTCGCGTGTTAGAAGCACGCAAAAGACAATCGAAATGTTATATTGCGATATCAGTGTTGTAAGTGAGGATTACGAGAAACAGGAAGAATTTAAAAGACAAGAAGAAGTCGAGTCAATTCTTGTTCAGTTTCCGAGTTTTTACAATACACTCATTACACTAATATTGCATAAAAGTTTTGCACGATAGCTATTTATGTAAATTGGATTATAATAATTTATATTTTAATCAGAATATTGTAAGTATTAAAAGCACGTAATAAAAGCTTGAAGCATTTTTCTCCAATTGGACGTGTTTGAAGGCAATTGCGAATTCGTGTTTAGTTATCTATGATCGCGAATGTTTGTCGTTATGGCAACATGTTTGTAAATATGTACTCTTATCCTGTCGCCATATTCTGAGTTTGTGAAGGTTATAAATTAAGCAACTTGATTTGAATTTACTTCATTATGAAAAAAAATTATAAGTTATAGGTAACGTGTCTAATGATGTAGAATCGAAGAGGCTTGTATGAGTGGATGTGTCGAGTTATTACCGAAGAAAATATGAATTAGATGCCTCGTATATACCTTTTTTTTTTTTGGACGCTAACTACTATGGCCCTTAGCGTCCCATTCTATATTGGGCGTGAAAGACGGTTTATCTTTATCAGGCTTGAGGTTCTTTTGCATGACGTAAGTCTACGACACGGGACCACCGGCTTTACTTCCCTTCCGAAGGGCGTCATGCTAAGGATTTTTACGCCCGAAAAAATCCATCTCCCTCCGATGGGATTGAACCCGCGACCTTGGGAATAGAGGCTAGCACGGTACCACTAGTCCATGGAGGACAACTCTCGTATATTTGTTAGCTTTCAATGACACCGTCGCTTCATGTTGGAACACTGAAAACGTACTAACAGAAGACAAGACCTTCCACTTCTAGGCAATATATAAATAAAGAAAATAAAGCTATCAGTTTAGACTTGAACATGAGTGGAGATGGAGGAATTACTTTTAATAATTGTAAAAATTGTTATGTTGCGATAAATATTTGAAAATAAATGTTCGAACTGTGATGATGTCAGGTTACTTTCATTTTTTTCAATATTTAGATTTGTTTTGTCTTCACAGTAACGAGATTGCGTGTAAGAATGGTAACTTATGATCTATGGCTACAGTATTCATAAGTACTGAACATTAGTTACATTGCAAAAAGCTGTTTAAAGGCTGATGTTCCTATCGTTACAGCGACACTTATAAATGCGGTATCCCTTTCATGCCAGTGATAAAAGTTATAAACTACGCGACAATTGAGGGAGTCTATCGCAGTGCGGTCAGCTTCGAATCTTGATTGGTTCAAGCTGCCTGGATGGTTTTCATTTGAGATTCCTCCTCATTCCTTAAGATAAATATCGATAGTTTCCGCACTATAGGCTTCCAAACTCATTTGCGCATTCATTTATTATCCGATATGGCTAAAGAACTGAAATAAACAGTTATAAAATGAAAGATAAAATAAACACGACAGGGAAGTGAAAATCAAATCTTCAAAAACCTGATCGCTATGTGCTGGCTTTGAAATTCCACTGTTGGCGTGATCGCCCCCCCCCCAAAAAAAACGAACGGCGACTGAGCACACCAAAAAGTGCAAAGTATTTGAAAATTCAAACCAATAACAACGAATATCTCGCACATAATTAATGGCATTGAAATGTAACTGACATAAATTGCGTGCTTTAACGAGATCTACATTCTTTTTGTCTATCTTATGGTTTACCAGTTATACAAAAGTATGAAAAAATTCATTTCGAAAGAAAATGAGTTCACAGGCAATTCATAGAAAAGGCAAGATGTACATTGTTATGTGTGTATCTTAAACATATGGTAGTTTAATATAGTTAGAGCCACTTTTGAGAAAATATTCAATGTGGAATCATTTTTCACGTTATGGGTAGTTTGGGCTTGGGGGGGGGGGGGGTAATTTAATATATTTGTGCCACATCCTTGGAAGATACTGAACTGAAGTACCTACCAAATTTGATATCTATCTGTCACTGCGTTTTTGGTATATGTTGTTTACACATATAAGATACACACGCGCGCGTTTTTTTCTAAAAATGTATTTATTATTCAGGGATCTCAAAACATCTATTTTTGATGGAATCTCTATATCGAATTATTTTACGAAATACAATACTTCCTCCACTTACTATAGGTATGTAGTAGAGAAAGTAAAAAAGAACGTTAAGTATAGTAACCCTCGACTAAGAACTTTGTTTCCTCGTTTGTCTGCATTAAAATGCTCCTTTTCGCTACAAAATGTGCGGGCCAGCAACAGTATAACTCCTATATAATCGTGTTAATCATGAGGCAAAAGGACTGGATCAATCCAAACTTAAAACTGACCGAGTTCACCGGCAAGAAGGCGCTAATGCGTAAGAGTTTGAAGTTCATCTTCTCAAGTCCAAAAGGTCTGCTGGAAATGGCACGTTGCTCCAGTGACAACAGAAGCTATCAAAACAATGAGGTTGTAGCTTCTAATGCACAAAGGTCAACAAGTTTATCGCGGTTTATTCACCACTTCAATGTTATCTGATTACCGGAGGCCACTTCTATTTCTTAATTCTGGAGAAAGGTATATTATGAGTGTTCTATACACGAGTGGAAAACAACTGTGCAGGGCAGTGTTTACTGAAATCCGAGAGCATAAAACTGTCTTGGTATTTAAAGGATGCTTATGTCTAATGTTCAATTTGTCAATTTCTAATAACTACGTTGCTTAGGTGAGAATTTCGTTGTTTGATCAATTGATCACTACATTTTGAGTGATTTTTGTTGAAAAAGTAGTAAGAGAGGAAAATATAATCTCGTTTTACAGGTGGCAAACCTTCGCAGGCGCCGATATTTTTTGACATATTATCAAAGTACAAGGACTTCTTGTCGTCGATTTGGATTGAATACCCTATTGTTGTTTTGGAAACGTTTAGCATCAGCTGTGACGTACATAGATGACCTCATGGATGTTCGTGAAGGCATTATGGTAGGACCATATGGTAATCTCCCATGTGCTGAGGTTCAAGGACTAGATTCCTAATCGCAAAGTTCATGTTTACGTAGCTCTTTTTTTTCGTGATATCATATTCTTTATGCAGCTAATTTGTCCAACAAACGTAATCAAAAGATCTGTGAAGTGCATAGAGAATAAAGGCATTTCTCGCAAAAAGGGATCTTATTTGCTGATAGATGCAATGGAACTTGATTGAAATATCAGCTTCTGGAGTCTCTTCTACAATTCAGCTGTTTTTACAAGCTGAAGAGCCTATTAATTGGGGGCAGGGCGAAGTCCGCGTGACCATTTGAATCTTTTAACACAAGAACTATCTTCAGAAACTTTGCGATTACTCAGTTCATTTCTCCTTTAGAGCAAAAAGTATTCGTTATTAAAAGTAGGCGTACTTAATTGCTAGTAATTATAAGGTTTACAAAACACTCAAAGTTTCTTTTTATTTTCTATACCTTATGATAGAACGTGAACTGCTAGATAATACTGGCGGCTTTTTCCCAGCTTTTTCCTGAGGAACTTACAATGGATCTTGCTTGAGAATGCGAGCACCATTAATGTTGCTAAGAAAGCCACTGAAGACTACAAGAACGAGGGGGTTAAGTCAACTTTCGCTAAAAAAAAAATCTGATGTGTTACACTCACATGACTTTCTCTACTCTTGTACAATCTAATTTTACAAACGCCTATTCTCCATATGCTTCATGTTAATCGAGTTATCGAAATGTCAATCTTATTGGTAATTTTATTGTAGATGCAAGGGGAATATGGTAGCTTTTAAGCGATAGTCAAATATTTTATCGCTGGTTGCTATGTGGCGCATTCCATTCTCTTTGCATGTCCAGGACATAAAAAAATGAATAACGAATTTGAGAAAAAGTATAAGTATTGCAAAATTTAAGGAAATAACAAGCAATATCTCGAAAACGGTTCACTCAACAAAAGAAATGTATATGACATAAGTTGTGTATTTTAACGCGATCTATATTTTTTGTGTAGTAAAATTTTGTCTATCTCTTATAGTTTACCAGTTATGCAAAAGTCGTTCAGAATGAAGAATACTTTTGGAGACATTCCCAGAAAATTCGAGATATACATTTCATTTCTCATGATATTATCTTAAACATATGATATTTTCATCAAAATCGTTAGAGCCAGTTTTGAGAAAATTAAAATTTTCGAAAAATGTTCCATGTAAAGGGTAGTCTGGGGTGGGGGGATTTTCTTGAAAACCTTCGTGTCGCATCTCTGGAAGATACTGAACCTAAATACCAAGTTTGGTGTTTATCCGACTGTTCGTTTTTGAGTTATGCTGTTCACACACACACAGACACACAGACACACACACACAGACACACACACACAGACACACACACGGACATGTTTCCAAAAATGCTTTTTTTGGATTCAGGAGGTCTCAAAACATGTATTTCCGGTGAAATCTCGGTATCGAATTTTTGGGTGGAATGCAATACTTCCCCTACTTACTATACGTAGTAGAGAAAGTAAAAATAGGTAACACTAACACCAAGTGGCTCATAACTTTTTTTTCCTACAAAAAGCTGCACTGTTATTTGTCCTTAGCACAGAGAAAGGCATTTAAATAAAAGTGAGGCACTGCAATAAAATAAACATTACATATTTTGGGGTCATCATTGTACATTACTTAAGCTAGGTATTGTAGTTTGCTAGAGAACAGTTTCAAGGATTCCTGTGTGTAAAAGGGATTTATATATCGCAGTTTGTATCCATTTATTTTCCGAAAGCGCACAGAATTTAACAATCGAACAAACAAAAGAAGTTAACAGGCCGAATTTGCAAAATGTAAATTCTTCTTAAGACGCCTTTTATATCACTTAACTGGTTTTCCAAGTAGTTTCCGTCAATATTTAAACATACACCGTTGTATGGGTTCACTTTTTGTGGACCTTCCTCAGAGAAGTCGGTAGCCTGTCCATATTACAATGTGTAATTCCTTCTGACATAAAACATTCAATAACGAACATCCCATGGGCGAAATGAGATTGCATAAGTAATGGTGTTTGCTTCATGGAGACAACTGCGCTATGAAGTTGTATCCATGCGATAGCATCAGAGATGACTTGGAGGCAAACTTGAGCTTTTAGTTTTATCAAACCAGCGATTTACTAATGAAATTCTACGAGGCGTGTTTTTAAGGTAAATAACGTTTTAATACGTTGCCGCTGCATAACTGGTAAACGTTAAGCGATGGACGAAAACGTACTACACAAAAAATATGCATATCTTTAAAGCACAATTTATTACAAATAACTCTTTTTGGGGGAGGGGCACAAACAATTTTCATTATATCCATTATTAATCGTTCGCATTGTTCATTACTTTGTCATTCCTTTAAAGTCCTTTTGGTATTCAGGTGTCAGTTGTTTCTCGTGATTGTGTGGAAACAGTATGACTTTTAAGGTTGCAGTTCTTGGTCATTTGACTATCGCTATCCTCTTTGTGTCTATAAAGAAATGTGTAATGTAGCTGTTTCTACAAAGGTTTATTTCGATTAAAACGAAGAGACAGAAAAACAGGAATAGTTTGTATACCCTATCATAAACGATAGAGGTTAGATCATGTGAATGGAACACAAGATTTTTTCTAAAACGGAAGCTCCGGTAATTTCATGTTCACTTGCGTCGAGAGTAATTAATTCATCTTTCAATGCTGCAAATGGTAGAAGGTGAATTAAAAAAGCAAAAAAGGAAAACAAATGAAAGTGTTTCCACGATTTTGCACATCAATGTTCTCGCTTTGCTCAGAAGTTCGGCGCACGCTTAAGGACCTTTGAACTCAACTAGGTTAGGAGTGGCGACATCTGTAACTATCAAGTCACGAAGTAGCACTGAACATGTTAAAACTTACCTGCTGACGCTAGATTTGTTGCCCATCGCTGATTTTATGTGCAGCAAACCGTAGGATAAGTAAAACTTCACACAAATGCAGAGCGAACATACTTATTACCCATCAGAGATTATAGACAACATTCTACTGAGCACGATTCCTGTCATAATGCGGAATCATTTCTGTTATCCTTGAAACCTTGTTACGACATAAGAATACGGCCACGAATTAAGACGATGATAAATTTGATGCAAGTAGCAATGGATAAGGACGAAAGTGAGAAAGTGTGTGTGTGCGCGCACGTAGTAGCAAAGTGGCATGGCTGGAAACATAAACGACAACCTGAACTTTATGCAAATAGGATCCAGTACCGGTTGTGATGAAAATTTTAACTTTATTTGCATCATTAAATAGCTGTTGTGTACGTACTATAGTCAAACATTAATATTTTGAAAACTGCAAAACGGAGAGCCCACCTCCGTGGCGTAAGCGTAGCGTAACTATCTCACATTCAAGAAGCCCCGAGCTCGAATCTTGGTTGGGGTGAGTTGTCCGAATAAGTCGAGTAACTCTAAGCTACTCGTATGTAGGGTGAGCTCATCTGAGCATTATTTAATTCGCCGTCCGATATGACTCATGCGATTACAGAACGTTACAATTAAAATAAATAAATAGATGAAAAGAATTTCTCTACCCAAGGCAAATTCACACATATTCATTACACATTATACTATTTATATAAAAGTTATTCTTTCATTCACGTTACGTTCTTCACCATATATTTTTGACTAGGAATGATTTCAAATTAGGCAATAAATGCTTACTTATACAAAGATATGGAAACAGCATTCAAATGTTTAACCTTGATAATGTAACGGGCTCTTAAGGTGGAAAGAAAGAAAAAACAAAAATTGAAATCTTTCAAGTATCTCCGTCAGTTGAAGTACTTAGGAGAGTGTAAACATGCATCATAGAATATTTCAAAACCGGCTTTGGCCACGAAAAAAAGTTTTGAAACAAACTGTATATTTTAATGAACTCTACATTTTTCTCGGATTAAGTTTTTGCCAATCTCTTAGTATGATTTCCAAGTTATACAAAGTTCTACCAAATTCAGTCAGTATGAAGGGGGGGACTTCAAAGGCTATTCACAGAAAACTCAATATACAATACATGTGTTTCATTAGCCATGCAATTATCCTAAACGTATGTTATTTTAACCAAAAACATTATTCTTTTTTAAAAAAATAACGAAGCATTTTAATGTAAAGAGTAGCTTGAGGTGGGAGAACTATTTGAAAATCTTCGCAGCACATCTTTAGAAAATGCTGAACTTAAATAGGTACGGATATGTAAGTTTGTCAACTATCCGACTTTTCGTTTTTGAGTTATGCTGTTCTTATACACGTGCGCTTACACCATTTTTTCTAAAAGTGCTTTTGTTTATTCAAATGACCTCAAAACGTGGCCCTCGATATCGAATTATAGGTCCAAACAATATTTACTCTACTTACTCTGGGTAGGTGGTAGAGAATGTAAAAAGGACTAACATGGCACGTATGGTCATCTTATATTATATGACTTATAAACAGGCATTGGAATTCTTAAGCAGTTGGTTTCAAGTTATCTACATTCAAACCATGCATCAATACAAAGCATGTAAACAACAGCGCCAACGGTCACTGATAGGTGGGTAAAACCGGTGTAGTAATGCTGTCTGCAAACGCTGACAGATTGTTACCCTCAGGCGGCAACGTCTGTAGCCCGTATTCTGGAGATCCCGCGTTCCATCCCCAGCAACCTCCCACTTTGAGCCATAGGTTTTTTTCGGAATTTTCCCGGGCCGTCAGCCGAATGCTGCAGTGGTTTCTTTCAGGCCCCGAATTTTCTGTCCCTCCATTTCGTTCCATTCATCCTTCACCCCGTTGATCTTTTTCAGGGTCGGAAGTGACGACGATGGTGTTTCGGTGCAGCGTAGCAGGGGAGAGGGATGCTCTCTGTAAATCCTCTCCGTCCCTCGGCTTTCAGCTGCCGGGGTATCCGAACCCCCTTGAGGGTCGTTAAACCCCCGCTTGTGGGGCCGGGTCCCTGGTCTGCCTGCCAGTCTACTTCTGGAAACATAGGGACCCTGTCACTGCTGTGCCGTCGATCCTGGATCCGGCCACCCGTCTCTCCTTTCGTCTCATTCTTCCTCCCGGGAATGCTATCCCCTCTGGATCGGCGCCGAGTTCACTCCGTTAAGGAAGATAAGTATCTTGATGTAAACAAAATCATATAGTTGAAGCCGAAAAGCGACTTACTTAGAACATCAGCCTTTATTAAAACATCTTAGTTGAATACTATTTGTTAAATACAAACATTAACGCCTATTTTATTATGTATATGCATCGTAACAGCTGATGCTTGGTAGGGCCGGAAAGTGTACTGTGAATATAACAATGTTAGCAACCAAATTGAACCTGACAACTGGTTTGAGTTGTTCTGCAGTTTGTTGCCGGAAATGAGTTTGTCACGACTCAGTTGTTTAGTCTTACGTACGGTCTCCCCAAGCGTGACATCATCAAGTCTTATCATCTTTGGAGTATTTTTGGCCTAGATACGAATTTTTTTGTTTCCCCGGAATGTAAGCTGAGGCAAACAGATCACTGTCAATTCTTCTATCTATTTTACGTTAATCACCATAAATGTTTGCCTACATATATTTCAAATTAGCAAGATGCGGAAGAAATACTCGCTATTTGCATTAATGAGTTCCTGCGAAAAAAGAAAAATCGAACATGTCCAAACACGTTACAGTATTAACTAAAACGGTTCAAAATGCAACACGAATGTTTAAAAACTGACCAAAAAGTAACAAGGCACCTCTTTTTTACAAAATGGCACCACATCGCTCCTATTAGCCATACGATACACTTTCTTGTTCTTTATTATTTTCTCTACCAGTAGCTTAATACCTAGGTAGATGAAGTACCTTATTCCACCTCAAATTTCGAAATGAACATTTCACGGGAAACACGTGTTTTGAGGCCTCTTGAAAAAATAAATAAATAAAAAAACATTTTTAGAAAAAGAACATCGTACGCGCGCGGTTATATAATTATGTGTATGCGCGCGCATGTCGTATGACTGCGAATTGCGTATTGTAAACGAAATGTAGGACAAACACCAAACTTAGTATTTAAGTTCAATATCTTCCAACGATAAGATTTTCAAGAAAATTCCCACACCCAAAAGCAGCGTCTATACAGAACATGAAGCTATATAAAAATAAACGATAATGGGTAGAGAAAGTCATGTGAATGAAACAGGTTAGATATTTTTACAATCTTTTCGGTAGACCTTCCTTCAAGTTAATTTGATGCTCCATTTTTGTTCTGTTCTATAAGAGCTCTGTGAGAAGCATAAAATTTGCAACCATTTACTTAAAACCGTTGTAAGAGCTTGGAAAAGTAGGTATATCCCGGGCAGTCGTTCATATTAAAACGTTATATGCCCAATTCTTTCCCAAAACCCTGAAGTTTTTAATGGGCATAACCGCAGCTTTAGCTTCAGAGGGATGCAAATTCGGCAAGGCACGTGTAATGTGCCAAACAGTATGCGGTGCGTGGTTCATGACCCGTAAACCTGAGAAAAAAAAACTTTGCACGATACATTAAAAGAAAGCAAAACACCTATGCAGACAAATATTACACACAGTAACTGATTGCAACAGCAGAGGAGCATAAATTTTGAGTGCCAACAGCAAATATAACCACCTCAGAGCGAATCTTTGGAGTCCCATGGATGTTTTACCGCAGCAAATCGACCACCACTCAATATTCCACACATATTTCCAAACCCATAGTTTGCGAAATTGTTTCTTTGTTTTCTAATATTACTTTGAGGAATTTTTCATGCGTTATTTGTGAGGGGTGCAATATCTGAATGCTAAACAAATCTAAAAGGACAAAAATAATTAAAGGCATTATGAATCTGGTGCTACTTTCTTGGTGCTGAAACTTTCCAAAACTATAATCACACAGTTCAGAGGATTGTGTAGAATCTTTCGTGAGATGTATGGCTCCTTTCAATGCTAAAAACAAAACAACCGTTATGACCTTCATCTATGAGAAATAAACAAAATGTTGCTATTTACTACGTTACGGATCAATGCATTCTGCCTATCGTTATGCACATGCTGTTGAAGATTCAGTTCAAGGGTTTCCATGGGCAAGTAGGTCGCTTGTTCCTCATCCGGACTACCAAACAGCTGTGACAAGCAACGTCATCAATTGCTCAAGCTGATCGGTGTTCGAACAGGATACTGCGTCTTTGGCAAGAATTACTGTCAACGAGCCATGGAATTGGAACTCACAAAGATAAGAGTTTAGAGACTGGGAAAAGAAAATGACAGCGCTGATTCATTACAACTAAACTCATCCGCAAATATTCCTCTAAGTGGAAAAATATAAGCTTAAAAAAATAATATCTGATGTTACATTCACATGACTTTCTCAACCATCTATCGTTTTATTAGTGGGTATACAAGCTACTCTTTATGAAACTTTATTTTGCTACCTCATTTAATTGAGATAAACCTTTGCAGAAATAGCTACATTACATGTTTCGTTGTGGATACAAAGAGAATAGCGATAGTCAAATGTTTAAGAACTGGACGTTATATGCTGGTCTTAAAATTTCACACGCTTTCCATGGAATCGTGAGAAACAATTTAATGTCGACAGCACTGCCGACAAAGTATTGAAACATTCTAACTACTAATAATGGATATCTTGGAAACGGCTTATGCCGCAAAAAAAGTTATTTGAAATAAATTGTGTTTTAAAGAAAGCTACATTTTTTTGATCAGTACATTTTCGAACATCGTGCAATGCGTTTACCAGTTATACAAGATTATACAAAATTGCTTACGAGTGAAGATGATCTCACAGGCTATTCCCAGAAAATTCAAAACAGGCATTCATGTAAATATCTTTGATATATAGTACGTTAATCAAAATCGTTAGAGCCATTTTTGAAAAAAAATTAAAAATGTCCAAAAACTATTTTATATAGGTTGAAGCCGGTTATCGAGACCGAGGCAAGAAATAAATAATAATATAATACCATATAAACATTAAATATAAATCTTAATGGAGAAAATAATATTAATAGAACATCCAATAAAACATGACAAATGATTCATAACCTGAGATGAACTTGTTGAAGCAGGATTGAGTATAAAGAGTAATCAGTTTAAAGATCATAAAATGTGTATGAAGTAAATGTAGTTAAATAGGAATTGGAAATGTAGCTTTGAAAATTCTTATCAGTATTAAATTCGCCAAAAAGCAAAGAATGCAAAATTTGTTTCCAAGAGAAAGGCAGGTATACACATTACCTGCTTCGTGGAAAATAGCCTACGGGCCCTACGGTTACATATGGTGCCGTGAAGTCTTAGAGGCCTAGCTTTTGTGCCTCGGACGTGACAGGGACAAAAGATCATAACCTTACCACAGTCAGAAAGTGGACATGTTCAATCTTCGATCTAAGAAGGCTGTGGGAAGATTTTTGACTTCACAATAAATTGTCAGAATTAAGTGTGGGAACTGCCGAAGTGGGGATGACCAATAAGAAAAATCACGAATGAAAGATCGTGTACCTGTCACGTGATACGTCTTGAACCCAAGACGGCACGAAATATGCCAAAAAAGGGGGGAGAGATTTTACGTAAATGGCGAAAAGTGTCGAAGCATACGGCACTCTTTTGAAAACTAGCAAGAGCGACGGTCGGTGAAACTTCTATGGAACATTTTGGAGGGGAGATGGTCGGTAAAGAACTCCACGGAAAATTAACAGGAGATTTTTTTTGGAGTCTGGCGTAAATTGTCGTAACATAATCAACTCCATGGACGCTCGGAGAGACACATAAGCCGCGACTTCGCGAACCTTAAGCTAAATTGAAAGTGGCTTCGATAAAGTGGCGGGTCGACCAGAAATGAATCTTTTAAAATAAAGAATAGTTCAGTCTAGACGGCAACATTATTAAGACTTTCAATGCAGTGTTACCACCCCGAATAGAACCTCAGCTCTACCAGGAAACCATCCCCTGAACTAATTCCCAATTCCTGCCATACTCAATCGAACCCGTGATTCGAAGCTTCTCGGAGTAGCAGCAATATTAATGCGACCCAGGTCAGCATC
Organism: Deroplatys truncata; assembly: GCA_030765065.1. Taxonomy (NCBI): domain Eukaryota; kingdom Metazoa; phylum Arthropoda; class Insecta; order Mantodea; family Mantidae; genus Deroplatys; species Deroplatys truncata. The sequence goes on from CM060981.1 coordinate 114,105,151, forward strand.
AAGGTTGATAGCTAATTATTGATTAGCAGGTATAAATAATTAAATAAAGAAATGACAGTAAAATGCTTAGTTGCAATAAATGATTTCCGTATATTAGATCAATGTATCATGTAACAAGTTTGAGTTGAAAATACTCGCCACGAGAAGAGGGTAATTAGGATTCATGTCAGCCAAAGTCATTAGTGACAGCAGAATACAGAACGCATTAGCGTTAAAAATTCCTGGAATGCAGTTAGGTTATGAGTTCAGTACGCTTCAACAGGCACTAGGCCAATTCTGGAAATTAGAGAGGTGAAGATATTTCCGACATTTTTAGCTAAGCCCCTAGTAACAATATCACATTCGGATACTGAGAGTTTTGAGATTTGGCAATGTGTAAGGTAGAATGTAGGCGGAGTTAAAATTAATACATATTCTGCATCTAGATCCGATGGAATGTACTAAATGCCAGCAGTCCTGGCACGTACAGAGAGAAAGCAGGTCCCCCAACTACATCAGCGCCAAATGTTCAGGGCTACAGCCCTTAGGAACGTGGTAGTCATGAAGACCGTACCGACAAACCGCGCGCAGCCTCAAACCCCCCCCCCCACAGAATGTAGGAAGGACAAATACCAGGAGTTATGCAGAGGCTGCTGCTAGGTACAGTGGAGGAATGTACAACGCAGGGTGGCTCATCAGGGACAAGAAAGGCCAGATGCGAATCGCCCCATTAACCGAGCACCCTGCGGCTGAGGGCCCCCCCTCCGGCTTGTCACCGACGAAGGCCCAGCAAGGAATGAAGGGATCCCCCACCGACACGAACAGCACATACAAACTACACAACCAACACCCGCTAAGAAGACAGGAGGGCCTCGCCCTCCTCCCCAAAAGTCGCTCTCCCCTCACGGTCAGGGAAAAAGACAAACGACCAAATCAGGCAAACATGTTAGCAAACTAATGCATTTGATTGGCAGGCCCAAAAGCACTGTCCCCATGGATTACAAAGGCTCGCTGGCATCTTCACACAAGGGACTGACACACTTCAAACGCTAGGCTACCTCACGGAACTGATTATTATCAATATTCACAACCATTTCCGTGGCTAGATCCGATAACATTCGTACAACATACTGGAATTGACGAGGAGTGCGCAGGAAATGTAAAGATTTAGTGGACTTCCTCCAGAATAACTCAGTTCAAATTGCGTTACTTACTGAAACCCACTTAGGGAACATAGACCGTTCTTCGATCCCAGGGTAAACGCTGTTTGTAGAAAAGACCGATATCGAAGGGGAGGGGGGGACAGCAATAGTCGTTCACACTAACATTAAACATCATCAAATACTTGTACCAGGATTAAATCGTTCGGATACCACAGCTATTAAAATATTCTCATTTAATACACTAGCATCAGTTTCTAACCCTCCGGGAGATGTAGACGCAGAAGACGTACACAAAATTATGAATTCAGGTGCAAAGGTCATAGTGGCCGGGGTCTATAACTGCAAACATCTGCTATGGCATAGTATAAACCCAAACCCGCAAGGTACAAAATTGCTAAACTACATGAATAATACAAACTTTCTCATACCGGGGCCAGAAGAGACTACTCCATCTCCCGTATAATAAATAATAATAGTAATAATAATAATAATAATAATCACATGCCAGACGTTCTGGATATTGCCATAATGAACATTTCCTTCGATATAGAATTTAGCGCTTTAAACGAACGTCAGAGCACTTACCGGTCCTAATGGAAATTGCACTGCCAATAGCTTTTGAAGCGGAACCTCAGGATAAATTACAATCAAGTGGACTGGGAGGAGTTCAAAAACCACCGTCGAACACTATCTCCCCAATTTAGAAGTAAATTTACCACAATCACAAGATAAAGCTGTAGATAAGTTAGACCTAGCAATAAAACTAGCAAAACTTAAATGTGTACCGCTTAAATACAAACCTACAATAAACGTCCAGTACCCATTAGACATTAAATTGTTGCATCAAAATCGTAACAGGGCAAGGCGTAAATGGCAAAGAACTAGAAATCTCATTCATCAACAAGAATACAGACAAAAGCCCTGACCAGGGAGTATGTGGGAAATCAATGGAACCAAACTTTTGAAAATCTCAATCCGCAAACAAACTCAGTGTGACGAATAACGAAATGCCCAACGCGTACAAAAACAAAATAGCACCTTTAATTAATAATCTTAATAAGGTTAGCTGAAACCTCTGGCCAAAGCGGAGGTCTTTGCTTCGATATTTGAAGACACCTTCAGGCCCAACCTGTAGTGGGGCAAGCTAATCAAATACAAAATATTGAAAACGAAGTAAACGAAACACACTATTCGATCACACATAATAAGATGCGAAAAACTAATGCAGGTTAAATAAATTGGATCATCGCTCACCTGCTCAATAGGAAGACTTCTGGGCCTGACGCAATACCTAATGTGGCACTCAATCTCCCGCGGGGAGCGCTACTGCTCCTAGCCAAAATATTCAACTACGCCCTACACAAGGTAGATTTCCGCTAGTGTAAAGTGGCAAAAATAATAATGCTCCCGAAGCAAAGCAAAAATATATCAACACGCTACAGAGCAATTAGCCTATTAAGCACAGTCGGGAAAGTGTTACAAAAGTAACTCTACAAAGAATAAATTCACACATTCTGAAGAACATCATAGTTCCAGAGTAGTTTGGATTTAGGCCACAACACTCGACGAATCTTCGACTCTTACAATTAACTGAATTACCAAAGGATTCAACATAAAGTCAACGGGCGCCATATTCTTATATATATAAGCGCGCTTTCGATACAGTATGGCATGCGGGCCTCATTCATAAGCTCAAGTCATACAACTTTGCCAACTCTATGATCGCCCTCATCAAAGACTACATTAGCGAACGTCAGCTCCGAGCAACGGTGGAGGATTCTTCCTACTCGCTTAGACCTATCAGGGTGGGGGTTCCACAAGGAAGTTTGCTCGGACTGACACTCTTCAATCCATACATTAATGACATGCTCGAACTCACGTGTACAGAAACACACATATGCGCCGACAATACGGCGCTAGTAACGCAGTTCACGCATCCCAGGATCTTACACCTACGGCTACAGAAGATTCTAAATGAGCTGGAGCCATGGTACACGAAATGGCGAATTAAAATAAACACTAATAAATGCCAGTCAATAATTTTTACCAAAAGAGTACATCACAGACTATCTCGCCATGCGCTACCCCCCCCCCATGGCATATAAAGGCGAGGGAATAGAATGGAAGACCCGGGTAACCTATTTAGGAGTCATTATGGACCAAGGTCTCACCTGGAAACAACACATAAATAGCTTAAGGGCAAGACCAATGGCCAGCTAAACAAGATCTACCCTATCAGAAACATTAACAGCCAACTTCAACTAAATATGGGCCTCACGATATATAAAACATTAATAAGACCCATAATGACATGCAGCACCAGTTTGGGGATATGCTGCTAAAGTCACACCTACACAGGCTACAAACCCTTCAAAGCAGAACAGTTAGAATTATAGCGAAGCTCCCGGCGGTCGCTCTGGCTTATCTTGTGCACAAGGAGCTTAAACTACACTCCATAGAAGAATTCATTAAGCTACAAAGCTTTAACCTATACACCAGTAGGGGCAAACATTTCAACCCTCTTATTCGCGACTTAGGTACCTACAACGAAATAAAAACAAAAGACCTCTATCACTCTTTGATAGAAATATTGGCCTGGGGGAACCAGAGATTAATATCCAAGAATACCTCGTAGCTCTAATACAAACATAACTAAACATAAAAATCACAAACTAGCCATAGCATGGTTAGTATAATCTGACAGCAGTGGCCCATGAAGTCCTTGCTCTTAAGAGTCAAGGCGGCCGCAGGGGGGGGGGGCATCCCTGCCAGAGTGACGTCTGAGTGCAGCCGCGCCACGATTGGGTAACCTGCACTGTATGCGGGCACTCAAAATTCGACCAAGGCAATACTAATGGAAACGACTGAAAACACTAAATTAGCTCTAAGTACAACAATACAAATTTAACGACACGGCTCATTGCCAAGATAACACTAAGCATTACAATACTAGCACAATTAGTACCAACGACGAGGCTTACAGCCAAAGAAGTGTAAAGCCTAAACAATTCATTGTTTTAGGATGACGCCAGACCTCAAGGCCCTAAACGCCTAGGATAGAACGACGACTCCCCCCAAGGGGGGGCAGCTTCGAATGTGATTCAACACTGCCTGAAGTCCAAGAGCTAACCAACTCTGTTTATACAATAATACTAATGACTATGTCCATTTATGTTTCAAGACTGCAAACGAATGCAAATAAATTACGACTAGTTGGACGGGGTCTCCATCCGAAGACGCATTACTTCCATATCTCCAATTTCTCGCTCCGAATTCCCAAGGGCGTAAGTAGGCCCTAGGCCTTGCTTGCGTCCTGGCTCTCATTTCACCTGGCTTAGGTTCACTGAACCGGCCATTATATCCGCTCCCCGAATGCGCAGGTGCAATCGCGGTACTGCTGCATTTCCTCGTCCGAATCACTTCCTTTTTTTCTCATTCTTCCTTTTCCTTCCGGTGGAGGAGTTTTTTAGTGGTTATGGCTACTTACTGGCGAACCCCACACTCTGTCTCCGACTTCCATCGGGGCTGCGGTTAGCACGTAACATGTGTTTTTCTCCTCAACTCGAAAAAAAATCCAAAGGTTACTCTCTTCTCTGGTACGCCTATGGTACTTACATTAATTACTCTACTCTGGTACTGTCGTCGGCACTTACTTGCTCGTGTGATATTTTAAGTGCCCTGTGACACGCTTGTTTGAATAGCGGCTAGCGTGAGGGAACCTGCTGATCAATATTTTAGCGACTCCTTGCGAATTACGTGTCTAGTTTCTTTTATTGCGGAAACAGTTGTTTCAAATCAAAAAATTGATCTGCAGAAGTTGCCAGGTATAATAATTCAAGTTTTATGCTTTCAAGTGGTACTATTCAGAATCAGTCTACTTTTTTATTTCAAACTGTCGGCAAATCACTCCAAGAACTCAAACATTAATTCACAATAAATTTCTTAATCAAGTTAAACGGGTATTGTCCTTCACAATACACCCACGCATACCCTGAGGGAAAATATTCATATCTGTACTACTGGAGCAGCCAGTAGCAGAATCAATAGCAGATATGGGAGATAACGAGAAAAGGATGGCTACATTCCTGTACCAAACTGTCGCACCACCATCGCGACATAATAAACAACAGCTTCAAACTGACGACCATTGCGGGGTTGTGACGACCATTTCTGCTTCAAGGTAAAGGATAATTTGGGGTGGGAGGATTTTGTCGAAAATCTTCATGTCGCATCTTTTGAAAGGAGAAAAGTCGATAAATACTAAATCTGGTATTTATCCGACTTTTCGTTTTTAGTATACTATTCAAACACGCACACACGGGCCTTTTTCTAAAAAGTTTATTTTATTCAGGGACTTCAATACATGTGCTTACACTGAAATCTCGATATTGAATTTTTGGGTGAATAAAATATCTTCTCTACCTACTACATATTTGATAGAGAAAGTTTTAAAAAAAAGTAGCAATTTAAAGAGTTTACTAAAATAATCGTTAAATGTTAACATATAAAACGCGAACGATTCTAACGCTCCATACATAACAAGCTGGCACCGAGTTTGTGCCATTGAATGAACAAACTCACTGCGAATTACTCGATTCGTTTCTGATAACTGCTACTTAGTGCCTTCGGTATAATGTCGTGAATGCGATATAAAAATATTTAAGCACAGGAATAATAGCTTTAAAGAAAATGATCAACGACGGAAATTGGAAAATGAGTCCCAAGTTTCGGAATGCGTGTTAAACGCTAATGTGATTTAAAGTACAACCTAAGATAAAAAAAAAATGCGCAGACTCTCGAAGCGTATATTTGTCGAAGTCCAAATCGTTTCCAAGGACGGTTCACAATGGTGTCTCCGGATGCGTGCCTTTAGGTTCGTCCTATTGTCGCCTTTCATATATTAAGTCCCAACTACTGAATGTGCGCTGACAGCCGAGCGGTTATAAGCAGGTACGTAGCAATGAAGCCTACCGTGGTTCGTGCACCGAGCAGTAGCTTGTATTTGGGGTTTCTAGCACAAGAACGACACAAGTAACATGTCTTTAATTGGGTTTAATTGATTTTAATTGGGTTTAATTGGTCTTTCAGGCAAAGCCGACCCAAGTAGCATGAGTCTTCTAGCACAGGTCACGTGATCTTTGGTATTGGAAGGGTCTTTAATTGTTTCAATTGGTCTTTCAGGCAAAGCCGACCCAAGTAGCATGAGTCTTCTAGCACAGGTCACGTGATCTTTGGTATTGGAAGGGTCTTTAATTGTTTCAATTGGTCTTTCAGGCAAAGCCGACCCAAGTAGCATGAGTCTTCTAGCACAGGTCACGTGATCTTTGGTATTGGAAGGGTCTTTAATTGTTTCAATTGGTCTTTCGTGCAAGACCAGACCTAAAGTGGATGAGAGTTCACCATCAAAACAAGGATACTGGCGAGTTGACAGTTTGTCATTCCCGGCCACGTGGTGACATTTACTTGAAGCATTTAAAGGCTCCCTTCTCCTCGGCTTTGGGTGAGGGAGGTAATCAAAATAATGTATGCATTTCCAGTCAGCTATGAGACATGATTCACCCCTATAAAGTACACAGCGTTAATTCTAATCATATACATCAAATAAAAAAATACAAGTTTCAATTTTTGTGGCGAACGCTCCTAACGAGTGAAAACCTTTTAAAAAATCGAAAGGTTTAATTTTCACCATCCTACCGGGACTTGTTGCTTTGAACGGGTCGATAACATGCTTTATTACGGTGAGAAATCACAAGCATTGAAAAAATAAAACACACTAGAGTCGTTTCTCCGTTACAGGCCACACCATGTGGGAATAATGATCTGGAGATTCAATCAGCGAGGGAGAGTTACCCTCGCGCATAAGGACAATTGGGGGAGATGGTCATCTATTTACGGTATTGATTTTTCTCCGCCAGCTTCCCGCTCATATAAGGATTCCCACAACATTGTAAAAGTTCGCTTTATCTACGACAGATGCCAGAAGGTTACAGAACTAGCATTTATATTTCATATCTGGCACTATAGATACCAGCAGCATACGATCCGCTATTGATTTTTTCATTAAAACTACAGGAGATTCAAACACACATTAATTTATAAGGAAAAAAAGTTTCTTTATAGAGATAGCTAATTACAATGTTACAAGCTGTATGTACAGTGAAATAAAAACGAATCGCATTTAAAAAAATTCTCATATGTTACACTCACATGACTTTCTCTACTCTTGTACAAACTTGAGTGGGTTGCCATGTGATGCACTCCATTCTCTTTACATGCCTAAGATATAAAAAAATGAATAACGAATTCGAGAAAAAATATAATTATTGGGGAATTTAAGGGAATAACAAGCAATATCTCGAAAATAGTTCTCAATAAAACAGGGGGCCTCAAAACATAAATATCCGGTGAAATCTCGGTATCGAATTTTCGCGTGGAATACAATACTTCCCTTACTTACTCTACATAGTAGAGAAATTTAAAATACTTAGTTATAACAACGGGAAAGATGTCTTATATCTTTTTTCCCACGAGGTGTATGATTCATACAAGGTAATTGAACAATGTCTTGTTATTTAATTAACAGTACACCAAAAGGCAGACCATCTTTTACAGAATAACTTAAGTCATTTCCGGAACACGTGTATGCTTTTTAGAAAGAAATATCTAAATGATACCTTCATTCTAATGTAGGTTCAAAGGCATTAGTGGATTGATCATTTCCTGCATTATTTCAACAAGAGCACATAAAAAATATATTACGTAAAGATGTTTCAGCGTTCGATTTCATACTGAACTAAAGCTTGAAACAAATATTCAGTTTTCAGAACGCTAAAGTACGATTGAAAAGGAATATATACGTTAAATCAACTTCCATTTCCACGTAACGGATTACGACAAAACTAGAAGAGAAAGACAAAAGTAGACTAGAAAATGAGAAAGCAAGCGCAAATAGTAGTAGTTATTTGGGGACTTTAGCTACTTTCAACTGCAACTTATTTTAACTCAAGCAACCTTAAGACAGGTCTTCTATTAGCTAATTTTATAATTAAATAAAACAATTAATGTTTGAAAATACTTCATTAACATACTAATTAACAAAAATTAACTTAACTCTGAATTTTTCGTTGAAACTCTGTAATCTGCTATAAAATAGCTTGCATAATATATAAAAAATACTCTTACGACATACAAAAAGCTTAACATACTTAAAGCTTAACCTCGAATGTCAACAACTGAAAAAAAAATTGAAAAGCGGTAATATGCCAGAAAATGGAGTATAGAATATAGGGAAATTATCCTTTTCTTCATTCATCAAGTTTACATGCCTAAATGATTATTTCCAGACAAGACGCCAGTGAAGAAGAAATACCAGTTCAGCGCCTGCGCTGGTATTATTATCTACTTACTGGGAGGTATATCAACGGTCTCCACTTCAACTCCAGACATGGTCAAACTTTAATGTTTAAAACACTTCTGAGCTATGGTACTTAGACATGCTTGACAAGTGCATTAAATTTTACAGCACTAATTGGAATGTTCCGAATAGCTAGGCAAGTGTCCCTATGATTTGTATCTCGGAATGGTAAAACATAAATGTTTAACTGCTAAACAACTGTGATACTCGCGTGGGATAATAATAATCCTACAGCATTATATGGATATATTGGAGGGGGTTCTCAGGTATACGAGATCCAGATCGAGTTTTATCTTCGTTCTTTCTCTCTTTCTTGATGTACATACATACATACAGACATATCCACACACATACAGACATACACACAGCCAAACACCTCCCCAAACACACTGCCAGGTACGAAGACTTACGAATATATCCGAACATACACATACATACCGACTCATTCACGCAGATAAATACTCACAAACAAGCAGACTCAGAGATACTCACACACAAATCAAAACAAGCAGACTCAGAGATATACATACACACACATATACTTCCAAACATCAGGAATGAGCGAAGACCTTCGAGCACACTCGAATACATGTACAGGCAATATACACACAGGAACATACCAAACACCAACAGAGAGAGACGCTCTTACCTATAAGCATGGGGGGGCTCTGTTATAATATAGCTTCATATATGAGAGGCTCTAGCAGAGAACACCAGAGCAGGTAGGAGAAGGAACTAGGAAGTAGCCGCCCATGTGACAGTCGGCCTTTGGAATGTTGAAGGTCTAAAGAAGAAATTGGCTAATGATAGGTTCATTGACTTTGTACACAGTGTAGATATATTGGGCTTCACAGAGACATGGCTTAAAGCTGGGGAAAATGTAAATATTGGTGGTTTTAATGGTGTATTCACGGGTAGTGAAACCAGGGGCCTGAGAGGCAGATATCCCGGGGGTGTTGCCGTTTACACTAAAGACCAGCATGATATGACTTTTCAACACATAAATATTAAGGTATTTGGAACATTATGTGTATACTGTAAATTAACTTCACTTGAGTTGTGTATTATTGTAGTATATCGACAACCAGCAGCATCCCGATATACCAACCCCAACTTATTTATCAATTTGGCCGACATGATTGTAGAAATTCAGGAAATACACCCAAAAGCAAACTTAATCATAATGGGAGATTTTAATGCCAGAATCGGAAGCGAAAATATTACGGTAGAAAGGGGGGAAGCAGATTGTAGGAGAGAAGTGCGGCGAAGTAAGGATACAGTGATAAATTCAGATGGAAAAGAATTGCTAGCCTTTTGTGACGCGTTTAAATTGGAAATCCTAAACGGCAAGTATGGATCAGATAAGGAAGGGGAATTAACATTTATCAATAGTAATGGAGGAAGTGTTATAGATTATGTAATTTGTTCACAGGAAATAATACCATTAATAGAGGACTTTCAAATTTTAAATAGAGTTGAATCACACCACTCACCCATCTTACTCACTCTAAAAAGACACTCAAACAACGTCGGGGAAACACATGAAAAAATTGCTTTGTCATCTATGGTGAGATATCGATGGACCCCAGGGGGAAGCGAGGAATTTCTTGCCGTTTTGCGTGATCGGACAGGTAAAACTGAAGTGGGGGAAAGAAGCGGGGAATATGTTATTAAAACAATAACAAATAATTTACAAATAGCTGGTAGAAGCATGAGAATACGAAATAACAAAAGAATCTCGAAAGCTACAGGCTGGTACAACGGTAGATGTAAAGAAGCGAAGAAAAAAGCTGAAACAGCCCTTAAGGTGTATAGAAGAGAAGGTTCCGAGGAAAAGCGTCTTTCGTATACCCAAATTAGAAAGCAGTATAAAGATGTATTAGTAAGTGTAAAGACGGAATGGCAAAACAAAATGGCGACAGATTTAAGAATAGCGACAGAACGGAGAGATTCGATATACATGTGGAAGGTAATTAAGAAAATTAAAGTGCGAAGACGGGATAACGTAAGCATCAAACCAGGAACATGGTTAGCGTATTTTAATAGTGTGTACGCTGAAGTTGGTGGGGATGAGTGGGAGGGACCCCGGATGTCTTTCGCTGAACTATGCTTAAATTCTACAGTACCAATTCTAGATGGGGAAATAACTGACGGGGAAATTGTTCGGGCAATTAAAAGCCTAAAGAATCACAAAGCACCGGGAATAGAAGGAATTCCGAGTGAATTTGTTAAATGCTCCATAGAAGTCCCTAAAATATTATTCCTTCTGCGGGTGGCATTTAACAAATTATTTAACGGAGAGAAGTATCCTGAAGCTTGGACAACAGCAATTATTCAGCCAATATTTAAGGGTAAGGGCAGCAGTCAGCAACCAGAAAATTATAGAGGAATTGCGTTGTTATCTATACTGGGTAAGGTATATTGCAAAATTATCTATGACCGGTTAAGGGGTTGGGTAAAAGAGTTCGATATGATTTCTAAATTTCAGGCGGGTTTCAGGGAAGGGTTCTCTACTGCAGATAATATTTTCATATTAAAAACATTAATTGATTCAAATTTGAATAGAAAGAGGGGGAAACTTTATTGTGCTTTTGTTGATTTTAAAATGGCTTTTGATAGTGTGCAGAGGAATGCCCTTTGGGCGAAACTTCACCACAAAGGACTCTCTGGTAAAATGATGAAAGCTCTAATGCAAATTTACAACAGTGTGAATTTCAGCATCAAAATAGACCAAAACACAATAACTGAATCTAAATCGGCCAGTAGAGGAGTTCGTCAAGGATGTATTTTATCGCCCCTATTGTTCAATTTATTCATAGACGATATAACAGACGTGTTAATAGCAGAGGAAATGAATGGCCCAAAAGTAGACGATGTCTGCATTCCTGTACTTTTATACGCGGATGACATGACAATTTTGTCAGTGACGACAGAAGGCTTACAGAAAGGTATTAATAGGTTGGAACAATATTGTAAACAATGGGGTCTGGTGGTAAACATTAACAAAACAAAAACAATGGCTTTCAAAAATGGCTATGTGTATGGCAGGGATGAGAAATGGTATTACAAGGGGCTAGAACTACAAAACGTTAAACATTTCTCCTATTTAGGAGTAATGTTTAATATGAGAGGAAAATGGAACAAACATCTATCTGTAACTAACTACAAAGCACGAGGGCAGTTAAATGAATTATTACGTACCCTCTCGCGGATACCGGATGTACCTGTAGATACATTAGAAAAGATGTATAACTCCATGATAAGGCCTGTTCTGTTATACGGCAGTGAAATCTGGGGATGGGAAAGAGCAGAGCATGTAAATAAAACACAGGTAGCATTTTGGAAAAGAGTTCTTGGAGTTTCACAAGGCACATCAAATTCGGGGGTATTGAGGGAGGTAGGATGCTATGAAGACACAATACACTGCAAAATAAGAGCAGTGAAGTACTGGCTAAGGCTGATGCATGGGGATAACTCCACACTACGATCCAAATGTTATAAATACCAGCGAGAAAACCTGTCTCCTAAGTTTTGGGCAGCTGATTTGGAAAGGGGTTTGAGGAGAATAGGAATGGGATCAGTATGGCTAAGAGCTGAAACAAATGACAAAAACATATGGAAAGGTGTTAAAAGAAGACTAAGAGACATCAACCAACAGGAAATAGAATCGGACTGTAAAATTAAACCTTCTCTAAGTCTAGCAAATGAAATAAAATTGAACTGGGGTAAAGAGGCATATATACTTAATTTAGGAAGAAAGGAAAGATCAGGAATGGCATGGTTTAGACTGGGGGGCTGGAGAGCACAGAAAATGACCGACGATTCTGGCAGGAGAATCTGCCCATTCTGTGAATTGGATGAGGACTGGGTACATATTTTGGCGGAATGTGCACAGTGGGAGAACCAGCGAACGATTAAACTCAAAGAAAAATTCTTAAGTCCCTTAAGAAAGAGATTGGCATGTTGGGATCTACTGGCTGACCAGAGGAACTGGCAAAACATGGGCAATTTTCTGGCTAAAGTGCGCGAAGCTAGGTCAAATTTGTTCAGTTAGACAAAGGTAATTTATTTCTATTTCCCTTTTTCTTGTTCCTTTTGTTGTGTTTTCTTTATCTGTTGTTTATTTTGTCACCCTATTGTATCTTAAATATGCATGTACGGTCAATGACCCATGCACTAAATACTTGTGTAATAACTTCAATAATTTGAAACCAATAAAGATACCTTATCTATCTATCTAGATGATTGTATTGATTAATGTAGCGTTGAAGATAACGGGAATTGCGGGATTAGGGAGCTATGGTATTAATGGAGTTATGTGGTGGCGGTGGCGAATGTATAGAGTTACGGTGCTGATGGAGGCACGCAATGGTCATGGACGTATAAGTTAATGTACTTGTAAGTGTGAAGGATTATTTGTGATGGTGGTGATAGGAGGCGATGAGGCTGGTTATATTTCCGGGAAGGCTTTTGGAAATGATGGCGGTGATGAGAGGTGGTGTTCATTGTTTCGCTGATGCTGATTCTTTTTTTGTGTGTAGAAGGGCACACATTCATTACGAAGAAATACACTAACACTGTAAAACATACCGAATTGTTGCGAGTAGCACAAAACTTTTATCAGTGTATAAAATGGTTTCAATGTCCTTACAACATCTTAGAATACTTATAAAGCTGCAAACGGTATCGAATTCCTTTTAAAGTGTTCAAAGTTCTCGATTTACGAGAACATTTAAGTGATGCATGGATCCAATGAAGCTAGGACAGGCTCTCCATTCAGCATATAAGAGACTTCACCTAGATTAGGCTAGGAGCGGTAAAGCCAAGATAGCGTATATTGTGTAAAGCCACTTTAGGTTAGACTGGTTGAGGTCATGATAGGGGTCACAGATAATTAGAGGACGGGCTAGTTTATAGCTTTAAGTTATGATCGCTTGAATAGATGATGGGGGGCTACTGACTAAGATTGAGACACGTTAACATGCACGTCATCGAGCTAGGCTAGCTAATAGCAGCCTGGACGTGAATCCTGCTTATACTATCTTAGGATAGGTTAGGATATTCAGTGCTAGCTAAGGACTGGCTTGTTGGACAGATTATAAGAAATGGTATCATATTAGGCTAGATAATTACTGGGCAGAATACATAACGCTAGGATAGTCTGGGAACAGGTAGAGTTAGGCTCGCACGATTGTCCGAGTTTGAAGAACAGGCTAGCATAGAATGTCTTAGGAATGGATTCGTCATGATTGTTATGGTTGGCTGCGTTTCACGGTTAAGTTATTTACGTTAGTGGTTACGTTTACTGGTTACGTTGGTTAAGTTTAGTGGTTACATTGGTTACGTTTAGTGGTTACGTTGGTGAAGTTTAGTGGTTACATTGGTTACGTTTAATGGTTAAGTTTAGTGGTTACATTGGTTACGTTTAGTGGTTACATTGGTTAAGTTTAGTGGTTACATTGGTTACGTTTAGTGGTTACGTTGGTTACGTAAATGTCACCACGTGGCCGGGAATGACAAACTGTCAACTCGCCAGTATCCTTGTTTTGATGGTGAACTCTCATCCACTTTAGGTCTGGTCTTGCACGAAAGACCAATTGAAACAATTAAAGACCCTTCCAATACCAAAGATCACGTGACCTGTGCTAGAAGACTCATGCTACTTGGGTCGGCTTTGCCTGAAAGACCAATTGAAACAATTAAAGACCCTTCCAATACCAAAGATCACGTGACCTGTGCTAGAAGACTCATGCTACTTGGGTCGGCTTTGCCTGAAAGACCAATTGAAACAATTAAAGACCCTTCCAATACCAAAGATCACGTGACCTGTGCTAGAAGACTCATGCTACTTGGGTCGGCTTTGCCTGAAAGACCAATTAAACCCAATTAAAATCAATTAAACCCAATTAAAGACATGTTACTTGTGTCGTTCTTGTGCTAGAAACCCCAAATACAAACTACTCCGAGCTTAGTTTATTTATTTATTTTATGCAGAAAAACGCAAGCTTATTACGCATATTATAATATAATTTCCAATTGCTAAGGCTTATTTGATTTCCAGGCATTTATGTTCATACATAAAAGCTGAACATACTCGTTTTTTAAACTAAATATGAAATAAGTAAATGTTACATTCCTAAATGAAAAACAGTAAATAAAAATATAAATCAACTTAATGTCTGGCGTGTAAACCCTCTGCTTCGATTACTGCCCTCATTCTACGGGGCATAGATTATATGAAATTCCTATTCAAATTTTCACGGAAAGATACTTCCTGCCAAGCATCTTGTGTTGGGTCGCAAAAATCTATTTTGTCTTAACTCCAAAACTTTGTTTACCTATGCCTACACGTTTTCAATAGGATTCTAATTTGATCAATCACTGTGATATCTTGACTTTTCGAGAAGCAGCTTGAAACCAGCTGAGTGTGTGAACAGAGTAGTTA